>JAVDOI010000012.1:21875984-21878484 GCA_032191485.1 Leptoclinus maculatus | reverse complement strand
GCAGATATTCATGGAAATGACATGAAAATGTGAAATCAACTGTCCTGAGCCACTTTTTGAAGACAATCTTTGAAACTATGTTTTGAAACTTTTATTTTAAAATGGTGTGTGTGTGTGTGCGTGTGGTGGGGGGAGGGGTGGAGGGGAAAAACCTTCAAAGTGAACACAGATTTGGCATCCATAGATTTCACTGTGTGGGGCTTTCATTTTGAAAGGGTGGGACTGGGTGGGGGGGAGAGGAGACATAATCATAATGTTTGACACACATAAACAGAGGTTAATAAATGGCAGGCTTTATCACAAGCATTTCAGTTAGAATTCACTCTTTGGGGCTTTTATTTTGAAATGGTGTGTGTGGGGGGGGGGGGGGGGGAAGGGAGAGGAGACAGAATCATAATGTTAGATAAATGACAGGTTTCATCACAAGCAATTCAGTTAGAATTCATTCTGTGGGGCTTTTATTTTAAAATGGGGTGTGTGTGTGTGGTGGGGGGGGGGAGGGGAAAAAGTCCTCTAAGACTTGAATGACTGTATGAGAGAGAGAAACACACAGAGAGAGAAGACAGACAGAGAGAGAGAGACAGACAGACAGACAGACAGACAGACAGACAGACAGACAGACAGACAGACAGACAGACAGACAGACAGACAGAGAGAGAGACAGGCAGAGAGAGAGACAGACAGACAGACAGGCAGAGAGAGACAGACAGGCAGAGAGAGAGAGAGACAGACAGACAGACAGACAGACAGACAGACAGACAGACAGACAGACAGGCAGAGAGAGAGACAGACAGGCAGAGAGAGACAGACAGACAGAGAGACAGAGAGACAGAGAGAGAGAGAGACAGACAGACAGGCAGAGAGAGAGACAGACAGAGAGAGAGAGACAGACAGGGAGAGAGACAGACAGGGAGAGAGACAGACAGACAGACAGACAGGAGGTCTAACAATGCCTTTGGCTGAATATCTCCTGGTCATGTTAGATTTCACTGTGTGGGGCTTTTATTTTTAAAGGGTGGGACTGGGTGGGGGGGAGAGGAGACATAATCATAATGTTTGACACACATAAACAGAGGTTATTAAATGGCAGGCTTCATCACAAGCATTTCAGTTAGAATTCACTTTTTGGGGCTTTTATTTTGAAATGGTGTGTGTTTGGGGGGGGGGGGAGAGAGAGGAGACAGAATCATAATGTTAGATAAATGACAGGTTTCATCACAAGCATTTCAGTTAGAATTCATTCTGTGGGGCTTTTATTTTGAAATGGGGTGTGGGGGGGGGGGCAGAAGGGGAGAGGAGAAAGGATCATAATGTTAGATGAACATAAAAAGGTTATTAAATGACAGGTTTCATCACAAGCATTTCAGTTAGAATTCATCCTGTGGGGCTTTTTTTTTTAAATGGTGTGTGTGTGTGCGTGTGGTGGGGGGAGGGGTGGAGGGGAAAAAGTCCTCTAAGACCTGAATGACTGTATGAGAGAGAGACACATACAGAGAGAGAGAGAGGAAGAGGAGTGTATGTGCGTGTGTGTCTGAGTCTGTGTTCATAAACATCACTAATTACAAACACCTGTGTGCCTGCAGTCTTTTAATGGAGATAAAACTGTGAAACAACTCTCAAACAAATCCTCAAAATTCCCATAACCGTAGCTCCTATTGCTCCAATATTGGAAATTGAGAGGAAGGATGATTTGAAAAACAGATCCTGTAAAAATTGTGTCTGTAGTGTAAGAAATGTGGCTTCAATGGCGATTTTATTTTAAAATGGTGTGTGTGTGTGTGTGTGTGTGGTGGGGGGGAGGGGAAAACGTCCTCTAAGACTTGAATGACTGTATGAGAGAGAGAAACACACAGAGAGAGAGACACACAGAGAGAGAGACACAGAGAGAGAGAGACAGACAGAGAGAGACAGACAGACAGACAGACAGACAGACAGACAGAAAGAGAGAGTCAGAGAGACAGACAGAGAGAGAGAGAAAGACAGAAAGACAGAAAGAGAGAGAGAGACAGACATAGAGAGAATGTTGAAGCCCGAAAGCATTTAAACTGGTGTCTGTAGCTGAAAGTATGAGGAAGAAGAAGGCTTTGAAAGTTCAAGTTTAACAGGATTTGAAGATTTTCTCCATAGACATCCCATTAAATAAAAATTGCTAAAAGCTTAATAATTCAAAGTTTAAAGATTAAGGATATGGAAAGTCATATCCCCTCTCCTGAAAGCTGAACATTTTGATATTTGAACGGTTTCTGTAGCTTAAAAAAACTGTCAGCAGTAGTGATATTTGTAGTAGTAGTAGTAGTAGAAGTTGTAGTTGTATTATAAGTATTATTAGGAGTAGAAGTATTAGTAGAATAAGTACTAGTTGTAGCAGTAGTGGTATTTGTAGTAGCAGTAGTAGTAGAAGTTAGCATTTCAGTTAGAATTCATTCTGTGGGGCTTTTATTTTGAAATGGGGTGTGGGGGGGGGAGTCCTCTAAGACTTGAATGACTGTATGAGAGAGAG
>JAVDOI010000012.1:21863484-21865984 GCA_032191485.1 Leptoclinus maculatus | reverse complement strand
AATCAACTGTCCTGAGCCACTTTTTTGAAGAAAATCATTGAAACTATGTTTACTTTCACAAAATCCACTTTTGGCCTCCTTCTCAGCCTGAAACGTCTTTTAAGAGCATAAAAAGTGAAAATGCATCTCTAAGTCAGCAACGTGCTGAAAGCAGCAAATATTTATGGAAATGACATGAAACTGTGAAATCAACTGTCCTGAGCCACTTTTTTGAAGAAAATCATTGAAACTATGTTTACTTTCACAAAATCCACTTTTGGCCTCCTCTCATCCTGAAACGTCTTTTAAGAGCATAAAAAGTGAAAATGCATATCTAAGGCAGTAAAGTGCTGAAAGCAGCAGGTTCTAATGAAAACACCATGAAACTGTGAAATCAAATGTCCTGAGTCACTTATTTGAAGAAAATCTTTGAAACTATGTTTACTTTCACAAAATCCACTTTTGGCCTCCTCTCAGCCTGAAACGTCTTTTAAGAGCATTAAAAGTGAAAATGCATCTCTAAGTCAGCAAAGTGCTGAAAGCAGCAGATATTCATGGAAATGACATGAAACTGTGAAATCAACTGTCCTGAGCCACTTTTATGAAGAAAATCTTTGAAACTATGTTTACTTTCACAAAATCCACTTTTGGCCTCCTCTCAGTCTGAAACGTCTTTTAAGAGCATAAAAAGTGAAAATGCATCTCTAAGGCAGTAAAGTACTGAAAGCAGCAGGTTCTAATGAAAACACCATGAAACTGTGAAATCAAATGTCCTGAGTCACTTATTTCAAGAAAATCTTTGAAACTATGTTTACTTTCACAAAATCCACGTTTGGCCTCCTCTCAGCCTGAAACGTCTTTTAAGGGCATAAAAAGTGAAAATGCATCTCTAAGTCAGCAAAGTGCTGAAAGCAGCAGATATTCATGGAAATGACATGAAACTGTGAAATCAACTGTCCTGAGCCACTTTTTTGAAGAAAATCTTTGAAACTATGTTTACTTTCACAAAATCCACTTTTGGCCTCCTCTCAGCCTGAAACGTCTTTTAAGAGCATAAAAAGTGAAAATGCATCTCTAAGGCAGTAAAGTGCTGAAAGCAGCAGGTTCTAATGAAAACACCATGAAACTGTGAAATCAAATGTCCTGAGTCACTTATTTCAAGAAAATCTTTGAAACTATGTTTACTTTCACAAAATCCACGTTTGGCCTCCTCTCAGCCTGAAACGTCTTTTAAGGGCATAAAAAGTGAAAATGCATCTCTAAGTCAGCAAAGTGCTGAAAGCAGCAGATATTCATGGAATTGACATGAAACTGTGAAATCAACTGTCCTGAGCCACTTTTTTGAAGAAAATCATTGAAACTATGTTTACTTTCACAAAATCCACTTTTGGCCTCCTTCTCAGCCTGAAACGTCTTTTAAGAGCATAAAAAGTGAAAATGCATCTCTAAGTCAGCAACGTGCTGAAAGCAGCAAATATTTATGGAAATGACATGAAACTGTGAAATCAACTGTCCTGAGCCACTTTTTTGAAGAAAATCATTGAAACTATGTTTACTTTCACAAAATCCACTTTTGGCCTCCTCTCATCCTGAAACGTCTTTTAAGAGCATAAAAAGTGAAAATGCATATCTAAGGCAGTAAAGTGCTGAAAGCAGCAGGTTCTAATGAAAACACCATGAAACTGTGAAATCAAATGTCCTGAGTCACTTATTTGAAGAAAATCTTTGAAACTATGTTTACTTTCACAAAATCCACTTTTGGCCTCCTCTCAGCCTGAAACGTCTTTTAAGAGCATTAAAAGTGAAAATGCATCTCTAAGTCAGCAAAGTGCTGAAAGCAGCAGATATTCATGGAAATGACATGAAACTGTGAAATCAACTGTCCTGAGCCACTTTTATGAAGAAAATCTTTGAAACTATGTTTACTTTCACAAAATCCACTTTTGGCCTCCTCTCAGTCTGAAACGTCTTTTAAGAGCATAAAAAGTGAAAATGCATCTCTAAGGCAGTAAAGTGCTGAAAGCAGCAGGTTCTAATGAAAACACCATGAAACTGTGAAATCAAATGTCCTGAGTCACTTATTTCAAGAAAATCTTTGAAACTATGTTTACTTTCACAAAATCCACGTTTGGCCTCCTCTCAGCCTGAAACGTCTTTTAAGGGCATAAAAAGTGAAAATGCATCTCTAAGTCAGCAAAGTGCTGAAAGCAGCAGATATTCATGGAAATGACATGAAACTGTGAAATCAACTGTCCTGAGCCACTTTTTTGAAGAAAATCTTTGAAACTATGTTTACTTTCACAAAATCCACTTTTGGCCTCCTCTCAGCCTGAAACGTCTTTTAAGAGCATAAAAAGTGAAAATGCATCTCTAAGGCAGTAAAGTGCTGAAAGCAGCAGGTTCTAATGAAAACACCATGAAACTGTGAAATCAAATGTCCTGAGTCACTTATTTCAAGAAAATCTTTGAAACTATGTTTACTTTCACAAAATCCACGTTTGGCCTCCTCTCAGCCTGAAAC
>JAVDOI010000012.1:21850984-21858484 GCA_032191485.1 Leptoclinus maculatus | reverse complement strand
GAAAGTATGAGGAAGAAGAAGGCTTTGAAAGTTCAAGTTTAACAGGATTTGAAGATTTTCTCCATAGACATCCCATTAAATAAAAATTGCTAAAAGCTTAATAATTCAAAGTTTAAAGATTAAGGATATGGAAAGTCATATCCCCTCTCCTGAAAGCTGAACATTTTGATATTTGAACGGTTTCTGTAGCTTAAAAAAACTGTCAGCAGTAGTGATATTTGTAGTAGTAGTAGTAGTAGAAGTTGTAGTTGTATTATAAGTATTATTAGGAGTAGAAGTATTAGTAGAATAAGTACTAGTTGTAGCAGTAGTGGTATTTGTAGTAGCAGTAGTAGTAGAAGTTAGCATTTCAGTTAGAATTAATTCTGTGGGGCTTTTATTTTGAAATGGGGTGTGGGGGGGGGGGGGTGGGGGGAAAGTCCTCTAAGACTTGAATGACTGTATGAGAGAGAGAAACACAGAGAGAGAGAGACAGACAGAGAGAGAGAGACAGACAGACAGACAGACAGACAGACAGACAGACAGACAGACAGACAGAGAGAGAGACAGGCAGAGAGAGAGACAGACAGACAGACAGACAGACAGACAGACAGAGAGACAGAGAGAGAGAGAGACAGACAGACAGGCAGAGAGAGAGACAGACAGAGAGAGAGAGACAGACAGGGAGAGAGACAGACAGGGAGAGAGACAGACAGACAGACAGACAGGAGGTCTAACAATGCCTTTGGCTGAATATCTCCAGGTCATGTTAGATTTCACTGTGTGGGGCTTTTATTTTTAAAGGGTGGGACTGGGTGGGGGGGAGAGGAGACATAATCATAATGTTTGACACACATAAACAGAGGTTATTAAATGGCAGGCTTCATCACAAGCATTTCAGTTAGAATTCACTTTTTGGGGTTTTTATTTTGAAATGGTGTGTGTTTGGGGGGGGGGGAAGAGAGAGGAGACAGAATCATAATGTTAGATAAATGACAGGTTTCATCACAAGCATTTCAGTTAGAATTCATTCTGTGGGGCTTTTATTTTGAAATGGGGTGTGGGGGGGGGGGCAGAAGGGGAGAGGAGACAGGATCATAATGTTAGATGAACATAAAAAGGTTATTAAATGACAGGTTTCATCACAAGCATTTCAGTTAGAATTCATCCTGTGGGGCTTTTTTTTTTAAATGGTGTGTGTGTGTGCGTGTGGTGGGGGGAGGGGTGGAGGGGAAAAAGTCCTCTAAGACCTGAATGACTGTATGAGAGAGAGACACACACAGAGAGAGACACACAGAGAGAGAGAGAGAGGGAGAGGAGTGTATGTGCCTGTGTGTCTGAGTCTGTGTTTATAAACATCACTAAGGTCACAGCAGCGGGCCACTCTCCTGGAAAAAGCCAGAGTGTTCACACCTGTGCCTACGTCGCAACACGGCCTCCCAAATTCGCATATCCCATCCAGCCTTAAGGCAGAAGAATATGTGTTCATTCGCCAGGACGGCCACCATGGACCCTATAAAAGCTCCCTACGAGGGCCCGTTTCGTGTACTAGAGACCGGGGACAAAACCTTCAAAGTGAACATTGGCGGGAAACTGGAGCATGTGTCGGTGGATCGCCTGAAACCAGCACATCTGGACCTGTACCGGTTGGTCCAGGGTGGCCGAACCCCCATGGCGGGGGCGTCCTCCTACCCTTCCAGCACACCGCTACAAGGCCCGGAAGCTTCCTCCGATGGCCGCCCTGGCTCCTGCTCCTGGTCGATTGAGCCAGCCACTTGCTTTTTTCAGTCGACAGTTGCGTCCTAACTTGGTGAATTCTGGGGGGGCGTATGCACTTGAGGACATAATTCAGCAGGACTAGGGGAGTGGCATAGCCATGGGAATGTGACGTCATGTTGGGTTTAAAGGAGGTGATGGCAGTGTTCGGCTTGAAATGTTTGTGAGAGTTGAAATAAACGACAACAGAGGTGAGCAGCCAAAAAGAGACACTTGTCGACTCGGTTAATCCCTGCGCTCCTACAATATGATGATTGTTTGGCTACATTACAATATTTTATCAATTAGCCAGTTAAAACTCTTTGTAACCTGGTAACCTGCACCCGCAAATTCCGCAAATTCCGGTTCTGAACGAAGGGGCCCCACACTCTAACTACAAGGTCTTTTTTAATAATTCCAAGGGGTTATTAACACTAAGAATGGTTTGCTCATATGAATAGAGTAAATATTATGTATATATTACTGGTTAATAGCAGATGAAGATGGAACACAGCTCCACTTTGAAAATGTCAAATTCGTATGGTGAAAAAGCACTATTATTCATAATACGATATTAAATGAGGCTCAGTAAAGCCTAGAACCACCCACCATCATAGCAAACGACAGCAGTAGTGAATAGAAAAAGAATTTGAGTGAATTGAGTGAAGTATGCCAGAATTAGAGACATAAACGTACGAGAGGTCACGAAAGGTCGTCATTTGAGAAACAGCCTCTCCAGCTGTTCCATTGTACTTTTACAACCTAAATAACTATATATTTAACTTCCTTTATCCTTCTACATGCACAATCTATCACATACAGCAGTTAGAAATCATTTTGGAGAGCTGGAACCGTCTCCAAAGCCTCTCCAGGCCGGCGACCTACGGGAGAATTGCGCAATAGCTGGTGTGTATTGCGCCGTTGTAGAGCTCCTGGTTGGTCAATTTTCGTTTTTTTTTGCTCTGTGCGCACGTGTCTGGTGTGGCCAATCGAATGGCGTTAACAGATTTACCAGGAAGCCTTTAGTTTTCCGAAAAATGACGATCTACGCCGAGGACCCGGCGCGTAAAAGTCGCGAGACTGCCTCGCTGGAATGTTGTCCCCGAGCTTATTTGACCCCCCTTTCTTTATTTCACAACTTTATTGGAACGGAAATGGGACAGAATGAGGTGGCCTGAAGGAGAATGTCTGTTTGTTTCTTACATGAATGAATGCCTGAGAGGTTTGTATTTAACAGTATATTGTTTGCATCTTGCAATAAATATTGATATGTTCTTGATCACTTTGTGTTGTGTCTATTTGCCTTTTCTGTTAAAAAACTATGGGTTTTGAGGCACTGCTGGCCTTTCAATGTCATTTATAAATGCTTTATAAGGCATAAATAGTCCTCACTTTAGATGAGCTCACACAAAATACTTTACTAATGACTACTAACTACCTTAATAAATCATTAATTAATCATGACTTGCAGTATTAATACGCATTTATAAAGCATATATTAACATAGTCCCTAACCATTAGTGCATATCTAAATCATTATATATATATAAATGCATGAATATGTACATCTAAATAAGTTATTAATCATTTACTAACACTTTATAAATTATGTTATTAATCATCTAGGGTTAGGGTTAGGGTTACGGTTAGGGTTGGGGTTAGGGTTAGGGTTAGGTTAGGGTTAGGGTTAGGGGTTAGGGTTAGGTTTGGGTTAGGGTTAGGGTTAGGGTTAGGGTTAGGGGTTAGGGTTAGGGTTAGGGTTAGGGTTAGGGTTAGGGTTGGGTTTAGGTTTAGGGTTAGGGTAGGGTTAGGGTTAGGGTTAGGGGTTAGGGTTAGGATTAGGGTTGGGTTAGGGTTAGGGTTAGGGTTAGGGTTGGGTTAGGGTTAGGGGTTAGGGTTAGGGTTAGGGTTAGGGTTAGGGTTAGGGTTAGGGGTTAGGGGTTAGGGTTAGGGTTGGGTTAGGGTTAGGGTTAGGGTTAGGGGTTAGGGTTAGGGTTAGGGTTGGGTTAGGGTTAGGGTTAGGGGTTAGGGTTAGGGTTGGGTTAATGTTAGGGTTAGGGTTGGGTTAGGGTTAGGGTTAGGGTTAGGGGTTAGGGGTTAGGGGTTAGGGGTTAGGGTTAACCCTATATTTAATTGGTTTGTAAAATATATAATACTTCATTTACAAATGGGGAATCCATCATTTATAAAGTATGAAAAGACAATAATAGAACACATAATAGACAAGCTTATTAATCAAGAATAAAACATTTATAACTGTTGTTATGAACTGCATACTAATGAATTATTAATGTAGGAACAATGCTTTATAAATGATGAATTAAGTGTTTACTCATGCTTAACTAATGCTTCATAGTGTGTAGTTATTATAAAATGCTACCGAAACGTCTTTTAAGAGCATAAAAAGTGAAAATGCATATCTAAGGCAATAAAGTGCTGAAAGCAGCAGTTTCTAATGAAAACACCATGAAACTGTGAAATCAACTGTCCTGAGTCACTTTTTTGAAGAAAATCTTTGAAACTATGTTTACTTTCACAAAATCCACTTTTGGCCTCCTCTCAGCCTGAAACGTCTTTTAAGAGCATAAAAAGTGAAAATGCATATCTAAGGCAGTAAAGTGCTGAAAGCAGCAGGTTCTAATGAAAACACCATGAAACTGTGAAATCAACTGTCCTGAGTCACTTTTTTGAAGAAAATCTTTGAAACTATGTTTACTTTCACAAAATCCACTTTTGGCCTCCTCTCAGCCTGAAACGTCTTTTAAGAGCATAAAAAGTGAAAATGCATCTCTAAGGCAGTAAAATGCTGAAAGCAGCAGATATTCATGAAAATGACATGAAACTGTGAAATCAACTGTCCTCAGCGACATTTTTGAAGAAAATCTTTGAAACTATGTTTACTTTCACAAAATCCACTTTTGGCCTCCTCTCAGCCTGAAACGTCTTTTAAGAGCATGAAAAGTGAAAATGCATCTCTAAGGCAGTAAAGTGCTGAAAGCAGCAGATATTCATGAAAATGACATGAAACTGTGAAATCAACTGTCCTCAGCCACTTTTTTGAAGAAAATCTTTGAAACGATGTTTACTTTAAAAAATCCACGTTAGGACTCCTCTCAGCCTGAAACGTCTTTTAAGAGCATAAAAAGTGAAAATGCATCTCTAAGGCAGTAAAGTGCTGAAAGCAGCAGATATTCATGAAAATGACATGAAACTGTGAAATCAACTGTCCTGAGCCACTTTTATGAAGAAAATCTTTGAAACTATGTTTACTTTCACAAAATCCACTTTTGGCCTCCTCTCAGCCTGAAACGTCTTTTAAGAGCATAAAAAGTGAAAATGCATCTCTAAGGCAGTAAAGTGCTGAAAGCAGCAGATATTCATGAAAATGACATGAAACTGTGAAATCAACTGTCCTCAGCCACTTTTTTGAAGAAAATCTTTGAAACGATGTTTACTTTAAAAAATCCACGTTAGGACTCCTCTCAGCCTGAAACGTCTTTTAAGAGCATAAAAAGTGAAAATGCATCTCTAAGGCAGTACAGTGCTGAAAGCAGCAGGTTCTAATGAAAACATAATGAAACTGTGAAAATCAACTGTCCTGAGCGACTTTTTTGACGAAAATCTTTGAAACTATGTTTACTTTCACAAAATCCACTTTTGGCCTCCTCTCAGCCTGAAATGTCTTTTAAGAGCATAAAAAGTGAAAATGCATCTCTAAGGCAGTAAAGTGTGGAAAGCAGCAGATATTCATGAAAATGACATGAAACTGTGAAATCAACTGTCCTGAGCCACTTTTTTGAAGAAATTCTTTGAAACTATGTTTACTTTAAAAAATCCACGTTAGGACTCCTCTCAGCCTGAAACGTCTTTTAAGAGCATAAAAAGTGAAAATGCATCTCTAAGGCAGTAAAGTGCTGAAAGCAGCAGATATTCATGAAAATGACATGAAACTGTGAAATCAACTGTCCTGAGCCACTTTTATGAAGAAAATCTTTGAAACTATGTTTACTTTCACAAAATCCACTTTTGGCCTCCTCTCAGCCTGAAACGTCTTTTAAGAGCATAAAAAGTGAAAATAGATGTCTAAGGCAGTAAAGTGCTGAAAGCAGCAGGTTCTAATGAAAACACCAATGAAACTGTGAAATCAACTGTCCTGAGTCACTTTTTTGAAGAAAATCTTTGAAACTATGTTTACTTTCACAAAATCCACTTTTGGCCTCCTCTCAGCCTGAAACGTCTTTTAAGAGCATAAAAAGTGAAAATGCATCTCTAAGGCAGTAAAGTGCTGAAAGCAGCAGGTTCTAATGAAAACTGTGAAATCAACTGTCCTGACTCACTTTTTTGAAGAAAATCTTTGAAACTATGTTTACTTTCACAAAATCAACTTTTGGCCTCCTCTCAGCCTGAAAAGTCTTTTAAGAGCATAAAAAGTGAAAATGCATCTCTTAGTCAGCAAAGTGCTGAAAGCAGCAGATATTCATGGAAATGACATGAAACTGTGAAATCAACTGTCCTGAGCCACTTTTATGAAGAAAATCTTTGAAACTATGTTTACTTTCACAAAATCCACTTTTGGCCTCCTCTCAGCCTGAAACGTCTTTTAAGAGCATAAAAAGTGAAAATGCATGTCTAAGGCAGTAAAGTGCTGAAAGCAGCAGGTTCTAATGAAAACACCATGAAACTGTGAAATCAACTGTCCTGAGTCACTTTTTTGAAGACAATCTTTGAAACTATGTTTACTTTCACAAAATCCACTTTTGGCCTCCTCTCAGCCTGAAACGTCTTTTAAGAGCATAATAAGTGAAAATGCATCTCTAAGTCAGCAAAGTGCTGAAAGCAGCAGATATTCATGGAAATGTCATGAAACTGTGAAATCAACTGTCCTGAGCCACTTTTATGAAGAAAATCTTTGAAACTATGTTTACTTTCACAAAATCCACTTTTGGCCTCCTCTCAGCCTGAAAAGTCTTTTAAGAGCATAAAAAGTGAAAATGCATCTCTAAGTCAGCAAAGTGCTGAAAGCAGCAGATATTCATGGAAATGACATGAAACTGTGAAATCAACTGTCCTGAGCCACTTTTATGAAGAAAATCTTTGAAACTATGTTTACTTTCACAAAATCCACTTTTGGCCTCCTCTCAGCCTGAAACGTCTTTTAAGAGCATAAAAAGTGAAAATGCATCTCTAAGGCAGTAAAGTGCTGAAAGCAGCAGGTTCTAATGAAAACTGTGAAATCAACTGTCCTGAGTCACTTTTTTGAAGAAAATCTTTGAAACTATGTTTACTTTCACAAAATCCACTTTTGGCCTCCTCTCAGCCTGAAACGTCTTTTAAGAGCATAAAAAGTGAAAATGCATCTCTAAGTCAGCAAAGTGCTGAAAGCAGCAGATATTCATGGAAATGTCATGAAACTGTGAAATCAACTGTCCTGAGTCACTTTTTTGAAGAAAATCTTTGAAACTATGTTTACTTTCACAAAATACACTTTTGGCCTCCTCTCAGCCTGAAACGTCTTTTAAGAGCATAAAAAGTGAAAATAGATGTCTAAGGCAGTAAAGTGCTGAAAGCAGCAGGTTCTAATGAAAACACCATGAAACTGTGAAATCAACTGTCCTGAGTCACTTTTTTGAAGAAAATCTTTGAAACTGTTTACTTTCACAAAATCCACTTTTGGCCTCCTCTCAGCCTGAAACGTCTTTTAAGAGCATAAAAAGTGAAAATGCATCTCTAAGGCAGTAAAGTGCTGAAAGCAGCAGGTTCTAATGA
>JAVDOI010000012.1:21838484-21845984 GCA_032191485.1 Leptoclinus maculatus | reverse complement strand
CATTTTGATATTTGAACGGTTTCTGTAGCTTAAAAAAACTGTCAGCAGTAGTGATATTTGTAGTAGTAGTAGTAGTAGAAGTTGTAGTTGTATTATAAGTATTATTAGGAGTAGAAGTATTAGTAGAATAAGTACTAGTTGTAGCAGTAGTGGTATTTGTAGTAGCAGTAGTAGTAGAAGTTAGCATTTCAGTTAGAATTCATTCTGTGGGGCTTTTATTTTGAAATGGGGTGTGGGGGGGGGGGGGGGGGGAAGTCCTCTAAGACTTGAATGACTGTATGAGAGAGAGAAACACACAGAGAGAGAGACAGACAGAGAGAGAGAGACAGTTAGACAGACAGACAGACAAACAGACAGACAGACAGAGAGAGAGAGAGAGAGACAGGCAGAGAGAGAGACAGACAGACAGACAGGCAGAGAGAGACAGACAGGCAGAGAGAGAGAGAGACAGACAGACAGACAGACAAACAGACAGACAGACAGACAGGCAGAGAGAGAGACAGACAGGCAGAGAGAGACAGACAGACAGACAGAGAGACAGAGAGACAGAGAGAGAGAGAGACAGACAGACAGGCAGAGAGAGAGACAGACAGAGAGAGAGAGACAGACAGGGAGAGAGACAGACAGACAGACAGACAGGAGGTCTAACAATGCCTTTGGCTGAATATCTCAAGGTCATGTTAGATTTCACTGTGTGGGGCTTTTATTTTGAAAGGGTGGGACTGGGTGGGGGGGAGAGGAGACATAATCATAATGTTTGACACACATAAACAGAGGTTATTAAATGGCAGGCTTCATCACAAGCATTTCAGTTAGAATTCACTTTTTGGGGCTTTCATTTTGACGGCGGGGGCGTCCTCCTACCCTTCCAGCACACCGCTACAAGGCCCGGAAGCTTCCTCCGATGGCCGCCCTGGCTCCTGCTCCTGGTCGATTGAGCCAGCCACTTGCTTTTTTCAGTCGACAGTTGCGTCCTAACTTGGTGAATTCTGGGGGGGCGTATGCACTTGAGGACATAATTCAGCAGGACTAGGGGAGTGGCATAGCCATGGGAATGTGACGTCATGTTGGGTTTAAAGGAGGTGATGGCAGTGTTCGGCTTGAAATGTTTGTGAGAGTTGAAATAAACGACAACAGAGGTGAGCAGCCAAAAAGAGACACTTGTCGACTCGGTTAATCCCTGCGCTCCTACAATATGATGATTGTTTGGCTACATTACAATATTTTATCAATTAGCCAGTTAAAACTCTTTGTAACCTGGTAACCTGCACCCGCAAATTCCGCAAATTCCGGTTCTGAACGAAGGGGCCCCACACTCTAACTACAAGGTCTTTTTTAATAATTCCAAGGGGTTATTAACACTAAGAATGGTTTGCTCATATGAATAGAGTAAATATTATGTATATATTACTGGTTAATAGCAGATGAAGATGGAACACAGCTCCACTTTGAAAATGTCAAATTTGTATGGTGAAAAAGCACTATTATTCATAATACGATATTAAATGAGGCTCAGTAAAGCCTAGAACAACCCACCATCATAGCAAACGACAGCAGTAGTGAATAGAAAAAGAATTTGAGTGAATTGAGTGAAGTATGCCAGAATTAGAGACATAAACGTACGAGAGGTCACGAAAGGTCGTCATTTGAGAAACAGCCTCTCCAGCTGTTCCATTGTACTTTTACAACCTAAATAACTATATATTTAACTTCCTTTATCCTTCTACATGCACAATCTATCACATACAGCAGTTAGAAATCATTTTGGAGAGCTGGAACCGTCTCCAAAGCCTCTCCAGGCCGGCGACCTACGGGAGAATTGCGCAATAGCTGGTGTGTATTGCGCCGTTGTAGAGCTCCTGGTTGGTCAATTTTCGTTTTTTTTTGCTCTGTGCGCACGTGGCCAATCGAATGGCGTTAACAGATTTACCAGGAAGCCTTTAGTTTTCCGAAAAATGCCGATCTACGCCGAGGACCCGGCGCGTAAAAGTCGCGAGACTGCCTCGCTGGAATGTTGTCCCCGAGCTTATTTGACCCCCCTTTCTTTATTTCACAACTTTATTGGAACGGAAATGGGACAGAATGAGGTGGCCTGAAGGAGAATGTCTGTTTGTTTCTTACATGAATGAATGCCTGAGAGGTTTGTATTTAACAGTATATTGTTTGCATCTTGCAATAAATATTGATATGTTCTTGATCACTTTGTGTTGTGTCTATTTGCCTTTTCTGTTAAAAAACTATGGGTTTTGAGGCACTGCTGGCCTTTCAATGTCATTTATAAATGCTTTATAAGGCATAAATAGTCCTCACTTTAGATGAGCTCACACAAAATACTTTACTAATGACTACTAACTACCTTAATAAATCATTAATTAATCATGACTTGCAGTATTAATACGCATTTATAAAGCATATATTAACATAGTCCCTAACCATTAGTGCATATCTAAATCATTATATATATATAAATGCATGAATAATGTACATCTAAATAAGTTATTAATCATTTACTAACACTTTATAAATTATGTTATTAATCATCTAGGGTTAGGGTTGGGGTTAGGGTTAGGGTTAGGTTAGGGTTAGGGTTAGGGTTAGGGTTAGGGTTAGGGTTAGGGGTTAGGGTAAGGGTTAGGGTTAGGGTTAGGGTAGGGTTTAGGTTAGGGTTAGGGTTAGGGTTAGGGTTAGGGGTTAGGGTTAGGGTTAGGGTTGGGTTAGGGTTAGGGTTAGGGTTAGGGTTGGGTTAGGGTTAGGGGTTAGGGTTAGGGTTAGGGTTAGGGTTAGGGTTAGGGTTAGGGTTGGGTTAGGGTTAGCGTTAGGGTTAAGGGTTAGGGTTAGGGTTAGGGTTGGGTTAGGGTTAGGGTTAGGGTTAGGGTTAGGGTTAGGGTTAGGGTTAGGGTTGGGTTAGGGTTAGGGTTAGGGTTGGGTTAGGGTTAGGGTTAGGGTTAGGGTTAGGGTTAGGGGTTAGGGGTTAGGGTTTGGGTTAACCCTATATTTAATTGGTTTGTAAAATATATAATACCTCATTTACAAATGGGGGATCCATCATTTATAAAGTATGAAAAGACAATAATAGAACACATAATAGACAAGCTTATTAATCAAGAATAAAACATTTATAACTGTTGTTATGAACTGCATACTAATGAATTATTAATGTAGGAACAATGCTTTATAAGTGATGAATTAAGTGTTTACTCATGCTTAACTAATGCTTCATAGTGTGTAGTTATTATAAAGTGCTACCGAAACGTCTTTTAAGAGCATACAAAGTGAAAATGCATATCTAAGGCAATAAAGTGTGAAAGCAGCAGGTTCTAATGAAAACACCATGAAACTGTGAAATCAAATGTCCTGAGTCACTTATTTCAAGAAAATCTTTGAAACTATGTTTACTTTCACAAAATCCACGTTTGGCCTCCTCTCAGCCTAAAACGTCTTTTAAGGGCATAAAAAGTGAAAATGCATCTCTAAGTCAGCAAAGTGCTGAAAGCAGCAGATATTCATGGAAATGACATGAAACTGTGAAATCAACTGTCCTGAGCCACTTTTTTGAAGAAAATCTTTGAAACTATGTTTACTTTCACAAAATCCACGTTTGGCCTCCTCTCAGCCTGAAACGTCTTTTAAGGGCATAAAAAGTGAAAATGCATCTCTAAGTCAGCAAAGTGCTGAAAGCAGCAGATATTCATGGAAATGACATGAAACTGTGAAATCAAATGTCCTGAGTCACTTATTTCAAGAAAATCTTTGAAACTATGTTTACTTTCACAAAATCCACGTTTGGCCTCCTCTCAGCCTGAAACGTCTTTTAACCTTTCTAGCCCGAGAGGCGCCCGGTAGGGCGCCTAGTGGTACCGATTGGTACCGACTGGTACCGAAGAAAGCTATTTTCGGTAGCAAATATAATATTTCCACAACCATGGAGCATAGCGTTTGAACGAAGAATTTCTCATGAACCGAAGCATGTGTAACACTTTACACACTCAAAACACAATAAAACACAATCTAAGACAACATTCCTAGCCTCGTGCTAAATATCGTCACTTTTTCGCGTTCATTCGGCCGACATACGCACCCGAAATAGCCTCTCAAAAGACGCAAATCAACCTGAGAGCTTAATGCTATGTAGTTAGCAGCCATAGCATTCAACCACGCTCCGACCCTACATCTCTGATTTCCTCTCTGGGAAACCCTTCAAAGTTGACCGGGGGAACAGCAGCCCCCAGCAACAATAACTCAGCCAAATAATTATGGGATGGTACTCACAGTTTTGAAGCAAAATCATCAAACAGTGTCCTTATAGTCCTTTTTGACCGCAGAAACGGCTCCTGCTGTCCATTTCAGTTGTAAAAAATGTTGTGAAACAAAGGAAGGGGGGTCACACACGCGGGGGGACAAGTTTCCAGCGAGGCAGTCTCGGGTGTTTACGCGCCGGCACTTCGGCGTAGATCGGATTTTTTCGGAAATCTAAACACTTCCTGGTAAATCTGTTAACGCCATTCGATTGGCCACATGCAGCCACGTGCACAGAGCGAAAAAAAACGAAAATCGACCAATCAGGGGCTCTACAACGGCCCAATACACACCAACTATTGCGCAATCCTCCCGTAGCTCGCCGGCTTGGAGAGCTTTGGAGACGGTTCCAGCTCTCCAAAATGATTTCTAACTGCTGTATGTGATATATTGAGCATGTAGAAGGATAAAGGAAGTTAAATATATAGTTATTTAGCTTCTAAAAGTACAATGGAACAGCTGGAGAGGCTGTTTCTGACATGACGACCTCTCGTGACCTCTCGTACACGTTTATGTCTCTTGCTCGGGCCTACTTCACTCTATTCACTCAAATTCTTTTGTAGGTGACTACTGCCATCATTTGCTATGATGGTGGGTGGGTTTTAGGCTTCACCCTGCCTAATTTAATATTGCATTATGAATAATAGTGCTTTCTCACCATACGAATTTGACATAGGGCTGTGTTCCATCTTCAGCAGCCATTAACCAGTAATGTACTGAACCTATTTACTCAAATCATATGAGCAAACCCTTCTTAGTGTTAATAATTCTTTGCAATGGTTCACATATACCTTGTAGTTGGGCCCTTTGCGTATGTGTACAATATTTTCGAAAATTAGTCCAAAAATCGTCTAGGGCCCAACAGGTTAAGGGCATAAAAAGTGAAAATGCATCTCTAAGTCAGCAAAGTGCTGAAAGCAGCAGATATTCATGGAAATGACATGAAACTGTGAAATCAACTGTCCTGAGCCACTTTTTTGAAGAAAATCTTTGAAACTATGTTTACTTTCACAAAATCCACTTTTGGCCTCCTCTCAGCCTGAAACGTCTTTTAAGAGCATAAAAAGTGAAAATGCATCTCTAAGGCAGTAAAGTGCTGAAAGCAGCAGGTTCTAATGAAAACACCATGAAACTGTGAAATCAAATGTCCTGAGTCACTTATTTCAAGAAAATCTTTGAAACTATGTTTACTTTCACAAAATCCACGTTTGGCCTCCTCTCAGCCTGAAACGTCTTTTAAGGGCATAAAAAGTGAAAATGCATCTCTAAGTCAGCAAAGTGCTGAAAGCAGCAGATATTCATGGAAATGACATGAAACTGTGAAATCAACTGTCCTGAGCCACTTTTTTGAAGAAAATCATTGAAACTATGTTTACTTTCACAAAATCCACTTTTGGCCTCCTTCTCAGCCTGAAACGTCTTTTAAGAGCATAAAAAGTGAAAATGCATCTCTAAGTCAGCAACGTGCTGAAAGCAGCAAATATTTATGGAAATGACATGAAACTGTGAAATCAACTGTCCTGAGCCACTTTTTTGAAGAAAATAATTGAAACTATGTTTACTTTCACAAAATCCACTTTTGGCCTCCTCTCATCCTGAAACGTCTTTTAAGAGCATAAAAAGTGAAAATGCATATCTAAGGCAGTAAAGTGCTGAAAGCAGCAGGTTCTAATGAAAACACCATGAAACTGTGA
The DNA here is from genome assembly GCA_032191485.1 of Leptoclinus maculatus. Lineage (NCBI taxonomy): Eukaryota > Metazoa > Chordata > Actinopteri > Perciformes > Stichaeidae > Leptoclinus > Leptoclinus maculatus. Next base: position 21,839,994 of record JAVDOI010000012.1, on the reverse strand, counting down.
AATCAAATGTCCTGAGTCACTTATTTGAAGAAAATCTTTGAAACTATGTTTACTTTCACAAAATCCACTTTTGGCCTCCTCTCAGCCTGAAACGTCTTTTAAGAGCATTAAAAGTGAAAATGCATCTCTAAGTCAGCAAAGTGCTGAAAGCAGCAGATATTCATGGAAATGACATGAAACTGTGAAATCAACTGTCCTGAGCCACTTTTATGAAGAAAATCTTTGAAACTATGCTTACTTTCACAAAATCCACTTTTGGCCTCCTCTCAGTCTGAAACGTCTTTTAAGAGCATAAAAAGTGAAAATGCATCTCTAAGGCAGTAAAGTGCTGAAAGCAGCAGGTTCTAATGAAAACTGTGAAATCAACTGTCCTGAGCCACTTTTATGAAGAAAATCTTTGAAACTATGTTTACTTTCACAAAATCCACTTTTGGCCTCCTCTCAGCCTGAAACGTCTTTTAAGAGCATAAAAAGTGAAAATGCATATCTAAGGCAGTAAAGTGCTGAGAGCAGCAGATATTCATGGAAATGACATGAAAATGTGAAATCAACTGTCCTGAGCCACTTTTTGAAGACAATCTTTGAAACTATGTTTTGAAACTTTTATTTTAAAATGGTGTGTGTGTGTGTGCGTGTGGTGGGGGGAGGGGTGGAGGGGAAAAACCTTCAAAGTGAACACAGATTTGGCATCCATAGATTTCACTGTGTGGGGCTTTTATTTTGAAAGGGTGGGACTGGGTGGGGGGGGAGAGGAGACATAATCATAATGTTTGACACACATAAACAGAGGTTAATAAATGGCAGGCTTTATCACAAGCATTTCAGTTAGAATTCACTCTTTGGGGCTTTTATTTTGAAATGGTGTGTGTGTGGGGGGGGGGGGGGGGGAAGGGAGAGGAGACAGAATCATAATGTTAGATAAATGACAGGTTTCATCACAAGCAATTCAGTTAGAATTCATTCTGTGGGGCTTTAATTTTAAAATGGGGTGTGTGTGTGTGGTGGGGGGGGGGAGGGGAAAAAGTCCTGTAAGACTTGAATGACTGTATGAGAGAGAGAAACACACAGAGAGAGAGACAGACAGAGAGAGAGAGACAGACAGACATACAGACAGACAGACAGATAGAGAGAGAGAGAGAGAAAGGCAGAGAGAGAGACAGACAGACAGACAGGCAGAGAGAGACAGACAGGCAGAGAGAGAGAGAGACAGACAGACAGACAGACAGACAGACAGACAAACAGACAGACAGACAGACAGGCAGAGAGATAGACAGACAGCCAGAGAGAGACAGACAGACAGACAGAGAGAGAGACAGACAGAGAGAGAGAGACAGACAGGGAGAGAGACAGACAGGGAGAGAGACAGACAGACTGACAGACAGGAGGTCTAACAATGCCTTTGGCTGAATATCTCCAGGTCATGTTAGATTTCACTGTGTGGGGCTTTTATTTTGAAAGGGTGGGACTGGGTGGGGGGGAGAGGAGACATAATCATAATGTTTGACACACA
>JAVDOI010000012.1:21815984-21823484 GCA_032191485.1 Leptoclinus maculatus | reverse complement strand
TTCTGTTAAAAAACTATGGGTTTTGAGGCACTGCTGGCCTTTCAATGTCATTTATAAATGCTTTATAAGGCATAAATAGTCCTCACTTTAGATGAGCTCACACAAAATACTTTACTAATGACTACTAACTACCTTAATAAATCATTAATTAATCATGACTTGCAGTATTAATATGCATTTATAAAGCATATATTAACATAGTCCCTAACCATTAGTGCATATCTAAATCATTATATATATATAAATGCATGAATAATGTACATCTAAATAAGTTATTAATCATTTACTAACACTTTATAAATTATGTTATTAATCATCTAGGGTTAGGGTTAGGGTTACGGTTAGGGTTGGGGTTAGGGTTAGGGTTAGGTTAGGGTTAGGGTTAGGGGTTAGGGTTAGGTTTGGGTTAGGGTTAGGGTTAGGGTTAGGGGTTAGGGTTAGGGTTAGGGTTAGGGTTAGGGTTGGGTTTAGGTTTAGGGTTAGGGTAGGGTTAGGGTTAGGGTTAGGGGTTAGGGTTAGGATTAGGGTTGGGTTAGGGTTAGGGTTAGGGTTAGGGTTGGGTTAGGGTTAGGGGTTAGGGTTAGGGTTAGGGTTAGGGTTAGGGTTAGGGGTTAGGGTTAGGGTTAGGGTTAGGGTTAGGGTTAGGGTTGGGTTTAGGTTTAGGGTTAGGGTAGGGTTAGGGTTAGGGTTAGGGTTAGGGGTTAGGGTTAGGATTAGGGTTGGGTTAGGGTTAGGGTTAGGGTTAGGGTTAGGGTTGGGTTAGGGTTAGGGGTTAGGGTTAGGGTTAGGGTTAGGGTTAGGGTAAGGGTTAGGGTTAGGGTTAGGGTTGGGTTTAGGTTTAGGTTTAGGGTTAGGGTAGGGTTAGGGTTAGGGTTAGGGTTGGGTTAGGGTTAGGGGTTAGGGTTAGGGTTAGGGTTAGGGTTAGGGTTAGGGGTTAGGGGTTAGGGTTAGGGTTGGGTTAGGGTTAGGGTTAGGGTTAGGGTTAGGGGTTAGGGTTAGGGTTAGGGTTGGGTTAGGGTTAGGGTTAGGGGTTAGGGTTAGGGTTAGGGTTGGGTTAAGGTTAGGGTTAGGGTTGGGTTAGGGTTAGGGTTAGGGTTAGGGGTTAGGGGTTAGGGGTTAGGGTTAACCCTATATTTAATTGGTTTGTAAAATATATAATACTTCATTTACAAATGGGGAATCCATCATTTATAAAGTATGAAAAGACAATAATAGAACACATAATAGACAAGCTTATTAATCAAGAATAAAACATGTATAACTGTTGTTATGAACTGCATACTAATGAATTATTAATGTAGGAACAATGCTTTATAAATGATGAATTAAGTGTTTACTCATGCTTAACTAATGCTTCATAGTGTGTAGTTATTATAAAATGCTACCGAAACGTCTTTTAAGAGCATAAAAAGTGAAAATGCATATCTAAGGCAATAAAGTGCTGAAAGCAGCAGTTTCTAATGAAAACACCATGAAACTGTGAAATCAACTGTCCTGAGTCACTTTTTTGAAGAAAATCTTTGAAACTATGTTTACTTTCACAAAATCCACTTTTGGCCTCCTCTCAGCCTGAAACGTCTTTTAAGAGCATAAAAAGTGAAAATGCATATCTAAGGCAGTAAAGTGCTGAAAGCAGCAGGTTCTAATGAAAACACCATGAAACTGTGAAATCAACTGTCCTGAGTCACTTTTTTGAAGAAAATCTTTGAAACTATGTTTACTTTCACAAAATCCACTTTTGGCCTCCTCTCAGCCTGAAACGTCTTTTAAGAGCATAAAAAGTGAAAATGCATGTCTAAGGCAGTAAAGTGCTGAAAGCAGCAGGTTCTAATGAAAACACCATGAAACTGTGAAATCAACTGTCCTGAGTCACTTTTTTGAAGAAAATCTTTGAAACTATGTTTACTTTCACAAAATCAACTTTTGGCCTCCTCTCAGCCTGAAAAGTCTTTTAAGAGCATAAAAAGTGAAAATGCATCTCTAAGTCAGCAAAGTGCTGAAAGCAGCAGATATTCATGAAAATGACATGAAACTGTGAAATCAACTGTCCTGAGCCACTTTTATGAAGAAAATCTTTGAAACTATGTTTACTTTCACAAAATCCACTTTTGGCCTCCTCTCAGCCTGAAACGTCTTTTAAGAGCATAAAAAGTGAAAATGCATCTCTAAGGCAGTAAAATGCTGAAAGCAGCAGATATTCATGAAAATGACATGAAACTGTGAAATCAACTGTCCTCAGCGACATTTTTGAAGAAAATCTTTGAAACTATGTTTACTTTCACAAAATCCACTTTTGGCCTCCTCTCAGCCTGAAACGTCTTTTAAGAGCATAAAAAGTGAAAATGCATCTCTAAGGCAGTAAAGTGCTGAAAGCAGCAGATATTCATGAAAATGACATGAAACTGTGAAATCAACTGTCCTCAGCCACTTTTTTGAAGAAAATCTTTGAAACAATGTTTACTTTAAAAAATCCACGTTAGGACTCCTCTCAGCCTGAAACGTCTTTTAAGAGCATAAAAAGTGAAAATGCATCTCTAAGGCAGTAAAGTGCTGAAAGCAGCAGATATTCATGAAAATGACATGAAACTGTGAAATCAACTGTCCTCAGCCACTTTTTTGAAGAAAATCTTTGAAACGATGTTTACTTTAAAAAATCCACGTTAGGACTCCTCTCAGCCTGAAACGTCTTTTAAGAGCATAAAAAGTGAAAATGCATCTCTAAGGCAGTAAAGTGCTGAAAGCAGCAGATATTCATGAAAATGACATGAAACTGTGAAATCAACTGTCCTCAGCCACATTTTTGAAGAAAATCTTTGAAACTATGTTTACTTTCACAAAATCCACTTTTGGCCTCCTCTCAGCCTGAAACGTCTTTTAAGAGCATAAAAAGTGAAAATGCATCTCTAAGGCAGTAAAGTGCTGAAAGCAGCAGATATTCATGAAAATGACATGAAACTGTGAAATCAACTGTCCTCAGCCACTTTTTTGAAGAAAATCTTTGAAACGATGTTTACTTTAAAAAATCCACGTTAGGACTCCTCTCAGCCTGAAACGTCTTTTAAGAGCATAAAAAGTGAAAATGCATCTCTAAGGCAGTACAGTGCTGAAAGCAGCAGGTTCTAATGAAAACATAATGAAACTGTGAAATCAACTGTCCTGAGCGACTTTTTTGAAGAAAATCTTTGAAACTATGTTTACTTTCACAAAATCCACTTTTGGCCTCCTCTCAGCCTGAAATGTCTTTTAAGAGCATAAAAAGTGAAAATGCATGTCTAAGTCAGCAAAGTGCTGAAAGCAGCAGATATTCATGAAAATGACATGAAACTGTGAAATCAACTGTCCTGAGCCACTTTTATGAAGAAAATCTTTGAAACTATGTTTACTTTCACAAAATCCACTTTTGGCCTCCTTCTCAGCCTGAAACGTCTTTTAAGAGCATAAAAAGTGAAAATGCATGTCTAAGGCAGTAAAGTGCTGAAAGCAGCAGGTTCTAATGAAAACACCATGAAACTGTGAAATCAACTGTCCTGAGTCACTTTTTTTAAGAAAATCTTTGAAACTATGTTTACTTTCACAAAATCCACTTTTGGTCTCCTCTCAGCCTGAAACGTCTTTTAAGAGCATAAAAAGTGAAAATGCATCTCTAAGGCAGTAAAGTGCTGAAAGCAGCAGGTTCTAATGAAAACTGTGAAATCAACTGTCCTGAGTCACTTTTTTGAAGAAAATCTTTGAAACTATGTTTACTTTCACAAAATCCACTTTTGGCCTCCTCTCAGCCTGAAACGTCTTTTAAGAGCATAAAAAGTGAAAATGCATCTCTAAGTCAGCAAAGTGCTGAAAGCAGCAGGTTCTAATGAAAACTGTGAAATCAACTGTCCTGAGTCACTTTTTTGAAGAAAATCTTTGAAACTATGTTTACTTTCACAAAATCAACTTTTGGCCTCCTCTCAGCCTGAAAAGTCTTTTAAGAGCATAAAAAGTGAAAATGCATCTCTAAGTCAGCAAAGTGCTGAAAGCAGCAGATATTCATGGAAATGACATGAAACTGTAAAAATCAACTGTCCTCAGCCACTTTTATGAAGAAAATCTTTGAAACTATGTTTACTTTCACAAAATCCACTTTTGGCCTCCTCTCAGCCTGAAAAGTCTTTTAAGAGCATAAAAAGTGAAAATGCATCTCTAAGTCAGCAAAGTGCTGAAAGCAGCAGATATTCATGGAAATGTCATGAAACTGTGAAATCAACTGTCCTGAGTCACTTTTTTGAAGAAAATCTTTGAAACTATGTTTACTTTCACAAAATCCACTTTTGGCCTCCTCTCAGCCTGAAACGTCTTTTAAGAGCATAAAAAGTGAAAATGCATATCTAAGGCAATAAAGTGTGAAAGCAGCAGGTTCTAATGAAAACACCATGAAACTGTGAAATCAACTGTCCTCAGCCACTTTTTTGAAGAAAATCTTTGAAACGATGTTTACTTTAAAAAATCCACGTTAGGACTCCTCTCAGCCTGAAACGTCTTTTAAGAGCATAAAAAGTGAAAATGCATCTCTAAGGCAGTAAAGTGCTGAAAGCAGCAGATATTCATGAAAATGACATGAAACTGTGAAATCAACTGTCCTCAGCCACTTTTTTGAAGAAAGTCTTTGAAACGATGTTTACTTTAAAAAATCCACGTTAGGACTCCTCTCAGCCTGAAACGTCTTTTAAGAGCATAAAAAGTGAAAATGCATCTCTAAGGCAGTAAAGTGCTGAAAGCAGCAGATATTCATGAAAATGACATGAAACTGTGAAATCAACTGTCCTCAGCCACATTTTTGAAGAAAATCTTTGAAACTATGTTTACTTTCACAAAATCCACTTTTGGCCTCCTCTCAGCCTGAAACGTCTTTTAAGAGCATAAAAAGTGAAAATGCATCTCTAAGGCAGTAAAGTGCTGAAAGCAGCAGATATTCATGAAAATGACATGAAACTGTGAAATCAACTGTCCTCAGCCACTTTTTTGAAGAAAATCTTTGAAACGATGTTTACTTTAAAAAATCCACGTTAGGACTCCTCTCAGCCTGAAACGTCTTTTAAGAGCATAAAAAGTGAAAATGCATCTCTAAGGCAGTACAGTGCTGAAAGCAGCAGGTTCTAATGAAAACATAATGAAACTGTGAAATCAACTGTCCTGAGCGACTTTTTTGAAGAAAATCTTTGAAACTATGTTTACTTTCACAAAATCCACTTTTGGCCTCCTCTCAGCCTGAAATGTCTTTTAAGAGCATAAAAAGTGAAAATGCATCTCTAAGTCAGCAAAGTGCTGAAAGCAGCAGATATTCATGGAAATGACATGAAACTGTAAAAATCAACTGTCCTGAGCCACTTTTATGAAGAAAATCTTTGAAACTATGTTTACTTTCACAAAATCCACTTTTGGTCTCCTCTCAGCCTGAAACGTCTTTTAAGAGCATAAAAAGTGAAAATGCATCTCTAAGGCAGTAAAGTGCTGAAAGCAGCAGGTTCTAATGAAAACTGTGAAATCAACTGTCCTGAGTCACTTTTTTGAAGAAAATCTTTGAAACTATGTTTACTTTCACAAAATCCACTTTTGGCCTCCTCTCAGCCTGAAACGTCTTTTAAGAGCATAAAAAGTGAAAATGCATCTCTAAGTCAGCAAAGTGCTGAAAGCAGCAGATATTCATGGAAATGTCATGAAACTGTGAAATCAACTGTCCTGAGTCACTTTTCTGAAGAAAATCTTTGAAACTATGTTTACTTTCACAAAATCCACTTTTGGCCTCCTCTCAGCCTGAAACGTCTTTTAAGAGCATAAAAAGTGAAAATGCATGTCTAAGGCAGTAAAGTGCTGAAAGCAGCAGGTTCTAATGAAAACACCATGAAACTGTGAAATCAACTGTCCTGAGTCACTTTTTTGAAGAAAATCTTTGAAACTATGTTTACTTTCACAAAATCCACTTTTGGCCTCCTCTCAGCCTGAAAAGTCTTTTAAGAGCATAAAAAGTGAAAATGCATCTCTAAGTCAGCAAAGTGCTGAAAGCAGCAGATATTCATGAAAATGACATGAAACTGTGAAATCAACTGTCCTGAGCCACTTTTATGAAGAAAATCTTTGAAACTATGTTTACTTTCACAAAATCCACTTTTGGCCTCCTCTCAGCCTGAAACGTCTTTTAAGAGCATAAAAAGTGAAAATGCATATCTAAGGCAATAAAGTGTGAAAGCAGCAGGTTCTAATGAAAACACCATGAAACTGTGAAATCAACTGTCCTGAGTCACTTTTTTGAAGAAAATCTTTGAAACTGTGTTTACTTTCACAAAATCCACTTTTGGCCTCCTCTCAGCCTGAAACGTCTTTTAAGAGCATAAAAAGTGAAAATGCATCTCTAAGGCAGTAAAGTGCTGAAAGCAGCAGATATTCATGAAAATGACATGAAACTGTGAAATCAACTGTCCTCAGCCACTTTTTTGAAGAAAATCTTTGAAACGATGTTTACTTTAAAAAATCCACGTTAGGACTCCTCTCAGCCTGAAACGTCTTTTAAGAGCATAAAAAGTGAAAATGCATCTCTAAGGCAGTAAAGTGCTGAAAGCAGCAGGTTCTAATGAAAACACCATGAAACTGTGAAATCAACTGTCCTGAGTCACTTTTTTGAATAAAATCTTTGAAATTATGTTTACTTTCACAAAATCCACTTTTGGTCTCCTCTCAGCCTGAAACGTCTTTTAAGAGCATAAAAAGTGAAAATGCATCTCTAAGGCAGTAAAGTGCTGAAAGCAGCAGGTTCTAATGAAAACACCATGAAACTGTGAAATCAACTGTCCTGAGTCACTTTTTTGAAGAAAATCTTTGAAACTATGTTTACTTTCACAAAATCCACTTTTGGCCTCCTCTCAGCCTGAAAAGTCTTTTAAGAGCATAAAAAGTGAAAATGCATATCTAAGGCAGTAAAGTGCTGAAAGCAGCAGATATTCATGGCAATGACATGAAAATGTGAAATCAACTGTCCTGAGCCACTTTTTGAAGACAATCTTTGAAACTATGTTTTGAAACTTTTATTTTAAAATGGTGTGTGTGTGTGTGTGTGTGTGTGTGTGCGTGTGGTGGGGGGAGGGGTGGAGGGGAAAAACCTTCAAAGTGAACATTGGCGGGAAACTATCGGTGGATCGCCTGAAACCAGCACATCTGGACCTGTACCGATTGGTCCAGGGTGGCCGAACCCCCACGGCGGGGGTGTCCTCCTACCCTTCCAGCACACCGCTACAAGGCCCGGAAGCTTCCTCCGATGGCCGCCCTGGCTCCTGCTCCTGGTCGATTGAGCCAGCCACTTGCTTTTTTCAGTCGACAGTTGCGTCCTAACTTGGTGAATTCTGGCGGGGCGTATGCACTTGAGGACATAATTCAGCAGGACTAGGGGAGTGGCATAGCCATGGGAACGTGATGTCATGTTGGGTTTAAAGGAGGTGATGGCAGTGTTCGGCTTGAAATGTTTGTGAGAGT
>JAVDOI010000012.1:21783484-21790984 GCA_032191485.1 Leptoclinus maculatus | reverse complement strand
GTTAGGGTAGGGTTAGGGTTAGGGTTAGGGGTTAGGGTTAGGATTAGGGTTGGGTTAGGGTTAGGGTTAGGGTTAGGGTTGGGTTAGGGTTAGGGGTTAGGGTTAGGGTTAGGGTTAGGGTTAGGGTTAGGGGTTAGGGTTAGGGTTAGGGTTAGGGTTAGGGTTGGGTTTAGGTTTAGGGTTAGGGTAGGGTTAGGGTTAGGGTTAGGGTTAGGGGTTAGGGTTAGGATTAGGGTTGGGTTAGGGTTAGGGTTAGGGTTAGGGTTAGGGTTGGGTTAGGGTTAGGGGTTAGGGTTAGGGTTAGGGTTAGGGTTAGGGTAAGGGTTAGGGTTAGGGTTAGGGTTGGGTTTAGGTTTAGGTTTAGGGTTAGGGTAGGGTTAGGGTTAGGGTTAGGGTTGGGTTAGGGTTAGGGGTTAGGGTTAGGGTTAGGGTTAGGGTTAGGGTTAGGGTTAGGGTTAGGGGTTAGGGGTTAGGGTTAGGGTTGGGTTAGGGTTAGGGTTAGGGTTAGGGTTAGGGGTTAGGGTTAGGGTTGGGTTAGGGTTAGGGTTAGGGGTTAGGGTTAGGGTTAGGGTTGGGTTAAGGTTAGGGTTAGGGTTGGGTTAGGGTTAGGGTTAGGGTTAGGGGTTAGGGGTTAGGGGTTAGGGTTAACCCTATATTTAATTGGTTTGTAAAATATATAATACTTCATTTACAAATGGGGAATCCATCATTTATAAAGTATGAAAAGACAATAATAGAACACATAATAGACAAGCTTATTAATCAAGAATAAAACATGTATAACTGTTGTTATGAACTGCATACTAATGAATTATTAATGTAGGAACAATGCTTTATAAATGATGAATTAAGTGTTTACTCATGCTTAACTAATGCTTCATAGTGTGTAGTTATTATAAAATGCTACCGAAACGTCTTTTAACCTTTTCCTACCGAGAGGGTCCCTTAAGGGTCCCTTAAGGGAAGCTCCTATATGGTTTGATAAAAATAATAAAAAAAAAAAAAAAAAAAAAAAAAAAAAATGATGTTGCATACCACGTGAAACTTCAGAACCTCGGTTAAAAGACTATTGATGCCATTTGTACATGCTCCAAACACAACTCACTCAAAGCCTATTATAATTACTACAGTACCATATTCATATTTCGCCAGGAGTGTGCACACCCACATATCCGGACCTAGCAATCGAAGCTCGATGCTAACAAAGAAACCGAGATTGCAGTAAACATGCCAACAGCACACAGATGAGGGACATATCTGTAACATCTCTCTAAGTCATACTATCACTGAGATATGAGCAAACAGACACCAGCAACACAAATCACATTATCGTTTTTTTATGTCTGGTTGAATTTTCAAAATAAAATAAAAAAAAAAAAAAAAAAAAGCCCAAAACTGCTGTATTAGGATGTATTGAACACCATTAGTAATATACAAGTGAAATATGTAGTTTGGTACATGAGAAAATTCAAATGGCACACATGGCACACATGGTGCCCAAATGCACATTTTGGAAACCTCGCCTAAACTCTCTGTACTAAAACCTCTAATTTTGTTCTGCTTCACTTTATCAAAGTCAAACTTTGCAGAGAGTGCACTGCTGACATGTTGTGCTATGATTTGGGAGAGGTGTTAGAAGTGTCAGCTGCCATTATTTCAAAGAAATTATGTCAAAAAGTGCTTTGTCTTCAGGCGAACTTGACACTTTTCAATTTGAGCTGTGTGCCATCTTCCTTTCCTCTTAACCAGTAACATATACACAATATTTACACAATTCATACGAGCAACCCCTTCTTAGTGTTATTACTCCATTGAAATTATTCAAATAGACCATGTAGTTAGAGAGTAAGGCCCCTATGAGTATGGGTATAGTATTTTCGAGCAGAAGCCTAAAAATGGGGCTAGGTAGGAAAAGGTTAAGAGCATAAAAAGTGAAAATGCATATCTAAGGCAATAAAGTGCTGAAAGCAGCAGTTTCTAATGAAAACACCATGAAACTGTGAAATCAACTGTCCTGAGTCACTTTTTTGAAGAAAATCTTTGAAACTATGTTTACTTTCACAAAATCCACTTTTGGCCTCCTCTCAGCCTGAAACGTCTTTTAAGAGCATAAAAAGTGAAAATGCATATCTAAGGCAGTAAAGTGCTGAAAGCAGCAGGTTCTAATGAAAACACCATGAAACTGTGAAATCAACTGTCCTGAGTCACTTTTTTGAAGAAAATCTTTGAAACTATGTTTACTTTCACAAAATCCACTTTTGGCCTCCTCTCAGCCTGAAACGTCTTTTAAGAGCATAAAAAGTGAAAATGCATGTCTAAGGCAGTAAAGTGCTGAAAGCAGCAGGTTCTAATGAAAACACCATGAAACTGTGAAATCAACTGTCCTGAGTCACTTTTTTGAAGAAAATCTTTGAAACTATGTTTACTTTCACAAAATCAACTTTTGGCCTCCTCTCAGCCTGAAAAGTATTTTAAGAGCATAAAAAGTGAAAATGCATCTCTAAGTCAGCAAAGTGCTGAAAGCAGCAGATATTCATGAAAATGACATGAAACTGTGAAATCAACTGTCCTGAGCCACTTTTATGAAGAAAATCTTTGAAACTATGTTTACTTTCACAAAATCCACTTTTGGCCTCCTCTCAGCCTGAAACGTCTTTTAAGAGCATAAAAAGTGAAAATGCATCTCTAAGGCAGTAAAATGCTGAAAGCAGCAGATATTCATGAAAATGACATGAAACTGTGAAATCAACTGTCCTCAGCGACATTTTTGAAGAAAATCTTTGAAACTATGTTTACTTTCACAAAATCCACTTTTGGCCTCCTCTCAGCCTGAAACGTCTTTTAAGAGCATAAAAAGTGAAAATGCATCTCTAAGGCAGTAAAGTGCTGAAAGCAGCAGATATTCATGAAAATGACATGAAACTGTGAAATCAACTGTCCTCAGCCACTTTTTTGAAGAAAATCTTTGAAACGATGTTTACTTTAAAAAATCCACGTTAGGACTCCTCTCAGCCTGAAACGTCTTTTAAGAGCATAAAAAGTGAAAATGCATCTCTAAGGCAGTAAAGTGCTGAAAGCAGCAGATATTCATGAAAATGACATGAAACTGTGAAATCAACTGTCCTCAGCCACTTTTTTGAAGAAAATCTTTGAAACGATGTTTACTTTAAAAAATCCACGTTAGGACTCCTCTCAGCCTGAAACGTCTTTTAAGAGCATAAAAAGTGAAAATGCATCTCTAAGGCAGTAAAGTGCTGAAAGCAGCAGATATTCATGAAAATGACATGAAACTGTGAAATCAACTGTCCTCAGCCACATTTTTGAAGAAAATCTTTGAAACTATGTTTACTTTCACAAAATCCACTTTTGGCCTCCTCTCAGCCTGAAACGTCTTTTAAGAGCATAAAAAGTGAAAATGCATCTCTAAGGCAGTAAAGTGCTGAAAGCAGCAGATATTCATGAAAATGACATGAAACTGTGAAATCAACTGTCCTCAGCCACTTTTTTGAAGAAAATCTTTGAAACGATGTTTACTTTAAAAAATCCACGTTAGGACTCCTCTCAGCCTGAAACGTCTTTTAAGAGCATAAAAAGTGAAAATGCATCTCTAAGGCAGTACAGTGCTGAAAGCAGCAGGTTCTAATGAAAACATAATGAAACTGTGAAATCAACTGTCCTGAGCGACTTTTTTGAAGAAAATCTTTGAAACTATGTTTACTTTCACAAAATCCACTTTTGGCCTCCTCTCAGCCTGAAATGTCTTTTAAGAGCATAAAAAGTGAAAATGCATGTCTAAGTCAGCAAAGTGCTGAAAGCAGCAGATATTCATGAAAATGACATGAAACTGTGAAATCAACTGTCCTGAGCCACTTTTATGAAGAAAATCTTTGAAACTATGTTTACTTTCACAAAATCCACTTTTGGCCTCCTCTCAGCCTGAAACGTCTTTTAAGAGCATAAAAAGTGAAAATGCATGTCTAAGGCAGTAAAGTGCTGAAAGCAGCAGGTTCTAATGAAAACACCATGAAACTGTGAAATCAACTGTCCTGAGTCACTTTTTTTAAGAAAATCTTTGAAACTATGTTTACTTTCACAAAATCCACTTTTGGTCTCCTCTCAGCCTGAAACGTCTTTTAAGAGCATAAAAAGTGAAAATGCATCTCTAAGGCAGTAAAGTGCTGAAAGCAGCAGGTTCTAATGAAAACTGTGAAATCAACTGTCCTGAGTCACTTTTTTGAAGAAAATCTTTGAAACTATGTTTACTTTCACAAAATCCACTTTTGGCCTCCTCTCAGCCTGAAACGTCTTTTAAGAGCATAAAAAGTGAAAATGCATCTCTAAGTCAGCAAAGTGCTGAAAGCAGCAGGTTCTAATGAAAACTGTGAAATCAACTGTCCTGAGTCACTTTTTTGAAGAAAATCTTTGAAACTATGTTTACTTTCACAAAATCAACTTTTGGCCTCCTCTCAGCCTGAAAAGTCTTTTAAGAGCATAAAAAGTGAAAATGCATCTCTAAGTCAGCAAAGTGCTGAAAGCAGCAGATATTCATGGAAATGACATGAAACTGTAAAAATCAACTGTCCTGAGCCACTTTTATGAAGAAAATCTTTGAAACTATGTTTACTTTCACAAAATCCACTTTTGGCCTCCTCTCAGCCTGAAAAGTCTTTTAAGAGCATAAAAAGTGAAAATGCATCTCTAAGTCAGCAAAGTGCTGAAAGCAGCAGATATTCATGGAAATGTCATGAAACTGTGAAATCAACTGTCCTGAGTCACTTTTTTGAAGAAAATCTTTGAAACTATGTTTACTTTCACAAAATCCACTTTTGGCCTCCTCTCAGCCTGAAACGTCTTTTAAGAGCATAAAAAGTGAAAATGCATATCTAAGGCAATAAAGTGTGAAAGCAGCAGGTTCTAATGAAAACACCATGAAACTGTGAAATCAACTGTCCTCAGCCACTTTTTTGAAGAAAATCTTTGAAACGATGTTTACTTTAAAAAATCCACGTTAGGACTCCTCTCAGCCTGAAACGTCTTTTAAGAGCATAAAAAGTGAAAATGCATCTCTAAGGCAGTAAAGTGCTGAAAGCAGCAGATATTCATGAAAATGACATGAAACTGTGAAATCAACTGTCCTCAGCCACTTTTTTGAAGAAAATCTTTGAAACGATGTTTACTTTAAAAAATCCACGTTAGGACTCCTCTCAGCCTGAAACGTCTTTTAAGAGCATAAAAAGTGAAAATGCATCTCTAAGGCAGTAAAGTGCTGAAAGCAGCAGATATTCATGAAAATGACATGAAACTGTGAAATCAACTGTCCTCAGCCACATTTTTGAAGAAAATCTTTGAAACTATGTTTACTTTCACAAAATCCACTTTTGGCCTCCTCTCAGCCTGAAACGTCTTTTAAGAGCATAAAAAGTGAAAATGCATCTCTAAGGCAGTAAAGTGCTGAAAGCAGCAGATATTCATGAAAATGACATGAAACTGTGAAATCAACTGTCCTCAGCCACTTTTTTGAAGAAAATCTTTGAAACGATGTTTACTTTAAAAAATCCACGTTAGGACTCCTCTCAGCCTGAAACGTCTTTTAAGAGCATAAAAAGTGAAAATGCATCTCTAAGGCAGTACAGTGCTGAAAGCAGCAGGTTCTAATGAAAACATAATGAAACTGTGAAATCAACTGTCCTGAGCGACTTTTTTGAAGAAAATCTTTGAAACTATGTTTACTTTCACAAAATCCACTTTTGGCCTCCTCTCAGCCTGAAATGTCTTTTAAGAGCATAAAAAGTGAAAATGCATCTCTAAGTCAGCAAAGTGCTGAAAGCAGCAGATATTCATGGAAATGACATGAAACTGTAAAAATCAACTGTCCTGAGCCACTTTTATGAAGAAAATCTTTGAAACTATGTTTACTTTCACAAAATCCACTTTTGGTCTCCTCTCAGCCTGAAACGTCTTTTAAGAGCATAAAAAGTGAAAATGCATCTCTAAGGCAGTAAAGTGCTGAAAGCAGCAGGTTCTAATGAAAACTGTGAAATCAACTGTCCTGAGTCACTTTTTTGAAGAAAATCTTTGAAACTATGTTTACTTTCACAAAATCCACTTTTGGCCTCCTCTCAGCCTGAAACGTCTTTTAAGAGCATAAAAAGTGAAAATGCATCTCTAAGTCAGCAAAGTGCTGAAAGCAGCAGATATTCATGGAAATGTCATGAAACTGTGAAATCAACTGTCCTGAGTCACTTTTTTGAAGAAAATCTTTGAAACTATGTTTACTTTCACAAAATCCACTTTTGGCCTCCTCTCAGCCTGAAACGTCTTTTAAGAGCATAAAAAGTGAAAATGCATCTCTAAGTCAGCAAAGTGCTGAAAGCAGCAGATATTCATGAAAATGACATGAAACTGTGAAATCAACTGTCCTGAGCCACTTTTATGAAGAAAATCTTTGAAACTATGTTTACTTTCACAAAATCCACTTTTGGCCTCCTCTCAGCCTGAAACGTCTTTTAAGAGCATAAAAAGTGAAAATGCATATCTAAGGCAATAAAGTGTGAAAGCAGCAGGTTCTAATGAAAACACCATGAAACTGTGAAATCAACTGTCCTGAGTCACTTTTTTGAAGAAAATCTTTGAAACTGTGTTTACTTTCACAAAATCCACTTTTGGCCTCCTCTCAGCCTGAAACGTCTTTTAAGAGCATAAAAAGTGAAAATGCATCTCTAAGGCAGTAAAGTGCTGAAAGCAGCAGATATTCATGAAAATGACATGAAACTGTGAAATCAACTGTCCTCAGCCACTTTTTTGAAGAAAATCTTTGAAACGATGTTTACTTTAAAAAATCCACGTTAGGACTCCTCTCAGCCTGAAACGTCTTTTAAGAGCATAAAAAGTGAAAATGCATCTCTAAGGCAGTAAAGTGCTGAAAGCAGCAGGTTCTAATGAAAACACCATGAAACTGTGAAATCAACTGTCCTGAGTCACTTTTTTGAATAAAATCTTTGAAATTATGTTTACTTTCACAAAATCCACTTTTGGTCTCCTCTCAGCCTGAAACGTCTTTTAAGAGCATAAAAAGTGAAAATGCATCTCTAAGGCAGTAAAGTGCTGAAAGCAGCAGGTTCTAATGAAAACACCATGAAACTGTGAAATCAACTGTCCTGAGTCACTTTTTTGAAGAAAATCTTTGAAACTATGTTTACTTTCACAAAATCCACTTTTGGCCTCCTCTCAGCCTGAAAAGTCTTTTAAGAGCATAAAAAGTGAAAATGCATATCTAAGGCAGTAAAGTGCTGAAAGCAGCAGATATTCATGGCAATGACATGAAAATGTGAAATCAACTGTCCTGAGCCACTTTTTGAAGACAATCTTTGAAACTATGTTTTGAAACTTTTATTTTAAAATGGTGTGTGTGTGTGTGTGTGTGTGTGTGTGTGTGTGTGTGTGTGTGCGTGTGGTGGGGGGAGGGGTGGAGGGGAAAAACCTTCAAAGTGAACATTGGCG
>JAVDOI010000012.1:21763484-21773484 GCA_032191485.1 Leptoclinus maculatus | reverse complement strand
GGATATGGAAAGTCATATCCCCTGTCCTGAAAGCTGAACATTTTGATATTTGAACGGTTTCTGTAGCTTAAAAAAACTGTCAGCAGTAGTGATATTTGTAGTAGTAGTAGTAGTAGAAGTTGTAGTTGTATTATAAGTATTATTAGGAGTAGAAGTATTAGTAGAATAAGTACTAGTTGTAGCAGTAGTGGTATTTGTAGTAGCAGTAGTAGTAGAAGTTAGCATTTCAGTTAGAATTCATTCTGTGGGGCTTTTATTTTGAAAGGGTGGGACTGGGTGGGGGGGAGAGGAGACATAATCATAATGTTTGACACACATAAACAGAGGTTATTAAATGGCAGGCTTCATCACAAGCATTTCAGTTAGAATTCACTTTTTGGGGCTTTTATTTTGACGGCGGGGGCGTCCTCCTACCCTTCCAGCACACCGCTACAAGGCCCGGAAGCTTCCTCCGATGGCCGCCCTGGCTCCTGCTCCTGGTCGATTGAGCCAGCCACTTGCTTTTTTCAGTCGACAGTTGCGTCCTAACTTGGTGAATTCTGGGGGGGCGTATGCACTTGAGGACATAATTCAGCAGGACTAGGGGAGTGGCATAGCCATGGGAATGTGACGTCATGTTGGGTTTAAAGGAGGTGATGGCAGTGTTCGGCTTGAAATGTTTGTGAGAGTTGAAATAAACGACAACAGAGGTGAGCAGCCAAAAAGAGACACTTGTCGACTCGGTTAATCCCTGCGCTCCTACAATATGATGATTGTTTGGCTACATTACAATATTTTATCAATTAGCCAGTTAAAACTCTTTGTAACCTGGTAACCTGCACCCGCAAATTCCGCAAATTCCGGTTCTGAACGAAGGGGCCCCACACTCTAACTACAAGGTCTTTTTTAATAATTCCAAGGGGTTATTAACACTAAGAATGGTTTGCTCATATGAATAGAGTAAATATTATGTATATATTACTGGTTAATAGCAGATGAAGATGGAACACAGCTCCACTTTGAAAATGTCAAATTCGTATGGTGAAAAAGCACTATTATTCATAATACGATATTAAATGAGGCTCAGTAAAGCCTAGAACCACCCACCATCATAGCAAACGACAGCAGTAGTGAATAGAAAAAGAATTTGAGTGAATTGAGTGAAGTATGCCAGAATTAGAGACATAAACGTACGAGAGGTCACGAAAGGTCGTCATTTGAGAAACAGCCTCTCCAGCTGTTCCATTGTACTTTTACAACCTAAATAACTATATATTTAACTTCCTTTATCCTTCTACATGCACAATCTATCACATACAGCAGTTAGAAATCATTTTGGAGAGCTGGAACCGTCTCCAAAGCCTCTCCAGGCCGGCGACCTACGGGAGAATTGCGCAATAGCTGGTGTGTATTGCGCCGTTGTAGAGCTCCTGGTTGGTCAATTTTCGTTTTTTTTGCTCTGTGCGCACGTGTCTGGTGTGGCCAATCGAATGGCGTTAACAGATTTACCAGGAAGCCTTTAGTTTTCCGAAAAATGCCGATCTACGCCGAGGACCCGGCGCGTAAAAGTCGCGAGACTGCCTCGCTGGAATGTTGTCCCCGAGCTTATTTGACCCCCCTTTCTTTATTTCACAACTTTATTGGAACGGAAATGGGACAGAATGAGGTGGCCTGAAGGAGAATGTCTGTTTGTTTCTTACATGAATGAATGCCTGAGAGGTTTGTATTTAACAGTATATTGTTTGCATCTTGCAATAAATATTGATATGTTCTTGATCACTTTGTGTTGTGTCTATTTGCCTTTTCTGTTAAAAAACTATGGGTTTTGAGGCACTGCTGGCCTTTCAATGTCATTTATAAATGCTTTATAAGGCATAAATAGTCCTCACTTTAGATGAGCTCACACAAAATACTTTACTAATGACTACTAACTACTTTAATGAATCATTAATTAATCATGACTTGCAGTATTAATACGCATTTATAAAGCATATATTAACATAGTCCCTAACCATTAGTGCATATCTAAATCATTATATATATATAAATGCATGAATAATGTACATCTAAATAAGTTATTAATCATTTACTAACACTTTATAAATTATGTTATTAATCATCTAGGGTTAGGGTTAGGGTTGGGGTTAGGGTTAGGGTTAGGTTAGGGTTAGGGTTAGGGGTTAGGGTGCTACCGAAACGTCTTTTAAGAGCATAAAAAGTGAAAATGCATATCTAAGGCAATAAAGTGTGAAAGCAGCAGGTTCTAATGAAAACACCATGAAACTGTGAAATCAACTGTCCTGAGTCACTTTTTTGAAGAAAATCTTTGAAACTGTGTTTACTTTCACAAAATCCACTTTTGGCCTCCTCTCAGCCTGAAACGTCTTTTAAGAGCATAAAAAGTGAAAATGCATCTCTAAGGCAGTAAAGTGCTGAAAGCAGCAGGTTCTAATGAAAACACCATGAAACTGTGAAATCAAATGTCCTGAGTCACTTATTTCAAGAAAATCTTTGAAACTATGTTTACTTTCACAAAATCCAGGTTTGGCCTCCTCTCAGCCTGAAACGTCTTTTAAGAGCATAAAAAGTGAAAATGCATCTCTAAGTCAGCAAAGTGCTGAAAAGCAGCAGATATTCATGGAAATGTCATGAAACTGTGAAATCAACTGTCCTGAGTCACTTTTTTGAAGAAAATCTTTGAAACTATGTTTACTTTCACAAAATCCACTTTTGGCCTCCTCTCAGCCTGAAACGTCTTTTAAGAGCATAAAAAGTGAAAATGCATCTCTAAGTCAGCAAAGTGCTGAAAAGCAGCAGATATTCATGGAAATGTCATGAAACTGTGAAATCAACTGTCCTGAGTCACTTTTTTGAAGAAAATATTTGAAACTATGTTTACTTTCACAAAATCCACTTTTGGCCTCCTCTCAGCCTGAAACGTCTTTTAAGAGCATAAAAAGTGAAAATGCATCTCTAAGGCAGTAAAGTGCTGAAAGCAGCAGGTTCTAATGAAAACACCATGAAACTGTGAAATCAAATGTCCTGAGTCACTTATTTCAAGAAAATCTTTGAAACTATGTTTACTTTCACAAAATCCACGTTTGGCCTCCTCTCAGCCTGAAACGTCTTTTAAGAGCATAAAAAGTGAAAATGCATCTCTAAGTCAGCAAAGTGCTGAAAAGCAGCAGATATTCATGGAAATGTCATGAAACTGTGAAATCAACTGTCCTGAGTCACTTTTTTGAAGAAAATATTTGAAACTATGTTTACTTTCACAAAATCCACTTTTGGCCTCCTCTCAGCCTGAAACGTCTTTTAAGAGCATAAAAAGTGAAAATGCATCTCTAAGGCAGTAAAGTGCTGAAAGCAGCAGGTTCTAATGAAAACACCATGAAACTGTGAAATCAAATGTCCTGAGTCACTTATTTCAAGAAAATCTTTGAAACTATGTTTACTTTCACAAAATCCACGTTTGGCCTCCTCTCAGCCTGAAACGTCTTTTAAGAGCATAAAAAGTGAAAATGCATCTCTAAGTCAGCAAAGTGCTGAAAAGCAGCAGATATTCATGGAAATGTCATGAAACTGTGAAATCAACTGTCCTGAGTCACTTTTTTGAAGAAAATCTTTGAAACTATGTTTACTTTCACAAAATCCACTTTTGGCCTCCTCTCAGCCTGAAACGTATTTTAAGAGCATAAAAAGTGAAAATGCATCTCTAAGGCAGTAAAGTGCTGAAAGCAGCAGGTTCTAATGAAAACACCATGAAACTGTGAAATCAAATGTCCTGAGTCACTTATTTCAAGAAAATCTTTGAAACTATGTTTACTTTCACAAAATCCACGTTTGGCCTCCTCTCAGCCTGAAACGTCTTTTAAGAGCATAAAAAGTGAAAATGCATCTCTAAGTCAGCAAAGTGCTGAAAAGCAACAGATATTCATGGAAATGACATAAAACTGTGAAATCAACTGTCCTGAGTCACTTTTTTGAAGAAAATCTTTGAAACTGTTTACTCTCACAAAATCCACTTTTGGCCTCCTCTCAGCCTGAAACGTCTTTTAAGAGCATAAAAAGTGAAAATGCATCTCTAAGTCAGCAAAGTGCTGAAAAGCAGCAGATATTCATGGAAATGTCATGAAACTGTGAAATCAACTGTCCTGAGTCACTTTTTTGAAGAAAATATTTGAAACTATGTTTACTTTCACAAAATCCACTTTTGGCCTCCTCTCAGCCTGAAACGTATTTTAAGAGCATAAAAAGTGAAAATGCATCTCTAAGGCAGTAAAGTGCTGAAAGCAGCAGGTTCTAATGAAAACACCATGAAACTGTGAAATCAAATGTCCTGAGTCACTTATTTCAAGAAAATCTTTGAAACTATGTTTACTTTCACAAAATCCACGTTTGGCCTCCTCTCAGCCTGAAACGTCTTTTAAGAGCATAAAAAGTGAAAATGCATCTCTAAGTCAGCAAAGTGCTGAAAAGCAGCAGATATTCATGGAAATGTCATGAAACTGTGAAATCAACTGTCCTGAGTCACTTTTTTGAAGAAAATCTTTGAAACTATGTTTACTTTCACAAAATCCACTTTTGGCCTCCTCTCAGCCTGAAACGTATTTTAAGAGCATAAAAAGTGAAAATGCATCTCTAAGGCAGTAAAGTGCTGAAAGCAGCAGGTTCTAATGAAAACACCATGAAACTGTGAAATCAAATGTCCTGAGTCACTTATTTCAAGAAAATCTTTGAAACTATGTTTACTTTCACAAAATCCACGTTTGGCCTCCTCTCAGCCTGAAACGTCTTTTAAGAGCATAAAAAGTGAAAATGCATCTCTAAGTCAGCAAAGTGCTGAAAAGCAACAGATATTCATGGAAATGACATAAAACTGTGAAATCAACTGTCCTGAGTCACTTTTTTGAAGAAAATCTTTGAAACTGTTTACTCTCACAAAATCCACTTTTGGCCTCCTCTCAGCCTGAAACGTCTTTTAAGAGCATAAAAAGTGAAAATGCATCTCTAAGGCAGTAAAGTGCTGAAAGCAGCAGGTTCTAATGAAAACACCATGAAACTGTGAAATCAAATGTCCTGAGTCACTTATTTGAAGAAAATCTTTGAAACTATGTTTACTTTCACAAAATCCACGTTTGGCCTCCTCTCAGCCTGAAACGTCTTTTAAGAGCATAAAAAGTGAAAATGCATCTCTAAGTCAGCAAAGTGCTGAAAAGCAGCCAGATATTCATGGAAATGTCATGAAACTGTGAAATCAACTGTCCTGAGTCACTTTTTTGAAGAAAATCTTTGAAACTATGTTTACTTTCCCAAAATCCACTTTTGGCCTCCTCTCAGCCTGAAACGTCTTTTAAGAGCATAAAAAGTGAAAATGCATCTCTAAGGCAGTAAAGTGCTGAAAGCAGCAGGTTCTAATGAAAACACCATGAAACTGTGAAATCAAATGTCCTGAGTCACTTATTTCAAGAAAATCTTTGAAACTATGTTTACTTTCACAAAATCCACGTTTGGCCTCCTCTCAGCCTGAAACGTCTTTTAAGGGCATAAAAAGTGAAAATGCATCTCTAAGGCAATAAAGTGTGAAAGCAGCAGGTTCTAATGAAAACACCATGAAACTGTGAAATCAAATGTCCTGAGTCACTTATTTCAAGAAAATCTTTGAAACTATGTTTACTTTCACAAAATCCACGTTTGGCCTCCTCTCAGCCTGAAACGTCTTTTAAGAGCATAAAAAGTGAAAATGCATCTCTAAGTCAGCAAAGTGCTGAAAAGCAGCAGATATTCATGGAAATGACATGAAACTGTGAAATCAACTGTCCTGAGTCACTTTTTTGAAGAAAATCTTTGAAACTGTTTACTCTCACAAAATCCACTTTTGGCCTCCTCTCAGCCTGAAACGTCTTTTAAGAGCATAAAAAGTGAAAATGCATCTCTAAGGCAGTAAAGTGCTGAAAGCAGCAGGTTCTAATGAAAACACCATGAAACTGTGAAATCAAATGTCCTGAGTCACTTATTTGAAGAAAATCTTTGAAACTATGTTTACTTTCACAAAATCCACGTTTGGCCTCCTCTCAGCCTGAAACGTCTTTTAAGAGCATAAAAAGTGAAAATGCATCTCTAAGTCAGCAAAGTGCTGAAAAGCAGCAGATATTCATGGAAATGACATGAAACTGTGAAATCAACTGTCCTGAGCCACTTTTATGAAGAAAATCTTTGAAACTATGTTTACTTTCACAAAATCCACTTTTGGCCTCCTCTCAGCCTGAAACGTTTAAGAGCAAAAAAAGTGAAAATGCATCGCTAAGTCAGCAAAGTGCTGAAAGCAGCAGATATTCATGGAAATGTCATGAAACTGTGAAATCAACTGTCCTGAGTCACTTTTTTGAAGAAAATCTTTGAAACTATGTTTACTTTCACAAAATCCACTTTTGGCCTCCTCTCAGCCTGAAACGTCTTTTAAGAGCATACAAAGTGAAAATGCATCTCTAAGGCAGTAAAGTGCTGAAAGCAGCAGGTTCTAATGAAAACACCATGAAACTGTGAAATCAAATGTCCTGAGTCACTTATTTCAAGAAAATCTTTGAAACTATGTTTACTTTCACAAAATCCACGTTTGGCCTCCTCTCAGCCTGAAACGTCTTTTAAGGGCATAAAAAGTGAAAATGCATCTCTAAGTCAGCAAAGTGCTGAAAGCAGCAGATATTCATGTAAATGACATGAAACTGTGAAATCAACTGTCCTGAGTCACTTTTTTGAAGAAAATCATTGAAACTATGTTTACTTTCACAAAATCCACTTTTGGCCTCCTTCTCAGCCTGAAACGTCTTTTAAGAGCATAAAAAGTGAAAATGCATCTCTAAGTCAGCAACGTGCTGAAAGCAGCAAATATTTATGGAAATGACATGAAACTGTGAAATCAACTGTCCTGAGCCACTTTTTTGAAGAAAATCATTGAAACTATGTTTACTTTCACAAAATCCACTTTTGGCCTCCTCTCAGCCTGAAAGGTCTTTTAAGAGCATAAAAAGTGAAAATGCATATCTAAGGCAGTAAAGTGCTGAAAGCAGCAGGTTCTAATGAAAACACCATGAAACTGTGAAATCAACTGTCCTGAGCCACTTTTATGAAGAAAATCTTTGAAACTATGTTTACTTTCACAAAATCCACTTTTGGCCTCCTCTCAGCCTGAAACGTCTTTTAAGAGCATAAAAAGTGAAAATGCATATCTAAGGCAGTAAAGTGCTGAAAGCAGCAGATATTCATGGAAATGACATGAAAATGTGAAATTAACTGTCCTGAGCCACTTTTTGAAGACAATCTTTGAAACTATGTTTTGAAACTTTTATTTTAAAATGGTGTGTGTGTGTGTGTGCGTGTGGTGGGGGGAGGGGTGGAGGGGAAAAACCTTCAAAGTGAACACAGATTTGGCATCCATAGATTTCACTGTGTGGGGCTTTTATTTTGAAAGGGTGGGACTGGGTGGGGGGGAGAGGAAACATAATCATAATGTTTGACACACACAGAGGTTAATAAATGGCAGGCTTTATCACAAGCATTTCAGTTAGAATTCACTCTTTGGGGCTTTTATTTTGAAATGGTGTGTGTGGGGGGGGGGGGGGGGGGAAGGGAGAGGAGACAGAATCATAATGTTAGATAAATGACAGGTTTCATCACAAGCAATTCAGTTAGAATTCATTCTGTGGGGCTTTTATTTTAAAATGGGGTGTGTGTGTGTGGTGGGGGGGGGGGAGGGGAAAAAGTCCTCTAAGACTTGAATGACTGTAAGAGAGAGAGAAACACACAGAGAGAGAAGACAGACAGAGAGAGAGACAGACAGACAGACAGACAGAGAGAGAGACAGGCAGAGAGAGAGACAGACAGACAGACAGGCAGAGAGAGACAGACAGGCAGAGAGAGACAGACAGGCAGAGAGACAGACAGACAGACAGACAGACAGACAGACAGACAGACAGACAGGCAGAGAGAGAGACAGACAGGCAGAGAGAGACAGACAGACAGAGAGACAGAGAGACAGAGAGAGAGAGAGACAGACAGACAGGCAGAGAGAGAGACAGACAGAGAGAGAGAGACAGACAGGGAGAGAGACAGACAGGGAGAGAGACAGACAGACAGACAGACAGGAGGTCTAACAATGCCTTTGGCTGAATATCTCCTGGTCATGTTAGATTTCACTGTGTGGGGCTTTTATTTTTAAAGGGTGGGACTGGGTGGGGGGGAGAGGAGACATAATCATAATGTTTGACACACATAAACAGAGGTTATTAAATGGCAGGCTTCATCACAAGCATTTCAGTTAGAATTCACTTTTTGGGGCTTTTATTTTGAAATGGTGTGTGTTTGGGGGGGGGGGGGAGAGAGGAGACAGAATCATAATGTTAGATAAATGACAGGTTTCATCACAAGCATTTCAGTTAGAATTCATTCTGTGGGGCTTTTATTTTGAAATGGGGTGTGGGGGGGGCAGAAGGGGAGAGGAGACAGGATCATAATGTTAGATGAACATAAAAAGGTTATTAAATGACAGGTTTCATCACAAGCATTTCAGTTAGAATTCATCCTGTGGGGCCTTTTTTTTTAAATGGTGTGTGTGTGTGCGTGTGGTGGGGGGAGGGGTGGAGGGGAAAAAGTCCTCTAAGACCTGAATGACTGTATGAGAGAGAGACACATACAGAGAGAGAGAGAGGAAGAGGAGTGTATGTGCGTGTGTGTCTGAGTCTGTGTTCATAAACATCACTAATTACAAACACCTGTGTGCCTGCAGTCTTTTAATGGAGATAAAACTGTGAAACAACTCTCAAACAAATCCTCAAAATTCCCATAACCGTAGATCCTATTGCTCCAATATTGGAAATTGAGAGGAAGGATGATTTGAAAAACAGATCCTGTGAAAATTGTGTAGTGTAAGAAATGTGGCTTCAATGGCGATTTTATTTTAAAATGGGGTGTGTGTGTGTGTGTGTGGTGGGGGGGAGGGGAAAAAGTCCTCTTAGACTTGAATGACTGTATGAGAGAGAGAAACACACAGAGAGAGAGACACACAGAGAGAGAGACACACAGAGAGAGAGACAGACAGAGAGAGACAGACAGACAGACAGACAGAAAGAGAGAGTCAGAGAGACAGACAGAGAGAGAGAGAGAAAGACAGAAAGAGAGAGAGAGACAGACAGAGAGAGAATGTTGAAGCCCGAAAGCATTTAAACTGGTGTCTGTAGCTGAAAGTATGAGGAAGAAGAAGGCTTTGAAAGTTCAAGTTTAACAGGATTTGAAGATTTTCTCCATAGACATCCCATTAAATAAAAATTGCTAAAAGCTTAATAATTCAAAGTTTAAAGATTAAAGATATGGAAAGTCATATCCCCTCTCCTGAAAGCTGAACATTTTGATATTTGAACGGTTTCTGTAGCTTAAAAAAACTGTCAGCAGTAGTGATATTTGTAGTAGTAGTAGTAGTAGAAGTTGTAGTTGTAGTTGTATTATAAGTATTATTAGGAGGAGAAGTATTAGTAGAATAAGTACTAGTTGTAGCAGTAGTGGTATTTGTAGTAGCAGTAGTAGTAGAAGTTAGCATTTCAGTTAGAATTCATTCTGTGGGGCTTTTATTTTGAAATGGGGTGTGGGGGGGAGGGGAAAAAGTCCTCTAAGACTTGAATGACTGTATGAGAGAGAGAAACACACAGAGAGAGAGACAGACAGAGAGAGAGACAGACAGACAGACAGACAGACAGACAGACAGACAGACAGACAGACAGACAGACAGACAGACAAACAAACAGACAGACAGACAGGCAGAGAGAGAGACAGACAGGCAGAGAGAGACAGACAGACAGACAGACAGACAGACAGAGAGACAGAGAGACAGAGAGAGAGAGAGACAGACAGACAGACAGACAGGAGGTCTAACAATGCCTTTGGCTGAATATCTCCAGGTCATGTTAGATTTCACTGTGTGGGGCTTTTATTTTGAAAGGGTGTGACTGGGTGGGGGGGAGAGGAGACA
>JAVDOI010000012.1:21748484-21758484 GCA_032191485.1 Leptoclinus maculatus | reverse complement strand
GAGTGAATTGAGTGAAGTATGCCAGAATTAGAGACATAAACGTACGAGAGGTCACGAAAGGTCGTCATTTGAGAAACAGCCTCTCCAGCTGTTCCATTGTACTTTTACAACCTAAATAACTATATATTTAACTTCCTTTATCCTTCTACATGCACAATCTATCACATACAGCAGTTAGAAATCATTTTGGAGAGCTGGAACCGTCTCCAAAGCCTCTCCAGGCCGGCGACCTACGGGAGAATTGCGCAATAGCTGGTGTGTATTGCGCCGTTGTAGAGCTCCTGGTTGGTCAATTTTCGTTTTTTTTGCTCTGTGCGCACGTGTCTGGTGTGGCCAATCGAATGGCGTTAACAGATTTACCAGGAAGCCTTTAGTTTTCCGAAAAATGCCGATCTACGCCGAGGACCCGGCGCGTAAAAGTCGCGAGACTGCCTCGCTGGAATGTTGTCCCCGAGCTTATTTGACCCCCCTTTCTTTATTTCACAACTTTATTGGAACGGAAATGGGACAGAATGAGGTGGCCTGAAGGAGAATGTCTGTTTGTTTCTTACATGAATGAATGCCTGAGAGGTTTGTATTTAACAGTATATTGTTTGCATCTTGCAATAAATATTGATATGTTCTTGATCACTTTGTGTTGTGTCTATTTGCCTTTTCTGTTAAAAAACTATGGGTTTTGAGGCACTGCTGGCCTTTCAATGTCATTTATAAATGCTTTATAAGGCATAAATAGTCCTCACTTTAGATGAGCTCACACAAAATACTTTACTAATGACTACTAACTACCTTAATAAATCATTAATTAATCATGACTTGCAGTATTAATACGCATTTATAAAGCATATATTAACATAGTCCCTAACCATTAGTGCATATCTAAATCATTATATATATATAAATGCATGAATAATGTACATCTAAATAAGTTGATAATCATTTACTAACACTTTATAAATTATGTTATTAATCATCTAGGGTTAGGGTTAGGGTTACGGTTAGGGTTGGGGTTAGGGTTAGGGTTAGGGTTAGGTTAGGGTTAGGGTTAGGGGTTAGGGTTAGGGTTAGGGTTAGGTTTGGGTTAGGGTTAGGGGTTAGGGTTAGGGTTAGGGTTAGGGTTGGGTTTAGGTTTAGGGTTAGGGTAGGGTTAGGGTTAGGGTTAGGGTTGGGTTAGGGTTAGGGTTAGGGTTAGGGTTAGGGTTAGGGTTAGGTTAGGTTAGGGTTAGGGTTAGGGGTTAGGGTTAGGATTAGGGTTGGGTTAGGGTTAGGGTTAGGGTTAGGGTTGGGTTAGGGTTAGGGGTTAGGGTTAGGGTTAGGGTTGGGTTAGGGTTAGGGTTAGGGGTTAGGGTTAACCCTATATTTAATTGGTTTGTAAAATATATAATACTTCATTTACAAATGGGGAATCCATCATTTATAAAGTATGAAAAGACAATAATAGAACACATAATAGACAAGCTTATTAATCAAGAATAAAACATTTATAACTGTTGTTATGAACTGCATACTAATGAATTATTAATGTAGGAACAATGCTTTATAAATGATGAATTAAGTGTTTACTCATGCTTAACTAATGCTTCATAGTGTGTAGTTATTATAAAATGCTACCGAAACGTCTTTTAAGAGCATAAAAAGTGAAAATGCATATCTAAGGCAATAAAGTGCTGAAAGCAGCAGTTTCTAATGAAAACACCATGAAACTGTGAAATCAACTGTCCTGAGTCACTTTTTTGAAGAAAATCTTTGAAACTATGTTTACTTTCACAAAATCCACTTTTGGCCTCCTCTCAGCCTGAAACGTCTTTTAAGAGCATAAAAAGTGAAAATGCATATCTAAGGCAGTAAAGTGCTGAAAGCAGCAGGTTCTAATGAAAACACCATGAAACTGTGAAATCAACTGTCCTGAGTCACTTTTTTGAAGAAAATCTTTGAAACTATGTTTACTTTCACAAAATCCACTTTTGGCCTCCTCTCAGCCTGAAAAGTCTTTTAAGAGCATAAAAAGTGAAAATGCATCTCTAAGTCAGCAAAGTGCTGAAAGCAGCAGATATTCATGAAAATGACATGAAACTGTGAAATCAACTGTCCTGAGCCACTTTTATGAAGAAAATCTTTGAAACTATGTTTACTTTCACAAAATCCACTTTTGGCCTCCTCTCAGCCTGAAACGTCTTTTAAGAGCAGAAAAAGTGAAAATGCATATCTAAGGCAATAAAGTGCTGAAAGAGCAGTTTCTAATGAAAACACCATGAAACTGTGAAATCAACTGTCCTGAGTCACTTTTTTGAAGAAAATCTTTGAAACTATGTTTACTTTCACAAAATCCACTTTTGGCCTCCTCTCAGCCTGAAACGTCTTTTAAGAGCATAAAAAGTGAAAATGCATATCTAAGGCAGTAAAGTGCTGAAAGCAGCAGGTTCTAATGAAAACACCATGAAACTGTGAAATCAACTGTCCTGAGTCACTTTTTTGAAGAAAATCTTTGAAACTATGTTTACTTTCACAAAATCCACTTTTGGCCTCCTCTCAGCCTGAAACGTCTTTTAAGAGCATAAAAAGTGAAAATGCATGTCTAAGGCAGTAAAGTGCTGAAAGCAGCAGGTTCTAATGAAAACACCATGAAACTGTGAAATCAACTGTCCTGAGTCACTTTTTTGAAGAAAATCTTTGAAACTATGTTTACTTTCACAAAATCAACTTTTGGCCTCCTCTCAGCCTGAAAAGTCTTTTAAGAGCATAAAAAGTGAAAATGCATCTCTAAGTCAGCAAAGTGCTGAAAGCAGCAGATATTCATGAAAATGACATGAAACTGTGAAATCAACTGTCCTGAGCCACTTTTATGAAGAAAATCTTTGAAACTATGTTTACTTTCACAAAATCCACTTTTGGCCTCCTCTCAGCCTGAAACGTCTTTTGAGCAGAAAAAGTGAAAATGCATGTCTAAGGCAGTAAAGTGCTGAAAGCAGCAGGTTCTAATGAAAACACCATGAAACTGTGAAATCAACTGTCCTGAGTCACTTTTTTGAAGAAAATCTTTGAAACTATGTTTACTTTCACAAAATCAACTTTTGGCCTCCTTCTCAGCCTGAAAAGTCTTTTAAGAGCATAAAAAGTGAAAATGCATCTCTAAGTCAGCAAAGTGCTGAAAGCAGCAGATATTCATGAAAATGACATGAAACTGTGAAATCAACTGTCCTGAGCCACTTTTATGAAGAAAATCTTTGAAACTATGTTTACTTTCACAAAATCCACTTTTGGCCTCCTCTCAGCCTGAAACGTCTTTTAAGAGCATAAAAAGTGAAAATGCATGTCTAAGGCAGTAAAGTGCTGAAAGCAGCAGGTTCTAATGAAAACACCATGAAACTGTGAAATCAACTGTCCTGAGTCACTTTTTTGAAGAAAATCTTTGAAACTATGTTTACTTTCACAAAATCAACTTTTGGCCTCCTCTCAGCCTGAAAAGTCTTTTAAGAGCATAAAAAGTGAAAATGCATCTCTAAGTCAGCAAAGTGCTGAAAGCAGCAGGTTCTAATGAAAACTGTGAAATCAACTGTCCTGAGTCACTTTTTTGAAGAAAATCTTTGAAACTATGTTTACTTTCACAAAATCCACTTTTGGCCTCCTCTCAGCCTGAAACGTCTTTTAAGAGCATAATAAGTGAAAATGCATCTCTAAGTCAGCAAAGTGCTGAAAGCAGCAGATATTCATGGAAATGTCATGAAACTGTGAAAACAACTGTCCTGAGTCACTTTTTTGAAGAAAATCTTTGAAACTATGTTTACTTTCACAAAATCCACTTTTGGCCTCCTCTCAGCCTGAAACGTCTTTTAAGAGCATAAAAAGTGAAAATGCATATCTAAGGCAGTAAAGTGCTGAAAGCAGCAGGTTCTAATGAAAACACCATGAAACTGTGAAATCAACTGTCCTGAGTCACTTTTTTGAAGAAAATCTTTGAAACTATGTTTACTTTCACAAAATCAACTTTTGGCCTCCTCTCAGCCTGAAACGTCTTTTAAGAGCATAAAAAGTGAAAACGCATGTCTAAGGCAGTAAAGTGCTGAAAGCAGCAGGTTCTAATGAAAACACCATGAAACTGTGAAATCAACTGTCCTGAGTCACTTTTTTGAAGAAAATCTTTGAAACTATGTTTACTTTCACAAAATCCACTTTTGGCCTCCTCTCAGCCTGAAACGTCTTTTAAGAGCATAAAAAGTGAAAATGCATGTCTAAGGCAGTAAAGTGCTGAAAGCAGCAGGTTCTAATGAAAACACCATGAAACTGTGAAATCAACTGTCCTGAGTCACTTTTTTGAAGAAAATCTTTGAAACTATGTTTACTTTCACAAAATCAACTTTTGGCCTCCTCTCAGCCTGAAAAGTCTTTTAAGAGCATAAAAAGTGAAAATGCATCTCTAAGTCAGCAAAGTGCTGAAAGCAGCAGATATTCATGAAAATGACATGAAACTGTGAAATCAACTGTCCTGAGCCACTTTTATGAAGAAAATCTTTGAAACTATGTTTACTTTCACAAAATCCACTTTTGGCCTCCTCTCAGCCTGAAACGTCTTTTGAGCAGAAAAGTGAAAATGCATGTCTAAGGCAGTAAAGTGCTGAAAGCAGCAGGTTCTAATGAAAACACCATGAAACTGTGAAATCAACTATCCTGAGTCACTTTTTTGAAGAAAATCTTTTGAAACTATGTTTACTTTCACAAAATCAACTTTTGGCCTCCTCTCAGCCTGAAAAGTCTTTTAA
This sequence comes from Leptoclinus maculatus, assembly GCA_032191485.1. Classification (NCBI taxonomy): domain Eukaryota; kingdom Metazoa; phylum Chordata; class Actinopteri; order Perciformes; family Stichaeidae; genus Leptoclinus; species Leptoclinus maculatus. The sequence continues at coordinate 21,753,730 of JAVDOI010000012.1, read as the reverse complement.
GAGCATAAAAGTGAAAATGCATCTCTAAGTCAGCAAAGTGCTGAAAGCAGCAGATATTCATGAAAATGACATGAAACTGGAAATCAACTGTCCTGAGCCACTTTTATGAAGAAAATCTTTGAAACTATGTTTACTTTCACAAAATCCACTTTGGCCTCCTCTCAGCCTGAAACGTCTTTTAAGAGCATAAAAAGTGAAAATGCATCTCTAAGTCAGCAAAGTGCTGAAAGCAGCAGGTTCTAATGAAAACTGTGAAATCAACTGTCCTGAGTCACTTTTTTGAAGAAAATCTTTGAAACTATGTTTACTTCACCAAAAATCCACTTTTGGCCTCCTCTCAGCCTGAAACGTCTTTTAAGAGCATAATAAGTGAAAATGCATCTCTAAGTCAGCAAAGTGCTGAAAGCAGCAGATATTCATGGTAATGTCATGAAACTGTGAAAACAACTGTCCTGAGTCACTTTTTTGAAGAAAATCTTTGAAACTATGTTTACTTTCACAAAATCCACTTTTGGCCTCCTTCTCAGCCTGAAACGTATTTTAAGAGCATAAAAAGTGAAAATGCATATCTAAGGCAGTAAGTGCTGAAAGCAGCAGAGTTCTAATGAAAACACCATGAAACTTGAAATCAACTGTCCTGAGTCACTTTTTTGAAGAAAATCTTTGAAACTATGTTTACTTTCACAAAATCAACTTTTGGCCTCCTCTCAGCCTGAAAAGTCTTTTAAGAGCATAAAAAGTGAAAATGCATCTCTAAGTCAGCAAAGTGCTGAAAGCAGCAGATATTCATGGAAATGACATGAAACTGTGAAATCAACTGTCCTGAGCCACTTTTATGAAGAAAATCTTTGAAACTATGTTTTCTTTCACAAAATCCACTTTTGGCCTCCTCTCAGCCTGAAACGTCTTTTTAAGAGCATAAAAAGTGAAAATGCATGTCTAAGGCAGTAAAGTGCTGAAAGCAGCAGGTTCTAATGAAAACACCATGAAACTGTGAAATCAACTGTCCTGAGTCACTTTTTTGAAGAAAATCTTTGAAACTATGTTAACTTTCACAAAATCAACTTTGGCCTCCTCTCAGCCTGAAAAGTCTTTTAAGAGCATAAAAGTGAAAATGCATCTCTAAGGCAGTAAAGTGCTGAAAGCAGCAGGTTCTAATGAAAACTGTGAAATCAACTGTCCCTGAGTCACTTTTTGAAGAACATCTTTGAAACAATGTTTACTTTCACAAAATCCACTTTTGGCCTCCTCTCAGCCTGAAACGTCTTTAAGAGCATAAAAAGTGAAAATGCATCTCTAAGTCAGCAAAGTGCTGAAAGCAGCAGATATTCATGGAAATGTCATGAAACTGTGAAATCAACTGTCCTGAGTCACTTTTTTGAAGAAAATCTTTGAAACTATGTTTACTTTCACAAAATCCACTTTTGGCCTCCTCTCAGCTGAAACGTCTTTTAAGAGCATAAAAAGTGAAAATGCATCTCTTAGGCAGTAAAGTGCTGAAAGCAGCAGGTTCTAATGAAAACGGTGAAATCAACTGTCCTGAGTCACTTTTTTGAAGAAAATCTTTGAAACTATGTTTACTTTCACAAAATCCACTTTTGGCCTCCTCTCTCAGCCTGAAAAGTCTTTTAAGAGCATAAAAAGTGAAAATGCATCTCTAAGGCAGCAAAGTGCTGAAAGCAGCAGATATTCATGGAAATGACATGAAACTGTGAAATCAACTGTCCTGAGCCACTTTTATGAAGAAAATCTTTGAAACTATGTTTACTTTCACAAAATCCACTTTTGGCCTCCTCTCAGCCTGAAAGGTCTTTTAAGAGCATAAAAAGTGAAAATGCATATCTAAGGCAGTAAAGTGCTGAAAGCAGCAGGTTCTAATGAAAACACCATGAAACTGTGAAATCAACTGTCCTGAGTCACTTTTTTGAAGAAAATCTTTGAAACTATGTTTACTTTCACAAAATCCACTTTTGGCCTCCTCTCAGCCTGAAACGTCTTTTAAGAGCATAAAAAGTGAAAATGCATCTCTAAGGCAGTAAAGTGCTGAAAGCAGCAGATATTCATGGAAATGACATGAAACTGTGAAATCAACTGTCCTGAGCCACTTTTATGAAGAAAATCTTTGAAACTATGTTTACTTTCACAAAATCCACTTTTGGCCTCCTCTCAGCCTGAAACGTCTTTTAAGAGCATAAAAAGTGAAAATGCATCTCTAAGTCAGCAAAGTGCTGAAAGCAGCAGATATTCATGGAAATGTCATGAAACTGTGAAATCAACTGTCCTGAGTCACTTTTTTGAAGAAAATCTTTGAAACTATGTTTACTTTCACAAAATCCACTTTTGGCCTCCTCTCAGCCTGAAAGGTCTTTTAAGAGCATAAAAAGTGAAAATGCATATCTAAGGCAGTAAAGTGCTGAAAGCAGCAGATATTCATGGAAATGACATGAAAATGTGAAATCAACTGTCCTGAGCCACTTTTTGAAGACAATCTTTGAAACTATGTTTTGAAACTTTTATTTTAAAATGGTGTGTGTGTGTGTGTGCGTGTGGTGGGGGGAGGGGTGGAGGGGAAAAACCTTCAAAGTGAACACAGATTTGGCATCCATAGATTTCACTGTGTGGGGCTTTCATTTTGAAAGGGTGGGACTGGGTGGGGGAGAGAGGAGACATAATCATAATGTTTGACACACATAAACAGAGGTTAATAAATGGCAGGCAATTTCAGTTAGAATTCACTCTTTGGGGCTTTTATTTTGAAATGGTGTGTGTGGGGGGGGGGGAAGGGAGAGGAGACAGAATCATAATGTTAGATAAAGGTTTCATCACAAGCAATTCAGTTAGAATTCATTCTGTGGGGCTTTTATTTTAAAATGGGGTGTGTGTGTGTGGTGGGGGGGGGGAGGGGAAAAAGTCCTCTAAGACTTGAATGACTGTATGAGAGAGAGAAACACACAGAGAGAGAAGACAGACAGAGAGAGAGAGACAGACAGACAGACAGACAGAGAGATAGACAGGCAGAGAGAGAGACAGACAGACAGACAGGCAGAGAGAGACAGACAGGCAGAGAGAGAGAGAGACAGACAGACAGACAGACAGACAGACAGACAGACAGACAGACAGACAGACAGACAGACAGACAGACAGGCAGAGAGAGAGACAGACAGGCAGAGAGAGACAGACAGACAGAGAGACAGAGAGACAGAGAGAGAGAGAGACAGACAGACAGGCAGAGAGAGAGACAGACAGAGAGAGAGAGACAGACAGGGAGAGAGACAGACAGGGAGAGAGACAGACAGACAGACAGACAGGAGGTCTAACAATGCCTTTGGCTGAATATCTCCTGGTCATGTTAGATTTCACTGTGTGGGGCTTTTATTTTTAAAGGGTGGGACTGGGTGGGGGGGAGAGGAGACATAATCATAATGTTTGACACACATAAACAGAGGTTATTAAATGGCAGGCTTCATCACAAGCATTTCAGTTAGAATTCACTTTTTGGGGCTTTTATTTTGAAATGGTGTGTGTTTGGGGGGGGGGGGGAGAGGAGACAGAATCATAATGTTAGATAAATGACAGGTTTCATCACAAGCATTTCAGTTAGAATTCATTCTGTGGGGCTTTTATTTTGAAATGGGGTGTGGGGGGGGGCAGAAGGGGAGAGGAGACAGGATCATAATGTTAGATGAACATAACAGGTTTCATCACAAGCATTTCAGTTAGAATTCATCCTGTGGGGCTTTTTTTTTAAATGGTGTGTGTGTGTGCGTGTGGTGGGGGGAGGGGTGGAGGGGAAAAAGTCCTCTAAGACCTGAATGACTGTATGAGAGAGAGACACATACAGAGAGAGAGAGAGGAAGAGGAGTGTATGTGCGTGTGTGTCTGAGTCTGTGTTTATAAACATCACTAATTACAAACACCTGTGTGCCTGCAGTCTTTTAATGGAGATAAAACTGTGAAACAACTCTCAAACAAATCCTCAAAATTCCCATAACCGTAGCTCCTATTGCTCCAATATTGGAAATTGAGAGGAAGGATGATTTGAAAAACAGATCCTGTGAAAATTGTGTAGTGTAAGAAATGTGGCTTCAATGGCGATTTTATTTTAAAATGGGGTGTGTGTGTGTGTGTGTGGTGGGGGGGAGGGGAAAAAGTCCTCTAAGACTTGAATGACTGTATGAGAGAGAGAAACACACAGAGAGAGAGACACACAGAGAGAGAGACACACAGAGAGAGAGACACACAGAGAGAGACAGACAGACAGACAGACAGAAAGAGAGAGTCAGAGAGACAGACAGAGAGAGAGAGAGAAAGACAGAAAGAGAGAGAGAGACAGACAGAGAGAGAATGTTGAAGCCCGAAAGCATTTAAACTGGTGTCTGTAGCTGAAAGTATGAGGAAGAAGAAGGCTTTGAAAGTTCAAGTTTAACAGGATTTGAAGATTTTCTCCATAGACATCCCATTAAATAAAAATTGCTAAAAGCTTAATAATTCAAAGTTTAAAGATTAAAGATATGGAAAGTCATATCCCCTCTCCTGAAAGCTGAACATTTTGATATTTGAACGGTTTCTGTAGCTTAAAAAAACTGTCAGCAGTAGTGATATTTGTAGTAGTAGTAGTAGTAGAAGTTGTAGTTGTAGTTGTATTATAAGTATTATTAGGAGGAGAAGTATTAGTAGAATAAGTACTAGTTGTAGCAGTAGTGGTATTTGTAGTAGCAGTAGTAGTAGAAGTTAGCATTTCAGTTAGAATTCATTCTGTGGGGCTTTTATTTTGAAATGGGGTGTGGGGGGGGAGGGGAAAAAGTCCTCTAAGACTTGAATGACTGTATGAGAGAGAGAAACACACAGAGAGAGAGACAGACAGAGAGAGAGACAGACAGACAGACAGACAGACAGACAGACAGAGAGAGAGAGACAGGCAGAGAGAGAGACAGACAGACAGACAGGCAGAGAGAGACAGACAGGCAGAGAGAGAGAGAGAGACAGACAGACAGACAGACAGACAGACAGACAAACAGACAGACAGACAGACAGAGAGAGAGAGAGAGAGACAGACAGACAGGCAGGCAGAGAGAGAGACAGACAGAGAGAGAGAGACAGACAGGGAGAGAGACAGACAGACAGACAGACAGGAGGTCTAACAATGCCTTTGGCTGAATATCTCCAGGTCATGTTAGATTTCACTGTGTGGGGCTTTTATTTTGAAAGGGTGTGACTGGGTGGGGGGGAGAGGAGACATAATCATA
>JAVDOI010000012.1:21735984-21738484 GCA_032191485.1 Leptoclinus maculatus | reverse complement strand
AAGTCAGCAAAGTGCTGAAAGCAGCAGATATTCATGAAAATGACATGAAACTGTGAAATCAACTGTCCTGAGCCACTTTTTTGAAGAAAATCTTTGAAACTATGTTTACTTTCACAAAATCAACTTTTGGCCTCCTCTCAGCCTGAAACGTCTTTTAAGAGCATAAAAAGTGAAAACGCATGTCTAAGGCAGTAAAGTGCTGAAAGCAGCAGGTTCTAATGAAAACACCATGAAACTGTGAAATCAACTGTCCTGAGTCACTTTTTTGAAGAAAATCTTTGAAACTATGTTTACTTTCACAAAATCCACTTTTGGCCTCCTCTCAGCCTGAAACGTCTTTTAAGAGCATAAAAAGTGAAAATGCATGTCTAAGGCAGTAAAGTGCTGAAAGCAGCAGGTTCTAATGAAAACACCATGAAACTGTGAAATCAACTGTCCTGAGTCACTTTTTTGAAGAAAATCTTTGAAACTATGTTTACTTTCACAAAATCAACTTTTGGCCTCCTCTCAGCCTGAAAAGTCTTTTAAGAGCATAAAAAGTGAAAATGCATCTCTAAGTCAGCAAAGTGCTGAAAGCAGCAGATATTCATGGAAATGACATGAAACTGTGAAATCAACTGTCCTGAGCCACTTTTATGAAGAAAATCTTTGAAACTATGTTTTCTTTCACAAAATCCACTTTTGGCCTCCTCTCAGCCTGAAACGTCTTTTAAGAGCATAAAAAGTGAAAATGCATGTCTAAGGCAGTAAAGTGCTGAAAGCAGCAGGTTCTAATGAAAACACCATGAAACTGTGAAATCAACTGTCCTGAGTCACTTTTTTGAAGAAAATCTTTGAAACTATGTTAACTTTCACAAAATCAACTTTTGGCCTCCTCTCAGCCTGAAAAGTCTTTTAAGAGCATAAAAAGTGAAAATGCATCTCTAAGGCAGTAAAGTGCTGAAAGCAGCAGGTTCTAATGAAAACTGTGAAATCAACTGTCCTGAGTCACTTTTTTGAAGAACATCTTTGAAACAATGTTTACTTTCACAAAATCCACTTTTGGCCTCCTCTCAGCCTGAAACGTCTTTTAAGAGCATAAAAAGTGAAAATGCATCTCTAAGTCAGCAAAGTGCTGAAAGCAGCAGATATTCATGGAAATGTCATGAAACTGTGAAATCAACTGTCCTGAGTCACTTTTTTGAAGAAAATCTTTGAAACTATGTTTACTTTCACAAAATCCACTTTTGGCCTCCTCTCAGCCTGAAACGTCTTTTAAGAGCATAAAAAGTGAAAATGCATCTCTTAGGCAGTAAAGTGCTGAAAGCAGCAGGTTCTAATGAAAACTGTGAAATCAACTGTCCTGAGTCACTTTTTTGAAGAAAATCTTTGAAACTATGTTTACTTTCACAAAATCCACTTTTGGCCTCCTCTCTCAGCCTGAAAAGTCTTTTAAGAGCATAAAAAGTGAAAATGCATCTCTAAGTCAGCAAAGTGCTGAAAGCAGCAGATATTCATGGAAATGACATGAAACTGTGAAATCAACTGTCCTGAGCCACTTTTATGAAGAAAATCTTTGAAACTATGTTTACTTTCACAAAATCCACTTTTGGCCTCCTCTCAGCCTGAAAGGTCTTTTAAGAGCATAAAAAGTGAAAATGCATATCTAAGGCAGTAAAGTGCTGAAAGCAGCAGGTTCTAATGAAAACACCATGAAACTGTGAAATCAACTGTCCTGAGCCACTTTTATGAAGAAAATCTTTGAAACTATGTTTACTTTCACAAAATCCACTTTTGGCCTCCTCTCAGCCTGAAACGTCTTTTAAGAGCATAAAAAGTGAAAATGCATATCTAAGGCAGTAAAGTGCTGAAAGCAGCAGATATTCATGGAAATGACATGAAAATGTGAAATCAACTGTCCTGAGCCACTTTTTGAAGACAATCTTTGAAACTATGTTTTGAAACTTTTATTTTAAAATGGTGTGTGTGTGTGTGTGCGTGTGGTGGGGGGAGGGGTGGAGGGGAAAAACCTTCAAAGTGAACACAGATTTGGCATCCATAGATTTCACTGTGTGGGGCTTTCATTTTGAAAGGGTGGGACTGGGTGGGGGAGAGAGGAGACATAATCATAATGTTTGACACACATAAACAGAGGTTAATAAATGGCAGGCAATTTCAGTTAGAATTCACTCTTTGGGGCTTTTATTTTGAAATGGTGTGTGTGGGGGGGGGGAAGGGAGAGGAGACAGAATCATAATGTTAGATAAATGACAGGTTTCATCACAAGCAATTCAGTTAGAATTCATTCTGTGGGGCTTTTATTTTAAAATGGGGTGTGTGTGTGTGGTGGGGGGGGGGAGGGGAAAAAGTCCTCTAAGACTTGAATGACTGTATGAGAGAGAGAAACACACAGAGAGAGAAGACAGACAGAGAGAGAGAGACAGACAGACAGACAGACAGAGAGATAGACAGGCAGAGAGAGAGACAGACAGACAGACAGGCAGAGAGAGACAGACAGGCA
>JAVDOI010000012.1:21725984-21730984 GCA_032191485.1 Leptoclinus maculatus | reverse complement strand
CCGCTACAAGGCCCGGAAGCTTCCTCCGATGGCCGCCCTGGCTCCTGCTCCTGGTCGATTGAGCCAGCCACTTGCTTTTTTCAGTCGACAGTTGCGTCCTAACTTGGTGAATTCTGGGGGGGCGTATGCACTTGAGGACATAATTCAGCAGGACTAGGGGAGTGGCATAGCCATGGGAATGTGACGTCATGTTGGGTTTAAAGGAGGTGATGGCAGTGTTCGGCTTGAAATGTTTGTGAGAGTTGAAATAAACGACAACAGAGGTGAGCAGCCAAAAAGAGACACTTGTCGACTCGGTTAATCCCTGCGCTCCTACAATATGATGATTGTTTGGCTACATTACAATATTTTATCAATTAGCCAGTTAAAACTCTTTGTAACCTGGTAACCTGCACCCGCAAATTCCGCAAATTCCGGTTCTGAACGAAGGGGCCCCACACTCTAACTACAAGGTCTTTTTTAATAATTCCAAGGGGTTATTAACACTAAGAATGGTTTGCTCATATGAATAGAGTAAATATTATGTATATATTACTGGTTAATAGCAGATGAAGATGGAACACAGCTCCACTTTGAAAATGTCAAATTCGTATGGTGAAAAAGCACTATTATTCATAATACGATATTAAATGAGGCTCAGTAAAGCCTAGAACCACCCACCATCATAGCAAACGACAGCAGTAGTGAATAGAAAAAGAATTTGAGTGAATTGAGTGAAGTATGCCAGAATTAGAGACATAAACGTACGAGAGGTCACGAAAGGTCGTCATTTGAGAAACAGCCTCTCCAGCTGTTCCATTGTACTTTTACAACCTAAATAACTATATATTTAACTTCCTTTATCCTTCTACATGCACAATCTATCACATACAGCAGTTAGAAATCATTTTGGAGAGCTGGAACCGTCTCCAAAGCCTCTCCAGGCCGGCGACCTACGGGAGAATTGCGCAATAGCTGGTGTGTATTGCGCCGTTGTAGAGCTCCTGGTTGGTCAATTTTCGTTTTTTTTGCTCTGTGCGCACGTGTCTGGTGTGGCCAATCGAATGGCGTTAACAGATTTACCAGGAAGCCTTTAGTTTTCCGAAAAATGCCGATCTACGCCAAGGACCCGGCGCGTAAAAGTCGCGAGACTGCCTCGCTGGAATGTTGTCCCCGAGCTTATTTGACCCCCCTTTCTTTATTTCACAACTTTATTGGAACGGAAATGGGACAGAATGAGGTGGCCTGAAGGAGAATGTCTGTTTGTTTCTTACATGAATGAATGCCTGAGAGGTTTGTATTTAACAGTATATTGTTTGCATCTTGCAATAAATATTGATATGTTCTTGATCACTTTGTGTTGTGTCTATTTGCCTTTTCTGTTAAAAAACTATGGGTTTTGAGGCACTGCTGGCCTTTCAATGTCATTTATAAATGCTTTATAAGGCATAAATAGTCCTCACTTTAGATGAGCTCACACAAAATACTTTACTAATGACTACTAACTACCTTAATAAATCATTAATTAATCATGACTTGCAGTATTAATACGCATTTATAAAGCATATATTAACATAGTCCCTAACCATTAGTGTATATCTAAATCATTATATATATATAAATGCATGAATAATGTACATCTAAATAAGTTGATAATCATTTACTAACACTTTATAAATTATATTATTAATCATCTAGGGTTAGGGTTAGGGTTACGGTTAGGGTTGGGGTTAGGGTTAGGGTTAGGTTAGGGTTAGGGTTAGGGGTTAGGGTTAGGGTTAGGGTTAGGGTTAGGTTTGGGTTAGGGTTAGGGGTTAGGGTTAGGGTTAGGGTTAGGGTTAGGGTTGGGTTTAGGTTTAGGGTTAGGGTAGGGTTAGGGTTAGGGTTAGGGTTGGGTTAGGGTTAGGGTTAGGGTTAGGGTTAGGTTAGGTTAGGGTTAGGGTTAGGGGTTAGGGTTAGGATTAGGGTTGGGTTAGGGTTAGGGTTAGGGTTAGGGTTGGGTTAGGGTTAGGGGTTAGGGTTAGGGTTAGGGTTAGGGTTAGGGTTAGGGTTAGGGTTAGGGGTTAGGGGTTAGGGTTAGGGTTGGGTTAGGGTTAGGGTTAGGGTTAGGGGTTAGGGTTAGGGTTAGGGTTGGGTTAGGGTTAGGGTTAGGGGTTAGGGTTAGGGTTAGGGTTGGGTTAGGGGTTAGGGTTAGGGTTAGGGTTAGGGTTAGGGTTAGGGTTAGGGGTTAGGGGTTAGGGTTAGGGTTGGGTTAGGGTTAGGGTTAGGGTTAGGGGTTAGGGTTAGGGTTAGGGTTGGGTTAGGGTTAGGGTTAGGGGTTAGGGTTAGGGTTAGGGTTGGGTTAAGGTTAGGGTTAGGGTTGGGTTAGGGTTAGGGTTAGGGTTAGGGGTTAGGGGTTAGGGGTTAGGGTTAACCCTATATTTAATTGGTTTGTAAAATATATAATACTTCATTTACAAATGGGGAATCCATCATTTATAAAGTATGAAAAGACAATAATAGAACACATAATAGACAAGCTTATTAATCAAGAATAAAACATTTATAACTGTTGTTATGAACTGCATACTAATGAATTATTAATGTAGGAACAATGCTTTATAAATGATGAATTAAGTGTTTACTCATGCTTAACTAATGCTTCATAGTGTGTAGTTATTATAAAATGCTACCGAAACGTCTTTTAAGAGCATAAAAAGTGAAAATGCATATCTAAGGCAATAAAGTGCTGAAAGCAGCAGTTTCTAATGAAAACACCATGAAGATGTGAAATCAACTGTCCTGAGTCACTTTTTTGAAGAAAATCTTTGAAACTATGTTTACTTTCACAAAATCCACTTTTGGCCTCCTCTCAGCCTGAAACGTCTTTTAAGAGCATACAAAGTGAAAATGCATATCTAAGGCAGTAAAGTGCTGAAAGCAGCAGGTTCTAATGAAAACACCATGAAACTGTGAAATCAACTGTCCTGAGTCACTTTTTTGAAGAAAATCTTTGAAACTATGTTTACTTTCACAAAATCAACTTTTGGCCTCCTCTCAGCCTGAAAAGTATTTTAAGAGCATAAAAAGTGAAAATGCATCTCTAAGTCAGCAAAGTGCTGAAAGCAGCAGATATTCATGAAAATGACATGAAACTGTGAAATCAACTGTCCTGAGCCACTTTTATGAAGAAAATCTTTGAAACTATGTTTACTTTCACAAAATCCACTTTTGGCCTCCTCTCAGTCTGAAACGTCTTTTAAGAGCAGAACAAGTGAAAATGCATGTCTAAGGCAGTAAAGTGCTGAAAGCAGCAGGTTCTAATGAAAACACCATGAAACTGTGAAATCAACTGTCCTGAGTCACTTTTTTGAAGAAAATCTTTGAAACTATGTTTACTTTCACAAAATCAACTTTTTGCCTCCTCTCAGCCTGAAAAGTCTTTTAAGAGCATAAAAAGTGAAAATGCATCTCTAAGTCAGCAAAGTGCTGAAAGCAGCAGATATTCATGGAAATGACATGTAACTGTGAAATCAACTGTCCTGAGCCACTTTTATGAAGAAAATCTTTGAAACTATGTTTACTTTCACAAAATCCACTTTTGGCCTCCTCTCAGCCTGAAACGTCTTTTAAGAGCATAAAAAGTGAAAATGCATCTCTAAGGCAGTAAAGTGCTGAAAGCAGCAGGTTCTAATGAAAACTGTGAAATCAACTGTCCTGAGCCACTTTTATGAAGAAAATCTTTGAAACTATGTTTACTTTCACAAAATCCACTTTTGGCCTCCTCTCAGCCTGAAAAGTCTTTTAAGAGCATAAAAAGTGAAAATGCATCTCTAAGTCAGCAAAGTGCTGAAAGCAGCAGATATTCATGGAAATGACATGAAACTGTGAAATCAACTGTCCTGAGCCACTTTTATGAAGAAAATCTTTGAAACTATGTTTACTTTCACAAAATCCACTTTTGGCCTCCTCTCAGCCTGAAACGTCTTTTAAGAGCATAAAAAGTGAAAATGCATCTCTAAGGCAGTAAAGTGCTGAAAGCAGCAGGTTCTAATGAAAACTGTGAAATCAACTGTCCTGAGTCACTTTTTTGAAGAAAATCTTTGAAACTATGTTTACTTTCACAAAATCAACTTTTGGCCTCCTCTCAGCCTGAAAAGTCTTTTAAGAGCATAAAAAGTGAAAATGCATCTCTAAGTCAGCAAAGTGCTGAAAGCAGCAGATATTCATGGAAATGACATGAAACTGTGAAATCAACTGTCCTGAGCCACTTTTATGAAGAAAATCTTTGAAACTATGTTTACTTTCACAAAATCCACTTTTGGCCTCCTCTCAGCCTGAAACGTCTTTTAAGAGCATAAAAAGTGAAAATGCATCTCTAAGGCAGTAAAGTGCTGAAAGCAGCAGGTTCTAATGAAAACACCATGAAACTGTGAAATCAACTGTCCTGAGTCACTTTTTTGAAGAAAATCTTTGAATCTATGTTTACTTTCACAAAATCCACGTTTGGCCTCCTCTCAGCCTGAAAAGTCTTTTAAGAGCATAAAAAGTGAAAATGCATATCTAAGGCAGTAAAGTGCTGAAAGCAGCAGATATTCATGGCAATGACATGAAAATGTGAAATCAACTGTCCTGAGCCACTTTTTGAAGACAATCTTTGAAACTATGTTTTGAAACTTTTATTTTAAAATGGTGTGTGTGTGTGTGTGTGTGCGTGTGGTGGGGGGAGGGGTGGAGGGGAAAAACCTTCAAAGTGAACATTGGCGGGAAACTATCGGTGGATCGCCTGAAACCAGCACATCTGGACCTGTACCGATTGGTCCAGGGTGGCCGAACCCCCACGGCGGGGGTGTCCTCCTACCCTTCCAGCACACCGCTACAAGGCCCGGAAGCTTCCTCCGATGGCCGCCCTGGCTCCTGCTCCTGGTCGATTGAGCCAGCCACTTGCTTTTTTCAGTCGACAGTTGCGTCCTAACTTGGTGAATTCTGGGGGGGCGTATGCACTTGAGGACATAATTCAGCAGGACTAGGGGAGTGGCATA
>JAVDOI010000012.1:21713484-21720984 GCA_032191485.1 Leptoclinus maculatus | reverse complement strand
CCCAGCTGCATTTTAAGCATTCCAAGTATTGTTATCCTCTTCTTTATTGTTGGAATGTTTTTAAGCATTCCAAGTATTGTTATCCTATTCTTTATTGTTGGAATTCTTTTAAGCATTCCAAGTATTGTTATCCTATTCTTCATTGTTGGAATGCTTTTAACCATTCCAAGTATTGTTCTTCAAATCTTTATTCTTCTTTTTATTATTATTATTATATTTCTTCCGTAAGTTTTTTCAAACTCTTCTGCGTCTTCATTTTTTAAGCTATAGAAACAGTTCAAATATCAAAATGTTCAGCTCTTTCAGCTCATTGGGGCTATGTCTCTTCATATTTCTAATCTTTAAACTTTTTGAATTATTAAGCTTTTTGCACATTTCTTTTTGAATGGGTTTCAATGGAGAAAATGTTCAAATCCTTTTCAACTTTCAAATCTTTCAACTTCCTCATACTTTCAGCTCTAGACACTATTTTAACTTTCAAATGTTGAGAAAACCCTGATCTATTACTGAATGATTCAGCTTTCTGATATCTTTTATACTTTTTGAACTGTCCCATTTTTACTTTTATGATTTTTTCAGTCCTTTTCTGACTTTATAATGGGTGTGTATTGCGCTGCTTAGAGTGCGTGATGTCAGCGCTAGAGTGAAGAGGAGCTTGAAATTCTTATGAAAAAAAGATTTGTCTTTTGCCACCGACTCCACAATTTTCACTCTTCATGCATAATTTCTGGATGTAAAAGTAGCTAATCTTGTCCTTGTCGTAAAAAACTGACTGTGGAATCCCACAGATTTACACATTTGACACAGTCGCCTTTAATTGAGAGGAAAACCAAGTTTCTGCTCCATAGTTGAATCTTGCTTTAAGAACATTTTCCACAGAACACGGTACCCCATTTCTAAATCGCCATTGAAGCCACATTTCTTACACTACAGACACAATTTTCACAGGATCTGTTTTTCAAATCATCCTTCCTCTCAATTTCCAATATTGGAGCAATAGGAGCTACGGTTATGGGAATTTTGAGGATTTGTTTGAGAGTTGTTTCACAGTTTTATCTCCATTAAAAGACTGCAGGCACACAGGTGTTTGTAATTAGTGATGTTTATAAACACAGACTCAGACACACACACACATACACTCTCCCTCTCTCTCTGTGTGTGTCTCTCGCTGTGTGTGTCTCTCTCTCATACAGTCATTCAGGTCTTAAAGGACTTTTTCCCCTCCACCCCTCCGCCCACCACACACACACACACACACACACACACACACACACACACACACACCATTTTAAAATAAAAGACCCACAGAATGAATTCTAACTGAAATGCTTGTGATGAAACCTGTCATTTAATAACCTTTTTATGTGCATCTAACATTATGATCCTGTCTCCTTCCCCTTCTGCCCCCCCCCCACCCAATTTCAAAATAAAAGCCCCACAGAATGAATTCTAACTGAAATGCTAACTTCTACTACTACTGCTACTACAAATACCACTACTGCTACAACTAGTACTTATTCTAATGCTACTAATACTTCTACTCCTAATAATACTTATAATACAACTACAACTTCTACTACTACTATAACAAATATCATTACTGCTGACAGTTTTTTTAAGCTACAGAAACCGTTCAAATATCAAAATGTTCAGCTTTCAGGAGAGGGGATATGACTTTCCATATCTTTAATCTTTAAACTTTGAATTATTAAGCTTTTAGCAATTTTTATTTAACGGGATGTCTATGGAGAAAATCTTCAAATCCTGTTAAACTTGAACTTTTAAAGCCTTCTTCTTCCTCATACTTTCAGCTACAGACACCAGTTTAAATGATTTCGGGCTTCAACATTCTCTCTCTGTCTGTCTCTCTCTCTCTGTCTCTCTCTTTCTGTCTGTCTGTCTCTCTCTGTCTGTCTCTCTCTGTGTGTCTCTCTCTCTGTGTGTTTCTCTCTCTCATACAGTCATTCAGGTCTTAGAGGACTTTTTCCCCTCCCCCACCACCACACACACACCCCATTTTAAAATAAAAGCCCCACAGAATGAATTCTAACTAAAATGCTTGTGATGAAACCTGTCATTTATCTAACATTATGATTCTGTCTCCTCTCCCTTTCTCCGCCCCCCCCCCCCCCACACACACACCATTTCAAAATAAAAGCCCCAAAGAGTGAATTCTAACTGAAATGCTTGTGATGAAGCCTGCCATTTAATAACCTCTGTTTATGTGTGTCAAACATTATGATTATGTCTCCTCTCCCCCCCACCCAGTCCCACCCTTTCAAAATAAAAGCCCCACACAGTGAAATCTAACATGACCTGGAGATATTCAGCCAAAGGCATTGTTAGACCTCCTGTCTGTCTGTCTGTCTGTCTGTCTGTCTCTCTCCCTGTCTGTCTCTCTCTCTCTCTCTGCCTGTCTGTCTCTCTCTCTCTGCCTGTCTGTCTGTCTGTCTGTCTGTTTACTTTCACAAAATCCACTTTTGGCCTCCTCTCACCCTGAAACATCTTTTAACAGCATAAAAAGTGAAAATGCATCTCTAAGGCAGTAAAGTGCTGAAAGCAGCAGACATTCATGAAAACATCATGAAACTGTGAAATCAACTGTCCTGAGCCACTGTTTTGAAGAAAATCTTTGAAACTATGTTTACTTTCACAAAATCCACTTTTGGCCTCCTCTCAGCCTGAAACGTCTTTTAAGAGCATAAAAAGTGAAAATGCATCTTTAAGGAAGTAAACTGCTGAAAGCAGCAGGTTCTAATGAAAACATCATGAAACTGTGAAATCAACTGTCCTGAGCAACTTTTTTGAAGAAAATCTGTGAAACTATGTTTACTTTCACAAAATCCACTTTTGGCCTCCTCTCAGCCTGAAACGTCTTTTAAGAGCATAAAAAGTGAAAATGCATCTTTAAGGCAGTAAAGTGCTGAAAGCAGCAGATATTCATGAAAATGACATGAAACTGTGAAATCAACTGTCCTCAGCCACTTTTTTGAAGAAAATCTTTGAAACTATGTTTACTTTCACAAAATCCACTTTTGGCCTCCTCTCAGCCTGAAACGTCTTTTAAGAGCATAAAAAGTGAAAATGCATCTTTAAGGCAGTAAAGTGCTGAAAGCAGCAGATATTCTTGAAAATGACATGAAACTGTGAAATCAACTGTCCTCAGCCACTTTTTTGAAGAAAATCTTTGAAACGATGTTTACTTTCACAAAATCCACTTTTGGCCTCCTCTCAGCCTGAAACGTCTTTTAAGAGCATAAAAAGTGAAAATGCATCTCTAAGGCAGTACAGTGCTGAAAGCAGCAGGTTCTAATGAAAACATCATGAAACTGTGAAATCAACTGTCCTGAGCCACTTTTTTGAAGAAAATCTTTGAAACTATGTTTACTTTTACAAAATCCACTTTTGGCCTCCTCTCAGCCTGAAACGTCTTTTAAGAGCATAAAAAGTGAAAATGCATCTCTAAGGCAGTAAAGTGCTGAAAGCAGCAGATATTCATGAAAATGACATGAAACTGTGAAATGAACTGTCCTGAGCCACTTTTTTGAAGAAAATCTTTGAAACTATGTTTACTTTCACAAAATCCACGTTTGGCCTCCTCTCAGCCTGAAACGTCTTTTAAGAGCATAAAAAGTGAAAATGCATCTTTAAGGCAGTAAAGTGCTGAAAGCAGCAGATATTCATGAAAATGACATGAAACTGTGAAATCAACTGTCAGCCACATTTTTGAAAAAAATCTTTGAAACGATGTTTACTTTCACAAAATCCACTTTTGGCCTCCTCTCAGCCTGAAACGTCTTTTAAGAGCATAAAAAGTGAAAATGCATCTTTAAGGCAGTAAAGTGCTGAAAGCAGCAGATATTCATGAAAATGACATGGCCCAGATTTAGCTGTTACAGACACGGGCCTATTCTGGCTGAGACATGGCTGCCGGGTTTATCGGCAGTCAGCACTGAAACAGGTTCTGGCCCGTTGATGGCTGCCAAATCTGGGCCCAATCTGGCATTATAGACTCGGGCCTATACTGTCTGAGACATGGCGCCGGGTTAATCGACAGCCAGCACTGAAACAGGTCGGAACCTGTTGATGGCTGCCAAATCTGGGCCCAATCTGGCATTATAAACTCGGGCCTATTCTGGCTGAGACATGGCAGCCGGGTTAATCGGCAGCCAGCGCTGAAACAGGTTATGGCCCATTGATGGCTGCCAAATCTGTGCCCAATCTGGCATTATAGACTCGGGCCTATTCTGGCTGTGACATGGCAGCCTGTTAATCGCCAGACAGCACTGAAACGGGCTGTGGCCCGTTGATGGATGCCAAATCTGTGCCCAATCTGGCATTATAGACTCGGGCCTATTCTGGCTGTGACATGGCAGCCTGTTAATCGTCACACAGCACTGAAACGGGCTGTGGCCCGTTGATGGATGCCAAATCTGGGCCCAATCTGGCATTATAGACAAGGGACTATTCTGGCTGAGATATGGCAGCCTGGTTAGCCAGCACTGAAACAGGTTCTGGCCCGTTGATGGCTGCCAAATCTGGGCCCAATCTGGCATTATAGACTCGGGCCTATACTGTCTGAGACATGGCGCCGGGTTAATCGACAGCCAGCACTGAAACAGGTTCCGGCCTGTTGATGGCTGCCAAATCTGGGCCCAATCTGGCATTATAAACTCGGGCCTATTCTGGCTGAGACATGGCAGCCGGGTTAATCGGCAGCCAGCGCTGAAACAGGTTATGGCCCATTGATGGCTGCCAAATCTGTGCCCAATCTGGCATTATAGACTCGGGCCTATTCTGGCTGTGACATGGCAGCCTGTTAATCGCCAGACAGCACTGAAACGGGCTGTGGCCCGTTGATGGATGCCAAATCTGTGCCCAATCTGGCATTATAGACTCGGGCCTATTCTGGCTGTGACATGGCAGCCTGTTAATCGTCACACAGCACTGAAACGGGCTGTGGCCCGTTGATGGATGCCAAATCTGGGCCCAATCTGGCATTATAGACAAGGGACTATTCAGGCTGAGATATGGCAGCCTGGTAAGCCAGCACTGAAACAGGTTCTGGCCCGTTGATGGCTGCCAAATCTGGGCCCAATCTGGCATTATAGACTCGGGCCTATACTGTCTGAGACATGGCGCCGGGTTAATCGACAGCCAGCACTGAAACAGGTTATGGCCCATTGATGGCTGCCAAATCTGTGCCCAATCTGGCATTATAGACTCGGGCCTATTCTGGCTGTGACATGGCAGCCTATTAATCGCCAGACAGCACTGAAACGGGCTGTGGCCCGTTGATGGATGCCAAATCTGTGCCCAATCTGGCATTATAGACTCGGGCCTATTCTGGCTGTGACATGGCAGCCTGTTAATCGTCACACAGCACTGAAACGGGCTGTGGCCCGTTGATGGATGCCAAATCTGGGCCCAATCTGGCATTATAGACAAGGGACTATTTTGGCTGAGATATGGCAGCCTGGTTAGCCAGCACTGAAACAGGTTCTGGCCCGTTGATGGCTGCCAAATCTGGGCCCAATCTGGCATTATAGACTCGGGCCTATACTGTCTGAGACATGGCGCCGGGTTAATCGACAGCCAGCACTGAAACAGGTTCCGGCCTGTTGATGGCTGCCAAATCTGGGCCCAATCTGGCATTATAGAAATGGGCCTTAACTGGCTAATTGATAAAATATTGAATGTAGCCAAACAATCATCATATTGTAGGAGCGCAGGGATTAACCGAGTCGACAAGTGTCTCTTTTTGGCTGCTCACCTCTGTTGTCGTTTATTTCAACTCTCACAAACATTTCAACCTGAACACTGCCATCACCTCCTTTAAACCCAACATGATGTCACGTTCCCATGGCTATGCCACTCCCCTAGTCCTGCTGAATTATGTCCTCAAGTGCATACGCCCCCCCAGAATTCACCAAGTTAGGACGCAACTGTCGACTGAAAAAAGCAAGTGGCTGGCTCAATCGACCAGGAGCAGGAGCCAGGGCGGCCATCGGAGGAAGCTTACGGGCCTTGTAGCGGTGTGCTGGAAGGGTAGGAGGACGCCCCCGCCGTGGGGGTTCGGCCACCCTGGACCAACCGGTACAGGTCCAGATGTGCTGGTTTCAGGCGATCCACCGACACATGCTCCAGTTTCCCGCCAATGTCCACTTTGAAGGTTTTGTGCCCGGTCTCTAGTACACGAAACGGGCCCTCGTAGGGAGCTTTTATAGGGTCCATGGTGGCCGTCCTGGCGAATGAACACATATTCTGCTGCCTTAAGGCTGGACGGGATATGCGAATTTGGGAGGCCGTGTTGCGACGTAGGCACAGGTGTGAACACTCTGGCTTTTTCCAGGAGAGTGGCTGTGTCGCAGACCAAGGGTCTGTGACCTTTGGGATGAACTCCGCAGCGGCTGTCCATAAACCAACTCGGCGGATGAAGCTTGAAGGTCCTCCTTGGGGGCTGTCCTGAGCCCCAATACGACCCACGGGAGCGTCCACCCAGCTGCATTTTAAGCATTCCAAGTATTGTTATCCTCTTCTTTATTGTTGGAATGTTTTTAAGCATTCCAAGTATTGTTATCCTATTCTTTATTGTTGGAATTCTTTTAAGCATTCCAAGTATTGTTATCCTATTCTTTATTGTTGGAATGCTTTTAACCATTCCAAGTATTGTTCTTCAAATCTTTATTCTTCTTTTTATTATTATTATTATATTTCTTCTGTAAGTTTTTTCAAACTCTTCTGCGTCTTCATTTTTTAAGCTATAGAAACAGTTCAAATATCAAAATGTTCAGCTCTTTCAGCTCATTGGGGCTATGTCTCTTCATATTTCTAATCTTTAAACTTTTTGAATTATTAAGCTTTTTGCACATTTCTTTTTGAATGGGTTTCAATTGAGAAAATGTTCAAATCCTTTTCAACTTTCAAATCTTTCAACTTCCTCATACTTTCAGCTCTAGACACTATTTTAACTTTCAAATGTTGAGAAAACCCTGATCTATTACTGAATGATTCAGCTTTCTGATATCTTTTATACTTTTTGAACTGTCCCATTTTTACTTTTATGATTTTTTCAGTCCTTTTCTGACTTTATAATGGGTGTGTATTGCGCTGCTTAGAGTGCGTGATGTCAGCGCTAGAGTGAAGAGGAGCTTGAAATTCTTATGAAAAAAAGATTTGTCTTTTGCCACCGACTCCACAATTTTCACTCTTCATGCATAATTTCTGGATGTAAAAGTAGCTAATCTTGTCCTTGTCGTAAAAAACTGACTGTGGAATCCCACAGACTTACACATTTGGCCAGTAGCCTTTAATTGAGAGGAAAACCAAGTTTCTGCTCCAATGTTAAATCTTGCTTCAAGAACATTTTCCACAGAACACGGTACCCCATTTCTAAATCGCCATTGAAGCCACATTTCTTACACTACAGACACAATTTTCACAGTATCTGTTTTTCAAATCATCCTTCCTCTCAATTTCCAATATTGGAGCAATAGGAGC
>JAVDOI010000012.1:21345984-21710984 GCA_032191485.1 Leptoclinus maculatus | reverse complement strand
GTCTCCTTCTTGCAAGAATAAATGTCCTGTGATTAATGATTTTCCATCGGTCTCGAGTGAATTTTTCCAACAGTGGACTATCTCACACTCTACACTACGTCAGTTCTGAGCTTGTATTAGGAACGCAGGTGTGTATGTGTTGGCATTAGCTCCACCACTAGTTTAGGGTAGGCGATGTTGGAGCAGCCAACTGAAGTTCCACACACACTCAGACACACTGCTGGATCCACACAACTTACCTCATCTGCACACAGGTTTGCATGTTTTCATTGCACATGTACCTTACTTTAAAAATGCTGTGGTGTTTTAGATTGAGGATTTATTTCTGATCATTGCTCATAATGACACAGTCAACCTCCATTACGCAACTTAACTTCTTTTAAGAGCATAGAAAGTGAAAATGCATCTCTAAGGCAGTAAAGTGCTGAAAGCAGCAGGTTCTAATGAAAACATCATGAAACTGTGAAATCAACTGTCCTGAGCCATTTTTTGAAGAAAATCTTTGAAACTATGTTTACTTTCACAAAATCCACTTTTGGCCTCCTCTCAGCCTGAAACGTCTTTTAAGAGCATAAAAAGTGAAAATGCATCTCTAAGGCAGTAAAGTGCTGAAAGCAGCAGGTTCTAATGAAAACATCATGAAACTGTGAAATCAACTGTCCTGAGCCATTTTTTGAAGAAAATCTTTGAAACTATGTTTACTTTCACAAAATCCACTTTTGGCCTCCTTCTCAGCCCGAAACGTCTTTTAAGAGCATAAAAAGTGAAAATGCATCTCTAAGGCAGTAAAGTGCTGAAAGCAGCAGATATTCATGAAAACATCATGAAACTGTGAAATCAACTGTCCTGAGTAACTTTTTTGAAGAAAATCTTTGAAACTATGTTTACTTTCACAAAATCCACTTTTGGCCTCCTCTCAGCCTGAAACGTCTTTTAAGAGCATAAAAAGTGAAAATGCATCTCTAAGGCAGTAAAGTGCTGAAAGCAGCAGGTTCTAATGAAAACATCATGAAACTGTGAAATTAACTGTCCTGAGCCATTTTTTTGAAGAAAATCTTTGAAACTATGTTTACTTTCACAAAATCCACTTTTGGCCTCCTCTCAGCCTGAAACGTCTTTTAAGAGCATAAAAAGTGAAAATGCATCTCTAAGGCAGTAAAGTGCTGAAAGCAGCAGGTTCTAATGAAAACATCACGAAACTGTGAAATCAACTGTCCTGAGCCATTTTTTGAAGAAAATCTTTGAAACTATGTTTACTTTCACAAAATCCACTTTTGGCCTCCTTCTCAGCCCGAAACGTCTTTTAAGAGCATAAAAAGTGAAAATGCATCTCTAAGGCAGTAAAGTGCTGAAAGCAGCAGGTTCTAATGAAAACATCATGAAACTGTGAAATCAACTGTCCTGAGCCATTTTTTGAAGAAAATCTTTGAAACTATGTTTACTTTCACAAAATCCACTTTTGGCCTCCTCTCAGCCTGAAACGTCTTTTAAGAGCATAAAAAGTGAAAATGCATCTCTAAGGCAGTAAAGTGCTGAAAGCAGCAGGTTCTAATGAAAACATCATGAAACTGTGAAATCAACTGTCTGAGCCATTTTTTGAAGAAAATCTTTGAAACTATGTTTACTTTCACAAAATCCACTTTTGGCCTCCTCTCAGCCTGAAACGTCTTTTAAGAGCATAAAAAGTGAAAATGCATCTCTAAGGCAGTAAAGTGCTGAAAGCAGCAGGTTCTAATGAAAACATCATGAAACTGTGAAATCAACTGTCCTGAGCCACTTTTTTGACGAAAATCTTTGAAACTATGTTTACTTTCACAAAATCCACTTTTGGCCTCCTCTCAGCCCGAAACGTCTTTTAAGAGCATAAAAAGTGAAAATGCATCTCTAAGGCAGTAAAGTGCCGAAAGCAGCAGATATTCATGAAAACATCATGAAACTGTAAAAATCAACTGTCCTGAGCCACTTTTTTGAAGAAAATCTTTGAAACTATGTTTACTTTCACAAAATCCACTTTTGGCCTCCTCTCAGCCTGAAACGTCTTTTAAGAGCATAAAAAGTGAAAATGCATCTCTAAGGCAGTAAAGTGCTGAAAGCAGCAGGTTCTAATGAAAACATCATGAAACTGTGAAATCAACTGTCCTGAGCCATTTTTTGAAGAAAATCTTTGAAACTATGTTTACTTTCACAAAATCCACTTTTGGCCTCCTCTCAGCCTGAAACGTCTTTTAAGAGCATAAAAAGTGAAAATGCATCTTTAAGGCAGTAAAGTGCTGAAAGCAGCAAATATTAATGAAAATGACATGAAACTGTGAAATCAACTGTCCTCAGCCACTTTTTTGAAGAAAATCTTTGAAACTATGTTTACTTTCACAAAATCCACTTTTTGGCCTCCTCTCAGCCTGAAACGTCTTTTAAGAGCATAAAAAGTGAAAATGCATCTCTAAGGCAGTAAAGTGCTGAAAGCAGCAGGTTCTAATGAAAACATCATGAAACTGTGAAATCAACTGTCCTGAGCCACTTTTCTGAAGAAAATCTTTGAAACTATGTTTAACTTTCACAAAATCCACTTTTGGCCTCCTCTCAGCCTGAAACGTCTTTTAAGAGCATAAAAAGTGAAAATGCATCTCTAAGGCAGTAAAGTGCTGAAAGCAGCAGACATTCATGAAAACATCATGAAACTGTGAAATCAACTGTCCTGAGCCACTGTTTTGAAGAAAATCTTTGAAACTATGTTTACTTTCACAAAATCCACTTTTGGCCTCCTCTCAGCCTGAAACGTCTTTTAAGAGCATAAAAAGTGAAAATGCATCTCTAAGGCAGTAAAGTGCTGAAAGCAGCAGGTTCTAATGAAAACATCATGAAACTGTGAAATTAACTGTCCTGAGCCATTTTTTTGAAGAAAATCTTTGAAACTATGTTTACTTTCACAAAATCCACTTTTGGCCTCCTCTCAGCCTGAAACGTCTTTTAAGAGCATAAAAAGTGAAAATGCATCTCTAAGGCAGTAAAGTGCTGAAAGCAGCAGGTTCTAATGAAAACATCATGAAACTGTGAAATCAACTGTCCTGAGCCATTTTTTGAAGAAAATCTTTGAAACTATGTTTACTTTCACAAAATCCACTTTTGGCCTCCTTCTCAGCCCGAAACGTCTTTTAAGAGCATAAAAAGTGAAAATGCATCTCTAAGGCAGTAAAGTGCTGAAAGCAGCAGATATTCATGAAAACATCATGAAACTGTGAAATCAACTGTCCTGAGTAACTTTTTTGAAGAAAATCTTTGAAACTATGTTTACTTTCACAAAATCCACTTTTGGCCTCCTCTCAGCCTGAAACGTCTTTTAAGAGCATAAAAAGTGAAAATGCATCTCTAAGGCAGTAAAGTGCTGAAAGCAGCAGGTTCTAATGAAAACATCATGAAACTGTGAAATCAACTGTCCTGAGCCATTTTTTGAAGAAAATCTTTGAAACTGTTTACTTTCACAAAATCCACTTTTAGCCTCCTTCTCAGCCTGAAACGTCTTTTAAGAGCATAAAAAGTGAAAATGCATCTCTAAGGCAGTAAAGTGCTGAAAGCAGCAGATATTCATGAAAATATCATGAAACTGTGAAATCAACTGTCCTGAGTAACTTTTTTGAAGAAAATCTTTGAAACTATGTTTACTTTCACAAAATCCACTTTTGGCCTCCTCTCAGCCTGAAACGTCTTTTAAGAGCATAAAAAGTGAAAATGCATCTCTAAGGCAGTAAAGTGCTGAAAGCAGCAGGTTCTAATGAAAACATCATGAAACTGTGAAATCAACTGTCCTGAGCCATTTTTTGAAGAAAATCTTTGAAACTTATGTTTACTTTCACAAAATCCACTTTTGGCCTCCTCTCAGCCTGAAACGTCTTTTAAGAGCATAAAAAGTGAAAATGCATCTCTAAGGCAGTAAAGTGCTGAAAGCAGCAGGTTCTAATGAAAACATCATGAAACTGTGAAATCAACTGTCCTGAGCCACTTTTTTGACGAAAATCTTTGAAACTATGTTTACTTTCACAAAATCCACTTTTGGCCTCCTCTCAGCCCGAAACGTCTTTTAAGAGCATAAAAAGTGAAAATGCATCTCTAAGGCAGTAAAGTGCTGAAAGCAGCAGATATTCATGAAAACATCATGAAACTGTAAAAATCAACTGTCCTGAGCCACTTTTTTGAAGAAAATCTTTGAAACTATGTTTACTTTCACAAAATCCACTTTTGGCCTCCTCTCAGCCTGAAACGTCTTTTAAGAGCATAAAAAGTGAAAATGCATCTCTAAGGCAGTAAAGTGCTGAAAGCAGCAGGTTCTAATGAAAACATCATGAAACTGTGAAATCAACTGTCCTGAGCCATTTTTTGAAGAAAATCTTTGAAACTATGTTTACTTTCACAAAATCCACTTTTGGCCTCCTCTCAGCCTGAAACGTCTTTTAAGAGCATAAAAAGTGAAAATGCATCTTTAAGGCAGTAAAGTGCTGAAAGCAGCAAATATTAATGAAAATGACATGAAACTGTGAAATCAACTGTCCTCAGCCACTTTTTTGAAGAAAATCTTTGAAACTATGTTTACTTTCACAAAATCCACTTTTGGCCTCCTCTCAGCCTGAAACGTCTTTTAAGAGCATAAACAGTGAAAATGAATCTCTAAGGCAGTAAAGTGCTGAAAGCAGCAGGTTCTAATGAAAACATCATGAAACTGTGAAATCAACTGTCCTGAGCCACTTTTCTGAAGAAAATCTTTGAAACTATGTTTAACTTTCACAAAATCCACTTTTGGCCTCCTCTCAGCCTGAAACGTCTTTTAAGAGCATAAAAAGTGAAAATGCATCTCTAAGGCAGTAAAGTGCTGAAAGCAGCAGATATTAATGAAAACGACATGAAACTGTGAAATCAACTGTCCTCAGCCACTTTTTTGAAGAAAATCTTTGAAACTATGTTTACTTTCACAAAATCCACTTTTGGCCTCCTCTCAGCCTGAAACGTCTTTTAAGAGCAAGTAGCCAGCGGACTCGGCCGTATTCCGGCTGAGTGTCGGCTGACTCGGCTGTGTTCCGGCTCGTTGCGGCCAAATGTGAGCCAGCTTTGGCCCATTTCATTTTTGCCATATCTGGCCCAGATTTAGCTGTTACAGACACGTGCTTATTCTGGCTGAGACATGGCGCCGGGTTTATCGGCAGTCAGCACTGAAACAGGTTCTGGCCCATTAATGGCTGCCAAATCTGTGCCCAATCTGGCATTATAGACTTGGGCCTATTCTGGCTGTGACATGGCAGCCGGGTTAATCGGCAGCCAGCGCTGAAACGGGCTGTGGCCCATTGATGGATGCCAAATCTGTGCCCAATCTGGCATTATAGACTCGGGCCTATTCTGGCTGTGACATGGCAGCCTGTTAATCGTCAGACAGCACTGAAACGGGCTGTGGCCCATTGATGGATGCCAAATCTGGGCCCAATCTGGCATTATAGACGGGGGCCTATTCTGGCTGAGATATGGCAGCCTGGTTAGCCAGCACTGAAACAGGTTCTGGCCCGTTGATGGCTGCCAAATCTGGGCCCAATCTGGCATTATAGACTCGGGCCTATACTGGCTGAGACATGGCGCCAGGTTAATCGACAGCCAGCACTGAAACAGGTTCTGTTGATGGCTGCCAAATCTGGGCCCAATCTGGCATTATAGAAATGGGCCTTAACTGGCTAATTGATAAAATATTGTAATTTAGCCAAACAATCATCATATTGTAGGAGCGCAGGGATTAACCGAGTCGACAATTGTCTCTTTTTGGCTGCTCACCTCTGTTGTCGTTTATTTCAACTCTCACAAACATTTCAACCCGAACACTGCCATCACCTCCTTTAAACCCAACATGATGTCACGTTCCCATGGCTATGCCACTCCCCTAGTCCTGTTGAATTATGTCCTCAAGTGCATACGCCCCCCCAGAATTCACCAAGTTAGGACGCAACTGTCGACTGAAAAAAGCAAGGCTCAATCGACCAGGAGCAGGAGCCAGGGCGGCCATCGGAGGAAGCTTCCGGGCCTTGTAGCGGTGTGCTGGAAGGGTAGGAGGACGCCCCCGCCGTGGGGGTTCGGCCACCCTGGACCAACCGGTACAGTTCCAGATGTGCTGGTTTCAGGCGATCCACCGACACATGCTCCAGTTTCCCGCCAATGTCCACTTTGAAGGTTTTGTCCCCGGTCTCTAGTACACGAAACGGGCCCTCGTAGGGAGCTTTTATAGGGTCCATGGTGGCCGTCCTGGCGAATGAACACATATTGTTTGTAAGTTTATTTGGGGACGACAAACAAACTTTGATTCTGGATAGCATATATTCATAAGTCAAACAATTATAGTAGTAGTGTGAAATAGCGGTCAACAAAAAAATAAGGCTCCCTCTCTCACCCCCTCTCCTTCCAATCCTTCCACTAGACTAACATGACTGACAGCTGATGCTGCTGCCAGCACGTGACTCAATTACCGGAAGTGTATCGGAAGTGACCAAAAAAGGGTATACAAAATGACACAGGCCATACCTGGCTCCTACAGCCCCTGTTTCAGGCTGAAAGTGAACAGAGAGTAGCCCAAACAGTACAGTGGAGCCATGCAGGTTTGATTAAGCATGGTGCTGAATCACATCATTGAAAATGAATGCCGTCATATTTCTGGCATGAACATCTTCGTCCCTGATCTTTCAAAATTTCTGTTTGTGTCATTTCTATGTTTGTGAGTCCGTCTTCTTTGCATGAAGCTGAAGCTAGGAGCCTCCTTTTTATTTTTGCATCCATGTTGTTTTCCTACATCTTCAATATACTGGAGGAGACCGTTAATTCAGCCGTTAGTCCACAGTGTTATTGCTTTATGCTACATGAATTTACAGCTTCTATCCTTGATGTGTGATTATATAGTATGCTATGTGTTAGTCCTACAAGGCTTTTTGAGGCTTGAACATAACATTTTTGAAGTACAATATATATGATATTTAACTGTAGATAATAATCTTACAACAACTAATAATAACAGAATATTGATATATATTGAATTTGGATCTGGAGTTGAAATAGCAGGTTCTCTGGTTGTCGATTAACAAATAGACTTTCACATTCATTAGAATTTAAATTTTGTGTCCTGGTGTTTAGTATTACCTTATCCTAAAGCTACAGATCCATTTCTTGTTAGATTGTATATTGATCATGAGAAGTAGTAGTTCTAGTTCAGTTGGATGTGTGTTGTGCTGTGACTGCAGGGAGGTGGATGCAGATTCATCCGCTATGACTGCTCCGTTCAGGCTCCTCATAAAAGGCTGGACCCTCTTGCACCCGGGCCGCCTCACTCACTACCACGAAGGCCTGCCCACCACCGCCGGCGTGCAGTACATCGCAGTGTCATTTGTGGATCCCTGAACTCCCAAAGACGGCACACAGCGCTGGTAGTCCTGTTTGGTTTGGACTACCAAACCAAACAGGACACACACAATGACACACACAACGCCTCCTTCAGCTTCACAGCTGCTCTCTATTTTCTGACTGGGAGCAGGTGACCTTTGCTCTTTTTCATGAGTTAATTTGCTTGTTTCTGTCTTACTTAAAGAATTATATACAACTTATTAGCAGTAGAATATCAGTGCTCTATGATAAACAGAAAAACACGGGCACATAATCGAACAACAACATATAATGTCATCAAGTTAGAGGAGAACTGGGTCAAAAGTATCACTTTCAAGCCTTCACAAATATTTGTGACCATCATGTGTCGTCTTTCAAATACAGTTGTGTTTTCCGACCTGCTATGCATTATGGGTACAAGTCCCGGGGGCCTCAGATCTCTGAGGGTTTGAGAGGCTCAGGTTAACTGTGTGTTAGTTGGTTCATCATATTGTGACTAACTGGTTTGGGAATGTGCACCACTTCATCACAATACCAGCTGATATAAGACGGTGATTATTACAGGCGTCTTCTTGTGAAGGGGTCCATAAGGTGTGAAGTTAGAGAGAAGTGGTCTGACCAGACCTCTGTAGCCCGCTGCTCATCTCTGCTGCTCCAGGCTGCATTCACTATATTTTATTACACCTCGTCTCACAAGGATTTCAAATGGGATTTACTTTTTTAGGACTAACACTATTATTTTAATTGTATTATTTTCCTCCTTCAGTAGCTCTTTGTGCTTCAGCCTGACGCGAAGTAGTCCACCTGCTCATCGTATTACCCAAACTCCTTGTTCTGGATGTGTTACTTTAGTCCCAGTTCTAAACTAACTTGTTGGCATTTGTTTTTTGTCTCTGAATAACAAAGCGCTTCGTCCTGTTGTAAATATGTTGCAACACAAGTTGTTCTCTTAGATCTGTGTCCTCTGTGCAACAGTGTTCATTTACAAACTGCCCTTCAGGCATACATTGAATATTGAAAGGAAGCCATATTATATCACACGTTTTAACAGACAGAGTGTGCATGGCAGTAAACAAGAGGTTATGCGATTACATTATGGGAAGTGTAGGTGTTTAGGAGCTTAACTGTAATCAGTGTGGGCTGCTTCAGCTCTGACAGAGGTTGTATTACCAGCTGCACCAGAGCCAGTTTAAAGCACTCTCACCTAATCTTAAGGCTCTGTCTCAAAGAGAGACTTCATCATCATTCCACATGATGATCATTCCACACTGGTTTAAGCTGAGGGCTCCAGGTTGGTCTGGAGTTAAGGTGTGGATCACAAATACAGTGGATCCAGTTGGGCCTTGAGCTGGACTTCTCTCAGGAAATCACCAGGAGTTCAGTTTAGATTTCCTAGAAATGTTTGTGAAAATGTTCATTTGGTCAAATTGTACTTTAGTAACTAACACCAACTGTGCCTTTGTCTGTATCCAAAGCAATTATTTTCAAACTGTTTCTTGAACTGAGACACTCCAAAGCCTGTTACGCCTCTTATTTATTTTGTGTATATTTTATTTGATAAAAGACACACCCTGAATTTTTTTCGATAGAACTATTTTTGTGAGATTTCCTACTGGAATCAGAGCTGTAATGTGCCCTCACTGATGGTCAGCTGAGTTTGTAAAAGTGAAACATACTCAGCTGTCATGTCAGGTTACAACCCTCACTGTGCTTTGAACACAACTTGAATAAAGCCGTGAAGTGTGAAATGTGATTAAACTACAGTCACCCGTCATGTTTTTATCTGAAATAAACTTCAGGTATGGAAGACAATAAGGGATATGTCCCTTATTGTCACACACCATTGTGAAAGAGACCGACGTTATGTTAGCTGCTATAGATACTTTCTGACCTGTCACCAAGTAACTAAACAACGGAAATAAATTTAAAATGGTTTAATGACCGGTTTAAAAGTCAAAACAGCATGAATAATATTTAAAAATATATTTTATTTTATTAGGACAGAGAGACAAGAGAGACAGAGAGAGAGAGCGAGACAGAGAGACAGAGACAGAGAGCTTAAAATACGTCGATCTCTATAGTGTGGAGTGAGGCAGGCCGATCACAAGCGGAAGCGGTCAGAGAAGTTGGGTGAGTGGGGGACTGTGAGAGGAAGCTCACTCTTCTTCACGGCTACAGGTTTGTAGTGTCTGATGGGCTGAGTAAACCTGGTGAGGTGAAGAAAACAAATGCAGTTACATCACGTTGGAATCTCTAAGACGTCCTCCTCTTAATAGAGTTGGTTTACTTTAGAGTCATTAAGTTTCCCCTGAGGAGGCAGCCCTTTAACATTACAATCAATCTGAGGATTCTCACTCAGTAATGGAATAAACTGAGTTTGGCAGTGACCTGTTCTTGCCGCAGCCTGGCGACGTCCTCCTCCTTCTGCTCTCGTCTCTGCTCCTCCTCCATGAGCCTCCTGAGGGCCTCCTTCTCACTGGCATGCCGCTCGTATTCCTGCCACTCCACGGCCCGACGCTCCGTCGACAGCTCAAAGGCCTCCACAACTGTGGAAGAATCCATTCCTTAGTGCCACGACAGATGGAAGTGAAAGACAGCAGCACAGAGAGCTCTTCTCTTCACGAGGTTTGAA
The DNA here is from genome assembly GCA_032191485.1 of Leptoclinus maculatus. Classification (NCBI taxonomy): domain Eukaryota; kingdom Metazoa; phylum Chordata; class Actinopteri; order Perciformes; family Stichaeidae; genus Leptoclinus; species Leptoclinus maculatus. Next base: position 21,700,957 of record JAVDOI010000012.1, on the reverse strand, counting down.
TAGTGTCAGTGTTCAGTGCTTTGAGCCGTTGATGGCCATGTTAAAACAATCACAATATCACAGGTCACACAGGTCTAGGTAAAACCAGGTTTTGGTCAGTTCTGCATGTTAATAGACTTACCCACTGCAGCCCGGGCCTCCTTTTTGGGCTGGAAAGGCTCTTTGTGAGTGACTGTGTTGGGCCTGGCTTTGAAGACTACTTTCTCTCGTTTATGCTCTTCTTTCACCTACAGAAACAGCACTCATGAATGAATTTCAAGGTATCATTGGTTATTGACTTTAAACCGTCAGATTGTGTCGTACCATCTGCTCCCAGCGAGTGCCCCTCACAGCTCCCCGCTCATCCAGCAGCAGTCTGAAGGGCTCAGGCTTCGTGGGCTTCAGCTTCTTCTTCTCAGGGAGGAGCACAGTGTCGAAGTCTGGCAGTGGCTGGGCCTTGAACTGCGGTACCTGGAACAGTTCAGAGGAAACGTTAGGGGAGTGATTTAGTGGTGAGTGATTTAGTGGTTGTTTCTTTACTCTGGCGGTCTAAAGGACAAGGGTTGTGTTTGTGGATCTCCACATCTCCATTTCGCATTTCCTGCAGCTTCTTCTCTTTCAACGCCCTCCTCTCTTGGTCCAGCTCCTCAAAGGAGAAGGGACAGACTTCCACATGGTGGTTCTCTTGTAGCTGGGGCTGGAAGGGGAGGCCAAAATGAGGCACTGCGGGGGCTTTGATGGGTGAAGGCGGTTTGACCAGAGCAAGAAGAGGAAAAAAAATAATAATAATAAAAAGCAGGGTAGTGTTACCTTAAGTTGAAGAAAAGTCATTATCCTTTAAGTATTAAAACAACCAGATGAGCCCTTACTTCCTCGACCGTCTCCATACGAACCCTCTTCTTCAGGGCAAAAGCTGGAGACTCTGGCACAGTAGGATGCAGAACTTTCTTCTCCGGCAATCCCTGTTGACGAGAGGAAACACGTTTTACTACATTCATGGTATAGAAATCAATTCCCTTAAAAGCCTTTCAGGATTTAAACTCACCACGACTCCTTCCAGGATCTTTTTGGGCAGCGGCTGGGCTTTAAATTATCATTCTTATTAGAGGAAATTATGGGGGCATTTTTTGCCCCTCTCCAGAATGTTTTTAATTTTCGCCTTGACTGATGTTGCGTGTGCGTGAAGAACCGAACGTTCTAAAACAATAAATAAATGGAGCGCTTCTTAATCAGACCTGTGACTGCGAGACTGCGGTCAACTCAGCAGACACTTACATGTTAGTGTCATAGTATGAAGGCAAATCACTGTCAAAATCCGAGAGCGCAAATGAGATCCATGCGCGCGCGCATTTTACTTTGGCGAGCGCTTTACATCACTCCGCGAGCAAAATTCACTCACGCGCGAGCAAAATTCACTCTCGCGCGAGCAAAATTCACTCTCGCGCGAGCAAAATTCACTCTCGCGCGAGCGAAAGTCCCTCGCGAAGCTGAAACCTGCTCGCTCGCGAAACTTTAACCTGCTCGCTCGCGAGTCTTTTTCCTGCTCGCGCTCGAGTTGTTTTTCTTTTTGACAGTAAGTGGGCGGACCCAGTCTCCATTGTATCTCGACATCTAATTGGTTACAATCCTCGTTTTTGGATAGACCTGATATCACTCTGACTCAGACCTAGGGGGAGATTTTCAGATTGCACTACAGGTCAGGGGCAAATAATGTACATTTTACTGCACGGGTACTTTTACTTTCTGCACTTAAAGTACATTTTGCTGATAATAACATACTTGACTGAGGTTTTGAATGCAGGTATTTTACTCGTAGTGGATTGTTTCATCATGGTATTAGTACGTTTACTGCAGTGAAGGATCTGAATCATTTTTCATCCACTAACTACTTGTCAGTGACTTCAATTTGGAAACTCACTTGGCAAACAGATAATATACAAACAGTGGTCCCTAATCTTGGCTCTAGATCCTTGAGCGGGTCCAAATTGTTGCTCATACAACTACATTATATCTCCTCTGTAAATGATCACATCATGTTTTAATCAATTAATATCAAGAGTTTCTTTGAGCTGTTTGTCACAAGAGGTTTGACTATCAAACACACATTGTCTGTAATAGAATGATGGAGTGAATGTAAACCAATCTGAGCAACTTGACTTTAACACATTTTTAATTATTGTATTTAACAACGCTATTAACATAATTTGTATTTCATCAGCCTCTACAGTCTGAAAAGTTTACAAAACCTGTCAGACAAATGTATAACATTCTGAGATGTAGTGGAGTACAGTAGTGTTTAGTGGCGGATTGAAAACCACCTCTAACAGACCTAGCGTCTGTGTCAGCGTGATATCAGGTCTATCCAAAGACCAGGATTGTAACCAATTAGATGTAGAGATACAAGGGAGACTGGGTCCGCCCACTTACTGTCAAAAAGAAAAACAACTCGAGCGCGAGCAGGAAAAAGACTCGCGAGCGAGCAGGTTAAAGTTTCGCGAGCGAGCAGGTTTCAGCTTCGCGAGGGACTTTCGCTCGCGCGAGAGTGACTTTTGCTCGCGCGAGAGTGACTTTTGTTCGCGCGAGAGTGACTTTTGCTCGCGGAGTGATGTAAAGCGCTCGCCAAAGTAAAATGCGCGCGCGCATGGATCTCATTTGCGCTCTCGGATTTTGACAGTGATTTGCCTTCATATTAGTGCACCTATGTGCTGACATTCACGGTAAACTCATTCAAACGGCACAGATCGGGAGCCAGCGAAGGACTTTGAAAGTTAGCGGAAAGATTAACGTGAGACAACATCCGTTTTTTTCAGATGAACATCCTGTTTTCAGAATAAGATGCCAACAAAGTATACATATTGCATAATGGAAATTAGATTAAATGAATTATATTCACATTAAGTATAAAACATGCTACCTGCATCTCGTGAGTTAAAGGGAAAATACACCTACATTGTGCGTAAAGTGTCTTTATTCTTTGATTTGAGGGTTGCTGGAAATGAATAATACCTGACTGACAGTCAATTAAGATATTTTACTAAGCAAAAACTCTGAACTGAATTTGTACCTTCAAATGGCAAATTTTTTTAATTTTTAAGGTGCTATAAAAATGTTTTTCTCAAAGATTCCACACAATGACTAATGCATGTATGTTCAGGACAAAAATGGGTAATATCACAATATTTGAGGTGCTACAAAAATATTTTTCTCAATAATTCCATACAACTGATGTATATGTAATCAAGATATCGTTGACTTAATAATTGTTAATACTTCTTTAAAAAATTTAATAATAACAATAAATAACCACAAAGAAATAAGAATACAATTGAATATGATTGTATATTTATTATTTTGAACAAATAAACAAAGGTTAAATGTTATTTCACAAGTTTAAAAAAGTGCCCCAAATCTTTTTTAAATGCCCCTGGATTTCAGTCAGTGGGGGCAAAAATTGCCCCCTAAAAAAATGTAAATTTTCTACCCTGCACTGCAGGCTAGAGAGATTAAATAAAAATAAAGGCTTCACGAAAAGTACGTTATGACGTTAACGTGGCCGAAGGGAAACTAACTAAAACTAACGTTAAACTCGCCTTCATTAGTATGTATCAAAGTACTGTTAGCTAATTCGAATCCACACATTAGTAGTATTGCTACAGCTATCGGAGTTAGTAAACTTGAACTCTGAACAAAGGGAAACAATTACTGATGTAGCCTTAGTACAAAATAAGATTCATTTTTTATGTAAAAAAAGCACTCAATGGATACATATTACATACAATTGTATAGTGGGTCTCCTTTACTTTAGGAGCAACAAGGTATCTTAAATAAAAAGAAAGGGATGTTTGTTCTTATCAGACATACCATGAAAAACAGAGGGGTGAAAATGACCAAGAATATTAAAAGGACAGGCCAGACTAACATTATGCGGCTGGAACCTAGTGAGTTATCTGGGTTGTCTGTGCTCTATATTCAGATTTTGCCTGTGTTAACTGCCAACACGCCTTTAAACCCTTTAATCCTTGTATGCTAACCATAGACTGTATATAAAAAGTGGACGTCGTCATCGTGACGTCACCCACTGAATTGCAGACTGCCGTTTAGAAGTCTTGGCCCTTTCTCAATACCAATTACGCCAAGTATGGACTTTTTTTGGTTATTTTTTTCGCAACCAATGAACAGAAGTTACCATATTGGAATGCGGAGGAGTGACGTAGAAATGCTATATACGGTTCTGGTAGCGGCAGAGACCTGTCAATCACATTTAGTCCGCCCCAAAACATAGCTTCATGGTCTGTTTGACTCTAAATGGACCATAATTTACCAAATGAGCATCAAGAGATTGAGACCATGAATTCATGTTTGCAATGTTTACTGAGGTAATAAATCAAGTGAGAAGTAAGTATTTTCTCATAGACTTCTATACAATCTGACTTCTTTATGAAACCAGAGGAGTCACCCCCTGCTTGCCAGTAGAGAGAATGCTTTAGACCAGAGGTCTTCACTAGGCCCAGTTTAATATAAAACACAATTTTATACAATATATATAGTCGGGGGTCCCTGCTCCATCTCTCTATCAGTTTGGGGGTCCTTGGCCTAAAAAACATTAAAGACCCCTGCTCTAGACACTTCCGCATTGGCGTGACTCGGCACAACCAGAGTTTGTCGCCTGGTGCTAACTCAGTCTTCTTCTGTGTATAACTGCCAATTTTGAGGAGGGTTTGGGGGCTAGTGTTGCCTCATGGTGCTAGTTGTGGCCCTTGGAATTGGTGGTTCATCAGTCATTTGGCAACCCCAATAAGGCTGCTGTTGGTCCAAACGATTTTGCCTTCCAAATTAAATCTGTATTGATTGATTTTGTTGGCTACTTGGGAGCAGAGGATGAAGTTGTAAACACAACAAACAAACGATCACCTTATAAAGTTCACCAGCTAGACAGACTCTATCTGTGTCTGTCTGCTGTTTGGGCACAAAGCAGACTAAGAAGTGAACCTACTCACCGTGACGCCACCTATCGGTTTGTAGGCCCAATCCCAATGTCCACACACAGACTCACAGACTTCCAGCCGATTTTCAAATCATTGAGTGCTTTAGGCTCTCTTGCAGACATTTTTAGTCCTTTATGAACACTTTCTGTAAAGCCCTTTGGTGGGGATTATCCACAACTCATATCGTAGTGATATTAAACACGGGGTAACCAGGGGAAGCCTGGAGGCGTAAACAAAAAGTAAAGAAAGAGGACAACACGTGCATGTTTAGCCTGGCATATTCAATTTACAGGGAAACATTAAAGGTGCATAATATGAGATTGGGAGTGATCTATTGCCTCTCAAAGGCTCTCAACATGACGGCGCGGCTCTTGCTTTTGCTGACCAACCTGAGGGTGGATGCTATGCTTTAGCAACGATGCCGTGGGTCATGGACGGCGTTATCGGTTTAAACCACTGTATGAGAGCAGTGCAGAGCAATAGCCGTGAGCGCCTACGTGCACTAACATGCACTAAAAGCATCAAGGTATCGGGAAAATTACTGCAAAGTGCTCTCCACTTCATATTTATACCATTTCAAGCCCCTGCAGCCTCTCACATTAAACCATTTGCCATGTGACGTAAGTGAAGTCCCTGAGGGTTCATGGTTTAAGGCCTTTAGGGGTACATAGAGTGCTAAAAGCGGCAATGGGTCAGCATTTTTGCACTTCCGGTTCGTCTCAAAGTCAGTGGGTATTTTAATGGGTTTTTGGTGAGATGCCTGAAATAAGAGAGTTTATAAAGTTTTGTTACTTTAGTTTGATCCAGAAAGCAAAAGAAAACATGAAAATAGGTCAGTTAATACCCCTCTGGTGAAATTAGAAGCTTTGACGTCTCTCAAAAAAGGCGCATGCTAACAAGTGGCTTATTGAGTCTACTAAAAGTCATCACATCAACTAATCTGCCTTCATAGCTTTTTTGTGTAGAGTTGCACTCATGCACCGTGGTGTAGTTCTTTTAGAGCCTAACGTTAGCTTATTTTCCGCAATAATACAAAATCCAACCAGTGCGATGCTAACGTCCTGTTGGACTATGAAAATACATCATCCCTGCAGCTCTTTGCAGGGAATCAGGCCCTTGATTTTGGCATTTTGGCGATCGCCAGTCTACTTTACGATCACTCAGACACATTGAAATAGAAAGACATTCAAGTTTATATTCTACATAGGATAATTATTGTCATTTAATAATTAACACCATTATTATATAGTAATATAAAGACTAAAACCATTTCATGTAGACAAGTATTCCTGAAGATGCAGTCAGATCTGTAGATTCACAATTCACACAGCCAACTTCCATCATGGAAAATGTCAGATTGGAGCGCTTGAAAGTCTTCAGTGTTTATATGTATTTTACCGTTGAGAAGGCTCTACCATGAACGGCACACACACCCGTATATGGATGAAACGTATGTCCCCACGTATAATATATAATAGGCTATTAAAGAATGAACATAACAATGATTTGATGTCAGATAAGCTGATGTGGGTATTTACTTAGATCCTCTGAAATGGATTTTCTTTTTTTTACCAGCTTGTCACCTTAAGTTTCACTGATATAACCAAATGTTTAGTCATTACATGAGAGCACATATCTTAAATCTAATATTTTACAAATAAATGTTACAAATTCAAGGCAAAGCTTTGGTCTTAGAATATTTTCACCACTTTATCTTGACACAGACTGCCCTTTTTGACAGGGAACTTATGCCAAAGACTATTACCTCACCGGCTAGTGTTTCTCTCCTGCTAAAATGATAGCACCTCCTGGTGGTGAGGGTTAGGGATAAGGGTTGGTTCAGGTTTAGGTAGGAAGAAACACATATTTAACGGGGAAACAGTATTTGATAACACACTCCTGTCTGTTTCTCCAAACTGGAAGCGTACCAATGGCTATCTAAGTTACTGTAAGAAACTGACTTTACACTGATGACAGTGTAAAGTCAGTCTCTCCATCCCCCCCATAATACAAATCACATGGGCATTTTAACAGGTTGACCACAAATGTAGTGCGACATGTGATTCTGGCTCTGACCTTGATGTCAACACAGTTCTCAGGATGGATGAACTGATTGCCCTTTATCATAGAAAAGCATTATCAAATGATTATCAAAAGGTTTCTTCAGCCAAATCTGACTTTAGGTCATCACGTAAGTTGGGGGACCTCTTATGAAACAATCTGGGCAGTTTGACATTAACTTTCTATGGGAGCATCACTTTTCAATAGGGCTGTCCAGATGCAATCTCAAAGATGGACATCCGTACCGATCGAGGCCTTCTTTAACTGATCGGTGCTGTATTGAGCTAGAGCCAGATCTCATCCAGTTGTCACACAAGTGTTTTCATGGTTTCATGCACAGCAACGCAACAAGTGCAGCCACCATCAACTCTCCGCTGTCTGTCTCTCTGCAGGGTTCTGTGTGAGCATGACCCAGAGAACCAGCACACTCTACAAACTAAAGCAAAACGCAGTAAGACACTCTTTATGCATGTTATTTACTTAACAACAGTTTAATTTCAGCTCATTGCTGTCATCTATGGTGCGTAGTGTTCCACCAAGGACAGCCAACGACAACCACACTCACCACCACACTGCAACCAAGCCCCCCGAACATGAGGCAAACAAGAGTCAATTATTAACGTAATCCGAGGTAAAGATCAACTAAATACAGTTCATTTAACTCAAAGTTTGCATTTAAGCAACTAAACAGTTTTAAAGGAAGAAATACCCTCGAGACAGCGACAAGGCCAAAAAGATTACAGAGGAAATTTGTTACTTTATACTTATTTTATAAAAAATACAAATAATTACGGTTAAGAAACAGCTTGAATGCAGGAAAAAATTAAATTGCTAATGCAGTGCAGAGCTATTCAATTGACAAGCATATACACTAGATTGATTTTTATAACTTCAATGTAATTGAAGTGTGCACTTTGCAGCTGTATTCTCCAGGAAAATACAAGTAGTAGATTGAGGCCCGGTATCAGCAGATGCTCTATAATAAATTACTCAGATCGGGATCGGGGGCAAAACACTTGATCGGGTCATCCCTTCTTTAAAATATGCCAATATCCACAAACTACATGTACTGACATAGATGGAGGACAATAGGTGGATACAGATGGTAGACCTGAGAAGTTGGAGTAAATCAGACCGCTGAACTTGGCATTCTTTATTGAGATGGTTGTCCAATGGACTTCAGCTCGTCATTTAAAGATTAATCCCAATTAAAAATGTGTCCAATCCTCAGTAGACTTCCTGTCTGACATCACATTATTTTACAGTATTAATAACAGAGAATATGCAACATGAAGAAAACAGTAATGAGAGAATTCATATAGCTTTGGACTAAAACTTTGGTGATCAGGGAAAAAACATAGAACTGACAGTCAAGCAGAACAATCCGACTTAATTTCTAATATTAGTCAGAAACACCAGTCTATCAACTTGACCAGGATCAAGTGCGGCTCCCTTTTTATGTACAATATTACCTGCCGATGAGAACACCCGCTCAGAGCGCACAGAGGTTCCTGGTACATACAGGTATTTACGAGCCAGCTTAAAGAGCTGCGGGTATCTACTGCAGCCCGTGTCCCTCCACCAGAGCAGTGGGTTACTGTCTGCAGAGAGAGGAGTCTCCTTCATGTAGGCATGCATCTCCTGAACAGCCTTGCCTTTGGACCTTGGCATTTGTCACTCGATTTGTACATGTCCCCAAACAGGCTTCCCATCACACCCAAGGCAGCCGTCTTTTCTTCCTCCCGCGTTTGGTTGTTGTCTCTCTCGGTTTCCTTCATCTCGTGTGATAAGCTGTCACTGACCAGATTTCTCTGTTCTGATGAAAGATGTACTAAGCGAGAGAACCGGGGATCCAGGAAGTCCGCCTTATTGAGAAGCATCCATTCGCTGCTCTCTTCCCTGTAGCGCATTTTCAAGTTTGCCACCATCCTGCCTGTGAAAATAATCACACTAATTCAGCCCCATGTCACACACTAATATTGATCATTCTAATCTTGTTCATTTGAGATCAACTTGTTAAATACATATTGTTGACATCATTATTTTCCAAGAAGACTAAAATACTGATATACTATAATAAAAAAGAAAAGTCAAATACCTCTGACTTGTTTCATGGCTGATTTATGCGATGAGTCGGGGTTGCTGAGCTGAGAGATCATGACATGCTGCAGAGGGAGGACGGCTGATGCTGTGGGGTAGGAGTCAGTGGAGAGGGCCTGAGTTGCCACTTTGAAGGGTTTCAGAGTGTCTTTTAGTTGCTCAACCATCGACCCCTCAGAAGTGCTAAGCTCCAAATGGGACATCTTCTTTTCAGAGACTACGGCTGCCACTGTTGCAGAGACGCACAACAGATCATGTCGTAGGTGGTGTTTCATCTGGTGCAGCAGTCAGTTGTTAGTCGCTCCATTTTTAATCCAAGGAGCTCCTGCTTTTCTTCTAGCAGTCTGCTGTCTGACGGAGACCTTCCCAAATGAGCTGCAGTTTGCTTTAATCTAGAGAGGGTCGCGTCAACAGCTTTCACCTCAAGCCCCTTGCGCACTGCCACGTTCAAGCATGTGGCCGAAACAAGGTACATTAATAAGCCCTAAATTGCGTATGGCTTTCACATAGTTCAGAGCGTTGTCCGTAGCAACCGCTTTTCTGGAGATGTCAAATTCATCCAGCGTGCTGCCGATGCTTTCTGCAACGTGGACAGCTGTGTGACTTCCTCTCAGCTCTCAGTGCATAGAACATAATTGTCAAGTTGCCATGAGTCTGTAATAAAGTGAGCTGTGACTGTGACATAAGCATGTGTGGCCAGTGATGTCCATCCGTCCTTTAGTTTAGTCTTTATGTTTTCCCGTGTGGGGTCATACAGTTGCACTTGTGTTCTGAGATTGTGGTGTGACTTGGAATCTTATATTTTGGCTCCAGTTCCATCATAACATCCTGAAACCCCTCCCCCGAAACAATATCAATGGGCCGCATATCCTTGCATATAAATGTCGCTATTTTATCGGTGATTGCCTTTTTACGAGCTTCTGGCAAGGGGCGCGCTGAGGCCGACTGTGTGGGCACCGAGCAGTTGGAGGTCGGACGAGGTTTTACACCAGACCCTGGTCCGCTTATCCATGACTCCGCTGCCTCACTTGGGTGGCAACCTAGCAGGTGAGTGTGCAGATTGGTTGTCGTTGTAAAGTAAGACAGCTGCTTTGCACAAAGTCGACAAACAGCCTTATCTTTTTTGGTCACCTTGCCATCTATGGTGTAGAACCCAAAGAACTTCCACACACTGCTTGTCAGATGCTTTGGTGTCATGATCGTCCGCTCGGGGCGGCTTTGCTCGCTGTGGCTTTGCTCGCTGCGGCTTTGCTCGCTGCTGTCCTCCGTTTTCATAGCAAGTAACATAATATTTTTTATTGGATCTTCCACTTCTGACTCCATGGCCTGGCTGCTTTTAGTCCCAGGATCTACGTGAGAAAGAAAGCAACAATTAGAATGTTAAAACAGAGGTGGTAGCATAGCAACCATGTTGTCTTAAACCATCATCACAGAATAATTATAATAATAATTTAGACTCCGCAACAATGAAAAATTATAGGCCAATATCAAACCTCCCATTTTTAAGTAAAATAATTGAAAAAGTGTTTTTTCAACAGCTGAACAACTTATTGGCCGTAAATAACTGTTTTGATGTCTTCCAGTCAGGCTTTCGACAGCACCACAGTACTGAAACTGCTCTTGTTAAGGTTTTCAACGGCATCCACTTAAACACAGACAATGGCAGAATTTCAGTCTTATTATTACTGGATCTCAGTGCTGCATTCGACACGGTCGACCATGACATACTACTAAGACAAAAAATTTGGGTGGGACTCTCTGGCACAGCACTTAACTGGTTTGAATCCTACTTGAAGGACCGAGAATACTTTGTGTCTGTAGCTAATTACACATCAGAGCTGACTAAAATTACATGTGGTGTTCCCCAAAGTTCAATACTGGGGCCTCTTCTGTTCAACGTCTACATGCTTCCACTAGCGCAGATTATGGAAAACAACAAAGTGTGTTATCATAATTATGCAGACGACACACAAATCTACATAACTATATCACCAGGGGACTATAATCCCATACAAGGGCTGGGTAAATGCATTGAACAAATCAACAACTGGATGTGCCAAAGATAAAACAGAAGTAATTGTTTACGATTGAAAGTCAGCGCTCAGCTTCAATCACTGATGTTAAAAACCACAAACCAAGCCAGAAATCTAGGTGTAGTTATGGATTCAGACCTCAACCTGAACAGCCATATCAAGACAATTACAAAATCAGCCTACTATCACCTGAAGAATATATCAAGGATTAGAGGACTTATGTCTCAACAGGATTTGGAAAAACTTGTGTTTACAGGTCTCTGTAAAATTCAGTCAGAAAGCTGCAGCTGATTCAGAACTCTGCAGCTCGAGTCCTCACTAAGACCAAGACAGTGGATCACATCACTCCAGTTCTGAGGTCTTTGCACTGGCTTCCTGTCCAACAAAGAATTTACTTTAAAATCCTGCTGTTGGTTTATAAAGCACTGAATGGTTTAGGGCAGGGGTGTCAAACTCATTTTCACTCTGGGCCACATCAGCATCATGGTTGCCCTCAAAGGGCCGGTTGTAAATGTAAGACTGTATAAATGTAACTACTCCCTAACATATTGTTAAATAACTGTCTCTACATTTGATTATTGTTTATTCAAGTGTAAAAAGATTGTACATGCAGTTATATGAATGTAAAATTATATTTAAGCACATTTCTGTTATTATAACATAAATCATTTTAATTTAGGGTTAGGAAACCCACATTACTCTATCAAAGATCAAACTTTTAAAGAAAATAACAAAGACTAATATCATCAAGAACAAGTTATTACACTAACTTTGTTCAAAGCTATTTTTGTCACCTCTGCATCACTAATATCCCTCCCCACCGTCGTCCCGTGCATGGCAGCTACATCCAAGAGCTCCTCACTGACGGTCAAGTCTGCCTTCAGCCTCTGATAAACACTGATAGATGCGCTGTGTCCGTGTTGTCTGTGCTTTCATCAACAGCTAATGAAGAAGACAAGTAACTGCTCGTCTCTTCGGGTAGTGTTGTTAGATTGCCTACTAGTTCCTGAACTCGGTCTGCGATGGTGTTTCTTCACAAACTGACATTTGTAAAAGTCTGTATCTGGTCGGAGCACACCTGCTCACATACCTTTAAGCATGCACTGGGCTGTAGCTTTTGTAAATGTATTTTGCTGCGATTGCAGTCTGCCTTTTAATTCTTCGACAATTTTATGTTTTTCTTGGAGGCTAAATTTAGCTCCGTGTTTGGTGTCAAAATGCTGACGTAAATTGTAAATTGACTCCAAGTCCAGAGAACACAGTATGGACAATTGGAACAGCAGTTTACTTGATGACATCACCACCTCAGCTGGTCTTGCTAATGAGTTTAATCCGTTTTTTTTCTGTAAAGTATTTTTACAATCAAACTAAATATGATAACCCTGCTTTTTTCGTTTTCATTTAAAATCAAAAATTATATATATATACACACACACACACACATATATAAATATATGTATGTGGATCAGATCCGGATTGCTGTATGATTTGCAGACGAGGAAAACGCTACAGAGACGTCAATACCAGCGGCAAGTTTCAAAAAGACTCCCCGAGATCAGGCACTTCTAGGCGGGTAACATGAGCGCTGAGCCTCCGGTGCTGGTTTACCGCCGGTCCCGCTAGCAACACCCACATCTCCGAAATCGTCGGAGCATATTTTTAAATCGGCTGAATCTTGACAAACCAACCACAGATTTGATGCTTCAACAACTAACTTCTCGCCTAAAAACATCCTAAAATTACTTTCTGTGACTTAACAACAGTAGTATTTCGAAAGTTTCAACTTCCAGTTGTGTGATTTCTCCTCCGCCATTGTTTCCTGTTGCTGGTGCAAAATGCATTCTGGGATATTTGGCTGTCTCAAGTACACCTCCGATGCAGCCCCGGTAAAATGGGCAGAGCAAGCGACATCCGGGCATTTGGACCGTGCTTGGCTTGATGTGAACTTTGAATTGGAACAGTACTTAGGCTGAGACTGATGACGTTTCACAAGTCCACGAGTTTACAAGTACAGAGAAGTACGCATATTGAGAAAGGCCCAATCACTTGTTGGAAAACCTTTTTATGGGCTGTTGCCTCTCCTGTCCACCTGTTGTGATAGTTGTAATGTCGGCACACAGACAACATGCTATCTCATAATTTCGACTTGCTATCTCATAATTTCGACCATGGGGATATTTTTATTTTCAAGTCTAACTTTTCATTTTTGTAAAATAAAAAAAAATAAAAAATAAAAACATTTTTTTTTGCTGGCGGATTCGCGGGCCACATAAAATGACGTGGCGGGCCGTATGTTTGACACCCCTGGTTTAGGGCCAAAATACATGTCTGATCTGCTGCTACCTTATGAACCATCCCGACCCCTTAGGTCATCTGGGACTGGTCTACTTTCTGTTCCAATAGTCAGAACTAAACATGGAGAAGCAGTGTTCAGTTTTTCTGCTCCACATATCTGGAGATATGTTCATGTTTAAAGGAGACCCTCAGCTCCTTTAAATCAAGATTGTTTGCTGCTGCCTTTAATTGAACCAGATTCAAGGATATTAATCAATTTCCTGAATTTCTGAATTTTACTACTGTATTTTATTTCTTACACTGCTTTTAGTGTTTTAATTAATGACTGTTTTTAATGTTTCAATAAATGTTCTTCATTGTTTTTGAATCTCCTTTTCTTTTGCCTTATGTTTTGATGCTTTTAATGGTTTTATGTGAAGCACTTTGAATTGCCTTGTTATTGAAATGTGCTATACAAATAAACTTGCCTTGCCTTGCTTAAATAAACAAAACTATAATTATTCCTAGTAGCTATTACCACTGCTGCTGCTGGCAATCTCATATAAACTTACCAAGATCCTGTTGTTTCTTTACCCTTTACTCCTACAACTTCAGCATTCCTAAGTGTAATTCTTGCTGCTCATTCTGCTTTTTGGTCTCTGCTTTTCCCCTTAAGACACACAAATAGGCCATGATTATTATAACTATACACTACACGGCCACATTTTGAATGTGAAGTATGAATGCAAAAGATGTCAGGTGATTGAATTTAGATGAGGTGTCATTTATTTAGCCTTGCTGGTGTAAAACATAGAATATATTGAGCAGTGGCGGCTGGTCCATAGAGGGCGCTAGGGCGCCGCCCCCCCTTGAGCTACAAATAATACAAAATAAAATAAATAATAATAATAATAAACTATACAAATTGACAATATTTGTGTTTTTGAAACATGGAATCACCCAGTAATATGTGTAAAATATGATATCTGCGGTAAATATATGCTTTTCCTGCATGTCCTCTCTGCCTGTCTGCAGGTCCTCTCTGCGTCTCAGCTGGCTGGGGCGCTGGAGAAACTGCCCCAAAGAGGCGGGTCTATGAAGCAGTTTAGCCAATGATGCTTTAATGCTGACTAAAGATATAAATGAGTGACATACAATTTAGCCAATCAGCATCCTCAAATAGATTCAGCTTGGGGCAGATTTCGTTCTGCCCCAAGCTGCACGTTCTCGTCGGGACTAGTCTCTACAGGCGAGCGCCAGCGCGAGCACTGCTCCTCCAAGGCCCGTTTGAGAGGAGAACTGAGAGGAGAAACTACAGCTGAAAGAGCTGATCCCAGATCAGCCTGACCTCACAATCAGACAGCAGACTAGCAGGAAAGGGAAGCAGTACATGAAGCTTCTCTACTAGCTGTACACCAGACAGGTTTGGCTCGCTGGATGCAGTCATGCTAATAACTTATTTAGCTTTTTAAAACAACGGGGACAGATCCAGCATGGACAGTTAGGGAGTGAGGGACATGAAGCACCTGTATGAGAAATGGATATATAGTTATATATAAATCATTTTATATATATATATGTGTGTGTGTGTGTGTGTGTGTGTGTTTTATATTATAGTGAATATTATTAGATGATATATATATTATTATATTATACAGAATATTATATGATATATATATATTATTATATTATACAGAATATTATTATTATATGATATATATATTATATTATACTGAATTCCCTGTGAGGGTGACTAAAATAAGATGTCCTGACGTGTTTGTCAGTGTTATTTACTGCTTTTTTTCGTGTTGGAATGAATGTTAAATATTTAACTGCAAAGTAGTAATGCGTGTTTGATACCTTAATTTGTTTGCATTAAATCATTCTGGGATGTTTGCTGAAATTGATTGGATGCCCTACAAAGAAAATTTACCACCAGCCGCCACTGATATTGAGTTTTATAAAGTTAGTTCGGGAACATGGACCACACCCTGAACACAAGCTCATTTCCTCTGCACAAAGTATTTAAGCACAACGAAGCTGTTCACTTCCTCTTCGACTCTGCTCCAACACGACGCACGACAGACAAGCAAACACTCTCTGACTCGGCTTCAACACAACGCACGACAGACGAGCAAACGCTCTCTGACTTAGCTCATACCTGCAAACTCATAAGGGGTGAAAAAGGTGACAAGCCCGAAACCCTGTCGGGGGGGGCATGAATTTTCATTTTAAATATGATCTTTAAAATGTAGCATTCTGGTGTACTCTGACAATAACATTAAGTGATAAGACCATATTTACTTTAAGCTACATAATAATTTATTATTCAGTTATTTATCACTATTTCAGCTCGAGTTGAACAGCTGGCTAGTTAGCTTCTTTTTCTTTTATTTAAATCAATATTATTATTATTAACAACCTTTATTTTGACAAAATCCATTTACAACGAGGTCTCATTTTCAAAAGTTTTAGTCAAATAAAAACAAAGATAGCAAGAGTAGCGAGAACCATCGCCTGCAAATAAAGTGATTAGTTTTCATTGAACCCTGTTACTGTATGGCTTCATATTAACTTCCACTGTTACTGTACAGCTGTTAGAATAGTGGCCTATCTTCTATTTGCAATTAATATGCATTCAATCCAGTTCTATTATTTAAATTGAAATGATAATCTACTCTGGCTGTGGTCATTACAGTGAACAGCGTCGGTCAGTGTGATGAGAGGGCACGTGAGCCCTTGTTGCTGTAGTTTATCTCCTTGGAGCAGAGGCTGCATTCAGCATACCCTGCCTCATCAATGTATTTAAAACACTGTGACAGCAGGAAGCTGTACTCACGTCTGTTTAGACCTCCATCTTTATCCAGGCCCACCTCCACTCACATCTCAGCCCTGCCCTGAAGCTCTTTGACCTCATCATCTCATCAGTATCTGGGCCTTTCATTCTACTTTGAGTTAAAAACAGCAACCAGATCCGCCGGTGTTCTGGTTTAACGTTAACGAGTGGCCGCATAAACTGAACCGGAACACGGGGGGGGGGCTTCATGTTTCATCACGTTACGTTTTTTCCTCGTAATTCGCGATAATGACGAACGTTAAAAGTCGACAGAGTTCCGCATGCAGTGGATGTTAACTTAACCCAGCAAGTCTGAACGGTAACGGAACATAAACTTTAACGGAGGGAAGTGAAGACGGTGTAGACATCTTAACGCTGATTGGCCAAGACTCGACACATCAAAGATGTTTTATTGCGAAGATCACCACATCACCTTTTCTCCTCGTCTCACTCATAAAAACTTTCGCCAAAAGCGACAAGTTTGCAGGTATGTAGCTCCAACACGACGTACGATAGACGAGCAAACGCTCCATCCCTACCCTACATCCCTCTACCTCGACCCCTACCCTACATCCAGACGAGCAAACGCTCTCTGACTTAGCTCCAACACGACGCACGACAGATGAGCAAACGCTCTCTGACTTAGCTCCAATAGGACGTACGACAGACGAGCAAAATCTTAAAACTGCTTACCTTTGCTCAAAGGCTCTTTCTCAACTCTTCCGGACGACCAGCCATATCCCGAAGTCCCGTAGCTCCCTCCTTCTCTCCCCACACTTTGTTGCCAGCAACCTCAGCTGCGTTTAGCCATCCACGTTCCCCGCGGCTCTCGATATCCATTCTCCGTCAACTCCGAAGTCGTCCGCCCCCGCCTTCCAACAACCCAGCGGTAGATCCCGATTTCGGCATCCGACCCCTCGACCCTAATCCCCTCATCCCTTCACCCCACGACCCTCACCCTACACCCCAACGCCACTCTCCGGTTGAACCGGTATACCGCCCAGCCCTATACATATATATATATTGATTTTGGACCGATTAAGCGAAATCGGATATTTTCCCACGGCACATCTGACTACCTCTCACGGCACGATGGTTGAAAATCACTGTCCTAGACGACTTTCTCACCGTCACGCTACCTTCCTCAAACCCAGCACACGGTCTAAACACTCTGCTTTCCTCCACCAGATAAAATAATTAAATAAATAGAATCAATAGAATAAACAAAAATCCTTCTTGCCACACATCCTGTTAGTCACCGCCTCTGTTACAAACCTCCATGACCATGTCACACCTGACAAAGCACGCAAAATCGAGCTAAACTATGACACCAGTTCCTCTCGAAACGACATCTCCTTCTACGACGAACACATCACCAAGCCGGAAGACATCCAGCTTTTCACGGACGCAGCACCCTCCATCAGCTTCGGCGGTCTCCATGGTGACAATGGGTTCTCAGCCGCATGGCCGCCTGAATTCTCATCCCTCACTCCTTCTTCCGATCTACGAAACGTATCCCTTAGTCATAGCAGCCATTCTTCAGGGCATGAACGGTCAAAAAACCATTGCCATCTACTCAGACAATAGCGCCGTCGGAGACAACATTAATAAAGGACGGTCACATCGTCTAAATACAATGCCGTTCATGCGGAGACTAAGACCCTGCAACCGGAACACCTAATCTCCGCTTCTCAAGATGGCATCCCCAACAGCGCCGCCCATCAAACACTTCATCGTACCTCACTGGACGGAACCGCTTCAAAGCTTTTCACGTCCCCTTCAGCCTTCCATTCCCGTCACTCGACATCCTTACCCTCACGAACTTCAGTCATTCCCTCCTTAAGATCAAGTCCTCCACCATACGGGTTTACATAAGCGGAATTAACTTCCTTGTTTCTTCTCCCCTACACTTTTACATCCCTTCACCCCTCTACCCCTATCCCTACCTCCCCCTACCCTTCATCCCTCTCCCTGGACCCCTTCCTAATTCTAACAATCATTCCATCACGCAATAAACCTCTCGAAACTCATATTGTTATTGACATGGTCCTTGTTAGTGAAATGATATTTCCTTTAAATAATCAACAAGGTGAAAAGGACTTAATCCAACAGTAGACCTCATTGAAGAGCAAATTTGGTCTGTAATCTGAATTCTGACACTTTCATCTCACCTGAATGAGTTACATTGACATATTCTTGCTATGTAACCACAAACACAGATGAGCTTGTGCATGCTAAGGCCAGTTTGGTTTAACCTGGCCTGGGAGGGAGGAGAGCTGTCGCAGTAGAGTTTAGATATAACATGGTCCAAAAACAGAGTTTACTGGGGGAATAGGAATTTCCCTGATGGAAATATGTGCATTTACAGATGTTTGGAGAGCAAAATAATGATAACATAGCTTTAAAACCATGTTAGTGGTCGTTAGTATAAATGATCTGTCAAGCTGTAATACATGAGAATAAGGTTAAATGTTGCAATGAATGAACCACACTACAATCTGAAAATACAGAAGAGGCTAAAAGCATCACTAAACATCTGAAAATTAAGGTTGACAATGTTCCTGTTATTCAGGTAAAATAAATTCACACTAAAGACACAACGGCAATCTACTCCTGACCAGCTGACTCGCCCTCTGCATCCACTACCTGTCACTAATCGCAATTAGCGCCCAGGCATGCTAATGAGATACTTGCGATTCTCAGCCAACATCAGCTGTTTTCACATAGCTATGCTAACGTTAGCTGCGTCTACAAACGTGTGACTGTCTGTAGCGCAGCCGGAGGTGTTCTATCTACAACATGGCTAAAACTTAAAAAACAAGAAAAGAGAAAACATTACTTACTCGTCTTAAATAGAGTAACGTATAATTCTTGGGGGATTCCGGGCACTCTTCTTCTTCTTTGAGGTTTATTGGCGGTTGGCAAACAATGAATTGGTGCATTACTGCCACCAGCTGGTATGAAGTGTGGATCAGGATGTCTACTTACTTGTTACTTACTTACTTATTTAATCAAAAATTATCAAAAATAAATAAAAAAACTCATATTTTCTCAATAATATTAGTTAGTCTACAATACTAAAATTGACTTTGAAAACACTTACTTCTTGAGTTCTTATACAGAATATGTATTATATCATATATATTCATATTTCTGACAGTGTACAATAACATGTTCTATGGTTTCCTTCTGCCCACAATAGTCACATTTGCCTGTATTGTGTTTTCCTACTTCTACTAGCATACTGTTAAGCCCAGTGTGTTCAGATCTAAGTCTTGATATCACCGTTTCATCTCTCCTGTTCCTTCCTGCACATCTCATTTCTCCCACTTTCCTCTGAACTCGGTAAAACCATCCTCCTTCTTGACTTTCTCCCATTGCTTCTGCCACCTTTCTTTCAACCTCTGTTTAATAATACTTGTTGTTTCTGATTTACTGAAGCATGACTGCAACAGTGCAACATTAGTGCAGCTATTTTTTTGTCGCCTCTTATTGCAGCATTTACCCTGTGTACACTGATAGTCCCTCAGTGATCATTTTACCTATTTTAATATTAAATTCTGGAACAATAAATGCTACTCCTACCTTGTTTACTAAACTCCTTGATGCATCTGTGAAAACCTGGATATAACTGTGGTAACTGTCGATATGTATTGTAGCGACCCTTGGTAAGGAAAGCTACGAGACGTGATCTTACTTTTGGTCCTTTATTATGCGAACAGTACACAGGCTACTGTGGGCCGTAGCCTATGCCAAAACAACAGTTAACATCCTTAACAATCTGCTCCCGGTCATAGACTCACTCTCCACCGGCTAGCAGCACCAACACAACACCCCCCTCACTCTCTCTCTGCCAATCCAGGTACGCTCGTGTGTGTCGCCCACCCCCCATTGGTAGCTAGGATGATTGACAGGCTTCACAGGGCATGAGACCTTCACTGAACTCAGTAATTGCGATAACTAATCTCATGTAGAACTTCTTCCTGTAAACACAATAACTGATAACATAACAGGTTACATAACATGTCACTCAGTCCGTTACAGTATTGTATGTATGTATTGTATGCAAGTAGAAAATACCTCCTCTATCCTTGTTCTTTTTTAGTAATGCAAAGTCTACTGTTGCATCAGGAAGTATCCACGGTACTATTGCTGTCAATGGAACTGTTGGGCTGAAGTTTAATTTAGATATGTTAAGTTCTGTTGCTCTTTGTGCTACTGTCCATCCAAAGCTTCTTGTCTCCCTCTTCTCCTTTTCCCAGCAAGGTTTTAAAGTTTCCTGTGTTGGATGCTCTTTACTGTGTCCCTGTAGATTAGCCCGATAACTCAATGCTAACTGAGATCTTCTTAGAATAGCGGCATTGCTCCCATTTCAATCAATAATGCAGCCGCTGGGGTTGTTTTAAAGGCATCGTGCATAATCTCATTGACTGATATTGAATATTATTAAATTTTTTGAGAGATGTGCTTGCTGCTGATCCATACATCACACAACCATAATCTAATATACCGTATTTTCCGCACTATAGGGCGCACTGGATTATAAGGCGCACTGTCAATGAATGGTCTATTTCGTATTATCTTTTTTCATATATAAAGCGCACCAGACTATAAGGCGCGGGCGCTCTGAAGAAATCTGTAGATTCTCCACTTCCGTGTCCGTATTCTCACGAGATAGTACGAGACTCACACAGCGAGATGTGATGCATATGACGAGCTTATGACGAGTTTACAGTTCATCATGTGACGATCTGGGGGACGGACTGTTTACATCGTGTAGTGTAGCTTGTTAGCTCGTTAGTTAGCACGTCTGCTAACGGCAGCGTTCTGAGACAGCTGTAGCTTTATGATTACAGACATGTAAACACACAGAATAAAGAATGGCCATCAGTGAGAAACTGAGTTGTGTTGTGAGAACAAGTGAACAGCTGGGCAGGTGTCTTGAGAGATAGAGGCAGATTACCCCTAGCTTGTTAGCTCGTTAGTTAGCACGTCTGCTAACGGCAGCGTTCTGAGACAGCTGTAGCTTTATGATTACAGACATGTAAACACACAGTTAGTGGAGTCTGCGTGACTCACACAGCGAGCTATGATACTTATGCATGCTTATGCTTACACCTCGTCCAGAACTACCGGTGAGACTCCTGACTACGGTAGCCGTAATGCTGCAAGCGGTGCGGCTTTGTAGTTTACCAAAGTCGTACTAAAACATTTTGACAGAGCGCCGTGTACCACACAAAACCATACTGCTTCGAGGTCAGTAAACACAACCAGAATTAATCCATATATAAAGCGCTCCGGATTATAAGGCGCACTGTCGTTTTTTGAGAAAATTAAAGGCTTTTAAGTGCGCCTTATAGTGCGGAAAATACGGTAGATCTAATTAATCCACTGTATATGGCCTTCAACGCAGTTATATCTACCCCCATTCACTTCCCACCAAACACCTCATTATATTTAGCACTTTCTTACATTTATTCTCTACTTTTTTAATATGTACAACCCATGTGACCCTTTCGTCAAACCACAATCCTAAAAATGGAAAGTGTTTTATTCTCTCCAATTCATGATTATATAGTTTTACTTCACTACCAAATCTGTTTCCTTGGAAAGAACGTTGTCTTTGTCTTATCTACTGAAAATTTAAAACCCCATTTATATGACCACTCTTCTACCTTCAAAATGGCTCTCTGCAGTCTCTTTACTTTAAATTCCATATTTCTTCCCCTCTTCCAAATTGACCCATCATCTGCAAATAGTGACAATCCCATCCCATTTTTTATTTCACTGAACACATCATTTATCATGATGGAGAATAGTAATGGACTGACTATATACAGTATATATACCAAACAGTATATATACCAAACTTTCCCGAATAGCTCTTTCCTACGCTGACTTCTATAAATCTTTTTAATAAAAAATCTGTTGGGGTCAAAAAATCGAAATGACTAATTATAATATGTGTGCTTACAAAGTCTGGCGTCCTCTCCTGAATGTGTGTGTGTGTGTGTGTGTGAACAGTCTGACACTAAGCACCACACTTGTTTCGTCTATTAGACATGAGCTGGCTGCAGAAAGAACACTTCAACACTGTTTACCCTAAATAAGCCATAATAAACCTATGGAGGCGTCAATACTACCATGACTTCCTGATTTCGATAAAAGTGACCTTTGTACGAGAACCAATTGTTACAGTGTCCAGATACGTAGCTGAATGAACGCAATTCATGTGTGTTCCTTTGTGACGTAAACCAATTCTGTGCCAATCATTGCATGTTGTTTACTCAGTATAAACATCAGAAGCTCAGAGTCAGAACTCCGAGCAGCCTTGATCCGTGTACTCCATTGAAAGTACAATCAACTCTGTCTCCTTCTTGCAAGAATAAATGTCCTATGATTAATGATTTTCCACCGGTCTCGAGTGAATTTTTCCAACAAAATCCTATATCCATCTATACATTCGACTTCAGAGAAAAAAACCCCGTCTGCGAACCAGTTGCTGGAGAGCACTATAAATAAAACCTACTTTGATACACATATTACTGGGTGATTCCATGTTTCAAAAACACAAATATTGACAATTTGTATAGTTTATTTTTATTTTAAATTTTATTTTTATTTATATTTTTATTTTTTGTAGCTCTAGGGGGGGCGGCGCCCTAGCGCCCTCTATGGACCAGCCGCCACTGCATTTAAACATGTATTTAATTTCACTTTAACAGAGACAAAGCCATACCCATACCTGTGCAAACTCTTAAGGGGTGGAAAAGGTGACAAGTCCAAAACCATGTCGGGGGGCTGGTGGCATGAATTTTCATTTCAAATATGATCTTTAAAATGTAGCATTCTGGTGTACTCTGAGAATAACTTTAAGTGATAAGACCATATTTGCTTTAAGCAAAAGAATAATTTATTATTCAGTTATTTATCACTATTTCAGCTCGAGTTGAAGAGCTAGTTAGCTTCTTCTTTTTAAATCAATATTATTATTATTAACAACCTTTATTTAGACAACATCCATTTAGAACGAGGTCTCATTTTCAAAAGTTTTAGTCAAATAAAAACAAAGATAGCAAGAGTAGCGAGAACCATCGCCTGCAAATAAAGTGATTAGTCTTCATTGAACCCTGTTACTGTATGTCTTCATATTAACTTCCACTGTTACTGTACAGCTGTTAGAATAGTGGCCTATCTTCTATTTGCAATTAATATGCATTCAATCCAGTTCTATTATTTAAATTGAAATGATAATCTACTCTGGCTGTGATCATTACAGTGAACAGTGTGTACAGTGTGATGAGAGGGTACGTGAGCCCTTGTTGCTGTACTTTATCTCCTTGGAGCAGAGGTTGCATTCAGCATACCCTGCCTCATCAATGTATTTAAAACACTGTGACAGTGGGAAGCTGTACTCACGTCTGTTTAGACCTCCACCTTTATCCAATCCAGGCCCAGCTCCACTCACATCTCAGCCCTGAAGCTCTTTGACCTCATCATCTCATCAGTATCTGGGCCTTTCATTCTACTTTGAGTTAAAAACAGCAACCAGATCCGCCGGTGTTCTGGTTTAATGTTAACGAGTGGCCGCGTGAACTGAACCGGAACACGGGGGGGGGGGGGGGGCTTCATGTTTCATCACGTTACGTTTTTTCCTCCTAATTCGCGATAATGACGAACGTTAAAAGTCGAGAGTTCCGCATGTAGTGGACGTTAACTTAACCCAGCAAGTCTGAGCGGTAACGGAACATAACGTAACTTAAACTGTAAAGGAGGGAAATGAAGACGGTGTAGACATCTTAACGCTGATTGGACAAGACTCGACACGTCACATCAAAGATGTTTTATTGCGAAGATCACCACGTCACCTTTTCTCCTCGTCTCACTCCAATCGGAGAAACGCTGGCTGGCCAGTTGACCCCCCCCCCCCCCCAAAAAAAATAAACTCTACGGATCTACACGATTCACGTGGATGACATATTTTTGATTCAAAACGGCGAATTTTGCCGAAAAGCGACAAGTTTGTAGGTATGCATACCGATTGTTGAAGGTTTACTTACACTGTAAATTAGTTGGGCTCTATAAAGTTAAAAAACATCTGTAAACTTGGTGAGGCCATCTAACAGGTTTGAAGTATTTCCTGTGTTTATATACCAAAATAAAAGACATTCTTCGTAAGCCGCTGTTTTAGCTAATCCAATCATTTCATTTGCAACGGGACTCTTTTGTATCATGGACTTTATTAACAGTAGTCAATAATACAGCTCAATTTTAAAAACAAGCAATTCATTCTCTCCAAAACTTAATATCAAGTGCAAAAGAAACCCCCCCAAAAACCCATCATGTACGTACATTCAGCAGAGAATCACAAATGCACAACAAACAAACGTAAATGGTACTAATGTCGAATAAAGGAAAGGTGTGGATACAGTACTTAAAAGGCAGATCCAGCAGCAGTAGAAATGGTAGAATGGCCAAACAGTGAAGGATGACATCACACTCAGCAGGAGTCAGAAGGGATGCAAGTCACCTGGCCAGATGAGGACCTGCTTGTTGGCCACGATCCTCCCATTCAGTGTTGGATAAATTACCAATATAAGCTGCACATATTGAAATCCCTCCCATTATTGTGATCATATCCATTCTTTATCTCCTTGAATGTATTTACTGATGCAGGGTGCATGTTTTGCCCTCTGCAAAGATCAATTTGCTATTCATCACATTCGTCAAATACAAACTTTCCAATAGGAGAAATCTAAAGCTTTACATGATAACTAATACATAAACAACCACAAGTGTCATTTCAGTGGTAGTGGAGAAGTTTTTTAAATGAAAAAACATCAACAAATTCTTCTTCTTCAAGCGTGACTTGATGATCTGCCGTTTCCTCTTGAGAATTCAGTCCATGCAACGGAAGTTTGGCACAGAGGGGAGCAGAAAGTTTGGTACAAAAGCAAAGAGTATAAAGAAATAACGCTCCATCTAACTAACTAACAGAAACATGTGAGACAAGATACTTACTCTACTCATCAAAGTATCTTTGTAGTATCTCGAGATTTTTTTATCGATTTTTTATGATTCACAAAACATACAATTTCATATGTACTGTACACGCCACTTAAAGTCTCATGAAATTCAAAAATCTAATTATTACAAGAAAAAAAAGAAAGAAAACCTGCACACTGTCAGTCATCAAAAACATTAGTTTATGTGTTATCATGCTGGTTTACTTTTGTAAATTGGAATATTAGTAAGTATGTGATCTTTTATGGTCATTCTCTTTTGGTTGAGAGAATAAAATGGGATTTAGAGGAAAAACAGTGAGACTGCCCTTCGGATACAAATTCGGATTTAGAACAGTTTCATCTCCATGTGACGACATCAGGAGACAAAGGTGGACTTTTATTCGTTACAGTTAAATATATGCATAGAAAGGGGGAGAACTCAACCTTCTATTAACTCTACTAGTGTCCTAAGACAATGCTGGAAATTATGAGCAAGGATCGGCCTTGGAAAAGCAGATCATTTAATTGTTTTAATGGACTGAGGGCTCATAAACAATGCTCCCCTTATATTTGGAAATGAGTGGAAATAAACACAACCGCCACACCATCTTGGTCACAAGCTACAATATCATTGAATATGATATACTGAGAGAGAAAATATAACATCATTAAAACTTTGAATGCACATTTTCTTCTTGATCTCTAGGCCCACTCCATGTCTTCCCCTCTAAAACTACCCTGCCCCCATTAGATGATAATACACGCCACCATATGCGGACAAACTAGCGTCACCACTTATCCATTCAATGTATAATCTCTAACTTGGGGCACAGCTGTAATTGATAGAAAAGAGCAGGGGTCGTCCTCTGCCTTCTGGTCTATGGGTAAGCTTCTCTCTCTGCTTGATGCTACACTGTTTGAACTCTGATGGTCCTTCTCTGCACCACTAAGCTGTGGATACTCAGGCCACTGTTAAGCTGCTGTTAGGCAAGGCTTGATTGGCATGTTAGATAAACAGAGCTGCAAACTGATCATCTGTGTATGTATCATGTACTTGTATCTATTTCTTTTGCACCTATATGGAGATGCAATTTTTACATCAGTGACCGTTTATTTGTCTAAATCATTGCCTCCCACCCTCCTCCTCCCCCTCCCCCTCCACTGGACAAATTGAGCTGACTCTTTATCATGTCAGGAAATTAATCAAGTAAAGAACATTGGGAACAGGGCAAAAAGAGGGAGTGGCAGAGAAAATGGATGATGGAGAAGGTGAGAGCAGGTGAGTGAGTGGAGCTAAGGGTCAGTAAGGTAGGTGGCATGTTGTCCTGCCTTGTACAGGTGGTGGTAGGGTTGTAAGGGAGACGTGGGCCTCTGCTGGGTCGTTGCCTTCAGCTCTGGGCTCTGACTCAGGAGCTGGCTGTGGCCTTAGCAGGCTCATTTCTCTCTGTAGTACAGCAGGTACATCTTCAGAGGCTCGGGCAGCGGCAGGCCCAGGATCCTCTCTCTAAGGACGTTTACGGCCGGCTGGGGTCGGAGCAGCTCCCCGGTCTCCGTCTCCGTCTCCTTCTCCTCCTCCTCCTCCTCCTCCTCCTCCTCCTCATCCTCCTCCTCCTCCTCCTCCTCCTGCTGCTGCTGCTGCTGCTGCTGCTGCTGCTGCTGCTGCTGCTGCTGCTGCTGCTGCTGCTGCTGCTGCTGCTGCTCCTCCTCCTCCTCCTCCTCCTCCTCCTCCTCCTCCTCCTCCTCCTCCTCCTCCTCCTCCTCCTCCTCCTCGTCTTCTTCCTCCACCGTCTCCTCCTCTTTCACCACCCCTCCCGCTCCCCTCCCCGCCCTCCTGCTCCCCCTCATCTGCCGCCTCACCTCCCTCTCTCCGGCCCCCTCCTCGTCCTCCGCTCTCCCTCCCTGGCTGTCGTTGCCGTCCAGAGGGGCGGGGCCGATGCCACTGCTGGCCACCACCTGACGCGTGGCCAGGACGAGGGCGTTGCAGTGGCGCCGGTGGACGCGTCTGCGTTTGAAGCGAGGGCCGTACTTATGGAGCCCGGCCACCGCCAGACCCCTGCCGACGCTGAACGAGGAACCTCGGCCGCGTGACTGGCTGTCTCCTCCATCTGTGGTCACTCTGAGGGTGTGACGGATACAGATGCGAGCCAGCTCCTGTAACGTCCGTACCTCATACTTAGCTGCAAAATAAAGAAGCACAAGAAAACAGAGGAAATGCGGAAGGAGGGGGGGGGGGGTGGGGGGAGTTAGACACATTATAGATTATAATTAGACACATTATTTATATTTAGTTGCACTCACGTAGTGGGACATTCTTGGGTTTGCGATTTGTGCTGTGTTTAGGCAGCACCAGAGGAGCAAAGGACACAGAAATGATCTTTTTGGTCTCCCAGCTGTTCGGCCCCGTACGGGTAATCTTGGTCAACTGCAGAAAATACAACATCAGGAAATCATTTCCCTTTTTGTGTGTGTAAATTGTTTTTCTCAGCTGCTCTACTTTTTTTTTTTTTGTTAATTGTTACATTACAACAAATACTAATCAAAGCAAACAAAATGGTAACATTTCCAGACACTCAGCAAATAAACATTTTAGAAATGGTTTGTAACATTATATAATATAGTTGTTAGCAGATATAAGTTCCTTTGCGGCTGGTGGAACATGTTCTAGGTAGGGCTGTGCCACATCCAATCAATTTCAGCAAACATCCCAGAATGATTTAATGCAAACAAATGAAGGTATCAAACACGCATTACTACTTTGCAGTTAAATATTTAACATTTATTCCAACACGAAAAAAAGCAGTAAATAACACTTTGACAAACACGTCAGGACTTCTTATTTTTGTCACCCTCACAGGGAATTCAGTATAATATAATATATATATCATATAATAATATTCACTATAATATAAAACACACACACACACACACACATATATATATATATATATATATATATATATATATATATATATATATATAATTATTTATTTATAACTATATATACATTTCTCAGACAGGTGCTTCATGTCCCTCACTCCCCTAACTGTCCGTGCTGGATCTGTCCCCGTTGTTTTAAAAAGCTAAATAAGTTATTATCATGACTGCATCCAGCAAGCCAAACCTGTCTGGTGTACAGCTAGTAGAGAAGCTTCATGTACTGCTTCCCTTTCCCGCTAGTCTGCTGTCTGATTGTGAGGTCAGGCTGATCTGGGATCAGCTCTTTCAGCTGTAGTTTCTCCTCTCAGTTCTCCTCTCAAACGGGTCTTGGAGGAGCAGTGCTCGCGCTCGCCTGTAGAGACTAGTCCTGACGAGAACACGCAATCTAAATCTAAATCTAAATCTATTTGAGGACGCTGATTATATCTTTAATCAGCAATTGGCTAAACTGCTTCATAGACCCGCCTCCTGTGGGCAGATTCTCCAGAGCCACTGGAGGCGGAGAGGACGAGCAGAAAAGGATATATTTTGCGCAGATATCATATTTTACACATATTACTGGGTGATTCCAAATTTCAAAAACACATATATTGACAATTTGTATAGTTTATTATTATTTAATTTTTTTCATTTGTTGTGGCTCAAGGGGGGGCGGGGCCCTAGCGCCCTCTATTGACCAGCCGCCACTGGGAACATGTATGGCTGAGCAACAAGCAGACGAATCAGAATGGTAAGTGTAGTTAGCACATTTATGTGGTTTGTCACTGGCTGTAGTGGTTGTGAAGCATACAATAAATATTTAGGATTTCTTTGGTAGACCGTGGAGGGAAGCTCCAGGGTAGCTCTCTGTGCTGACCAGTCAGCTCTGTGCTGGAGGTTTCAGGTTTCTTTGCCGGTGTTGTGTCGAAGACAGATTCCCTGTCTATGTATTGGCATTTGCGTATTAGACAGCCATTGGCTCTCGAATTTGTGACGTACCAAATTTAGATTGCCGGGGTACATTTGAATCTCTTTAGGGAAATGCATATTTATTAATTGTCATTATGCAAATACATTTACTACATTCCTGTTTACATTTGGTTTATCCATTTGCAATACTGTCATCCCGACGCTGTTTAATCAGAAATGGAGGGAAACAACTTGTAGCTGCCTATGGTCCCCCAAAGACCAGACGTAACTCTGCGTGTATAAATGTATGAGCATTAAGAGAACGTTGCTGATGTATTTATACATAGGTTATTTTGTGTTCTGAAGAGCCAAACTCTATTCAGAAAACAAGCATTTTAAAAATGGTTTGCTTGTCATCCTGCAGACTGAACTGACAAATCATGAATTCTGACAAAACGGTTTCATGATGTAGTTATTTAGGCATTCTTTTTACCTGTTTATTGCAATGAAATCGCAGCTAAATCTGTTTATTTTGGGTGTATACTGCTGTAGTAAACCAGCAGACGTGTAGCTTGCTAGATACAGTGAGTACAGCTCCGTGAAATTTACCAAGATGATGCTATGAACCCAGACTCAACAGCGTTTGGTTTTTAGACGTATATAGGTCTCCCACAACATGTACAAAGTAGCCTGACTGACGTGAATAAACACAAATGACCCCACTCAAACTAGCGCGAGCAACGCAAGGCAAGAATTTTCCGTTTTTTATTTAATGAGCATTGCTGAGATCCCAGATTTCATTGGCAACGACAGCTTCTCTGTGATTGTTGTGCATATGATAACAAACTTGATACTGTTATACTGTATTTTAGAGAGCAGCCTCCACTCAGGGGTTATAGTTGTTGATAATAATAATAATAAAGATTGTATATCTGCTTACAATTATATTACAGTGTGTATATTCAGTGCTTATTTACGGCTTATAAATGTTAAATACGGGGACTTAAAGTTAAGTGTTGCCTAATATGCAGATTTGAACGATCCTGAATTTCTCTGGCAAGAACACCAACCTTTTCCTCGAGAGGCATCACCAGGATGCCCCCCACCTTGAGCAGGGTCTTCATGTAGTCCTCGTGCTCCTTCTGCACCCCGGCCCCACAGTACACCCTGTCATACTGACGGCTCTCTGGAGGAATCTCCAGGCAGTTACCCGCAACAAAGGACGGCTCACAGAATTCAAATCTAAAGAGAGATACAGGAGCAATGAAAACATTATGCACAAGGGTAAAAAATTATATAGAAAAAAATATAGAGGAACAATAAAACGTTACTGACACATTTGGACACATACTTGTCAAAGCTGTCGCTGGTTTTGATGAAGCAGTCGAGCTTCTGGTAGGCATAATCAATCACATCTGCATGTAACTCTATTCCGTGATTGACTCCGAATGGTCCTGGAACAGTTAGCACACCTCAGCTCACAGTTTGAAATGTACATGGACACAAAGATGTGTTTGTAATGGCACTAGGACATAAGACTCAACAACCAACTCAGAGTAGGTTGATTAGAGAAAAACTTCAATTAAAAGCTGAGCCACATTCAGACGGTGAGTCTCTTTTACTGGTCGGTGCGGCTACACGTTTTGACAAGTAAACAGATTTCCATGAGACGTCAGGTCATGCTGCATATCATTGATTGGTTAGATTGTCCACAATTCAATTGTTCGGGTCATTTTACAGAAACCATGAGCACCAAATTATCAGATTTCAATCAGATATACCGGCATGGTAAATACTGCTGTACAGTCCTTTATTTATTTTTGACTTTACATTTGAAGCTTCTATTGAGGAATTTGAATGAAGCTTTGAATGTCTCTCCTCATATTTTATTATGTCATCAGCCTAAAAAAAAGAGAGAAAGGTTTTTTGTTTTCCAGGTAATATAAATGTAATTGATGGTGCTGCTCAACTGCCCTGTCAATAGCCTACAGGTGTGGCAATCTGGAAAACAAACCGTTTATTGACCTCTGTGAAAATGTTGCTTTTGAAATGCTAAACGCAAACAAATATGGATAGAAGCAGAATATTTCGTTGGAAATGATTACATCTATCTTTTTATTCAGGATTGAGCACGACATTGCTCGCTGTGTGAGAGAGGAAGAGAGAGAGAGAGAGAGAGAGAGAGACAGAAGATGGAATATTGCATGCAATGTTTCTGTGAGTTATCAATTAAAATAACTCTTATGTCAAAGTTTGAATGAAGCTTCAAAGCTTTAAACTATTAGGTACAGCCCTAATGGCAAAAAAGAAAGACGGTGGCTTCCTACCTTTGTCACTAAGTCTGAATTAATTTGAGTTAACTTGATTATTTATATTCCTTAGTCCATATTGGTCAAAAGAATCATGTTTTCATAGTAAATTAATCCAAGTTGTGATTATTGTCATATGAAGTCCACTGCTCACTGTCTGCTAAGATCGTCTGTCAAACAATGCTTGTTTTTGTTACCTTGTTGGCTACTAAACATTTCTCTGTTTAGTTTTCAGCTCTTTTTCTTCTAAATATGATAAACAGACTCTTAGCTGACTCTTAGCGTTGTGCTTTCATTTTCCTGGTTGAATTTAAGCCAGATGTTTCTCTGTTTTTCAAACAAGTGTAGAATGTTTAGAGTCATCATTAAGCAGCAGAACATTTGGGTCAATAGGGATTGATGTCCAATCATGTCAGATATCAGTGAGCCACTTTTTCACGTTCCCAGACCATGACATGTATCCAGACAAGTTGACAAGGCATAAAGAATTTGAACCACTATCTCTCAGTTCACAAGTGTGCGTGCCTGTAACCTTCACGCTGCCACAAGTTCACCAGAACAATTATAAAGACACCACATACCCAATATGAGGCCGACCATGGTGCTGAGGTAGCCAGTCCCACTGCCCAGGTTGAGGAAGGAGAGGCCAGGGTGGAGGTCCAAAGCCTCCATCACCTCAGAGTAGATACACGGAGCAGACAGGTGGATCTTTCCATGCCGCCATGCCAAGTCCTAACAACAACAACAACAACAACAACAACAACAACAGTATTACCGTAACCAGCTTGTCTTTCAGCCTATCGCATTCTACAAGTGAAGACTGTGAATTTCTTTGGACCCGTTTGGGTGATTTCACAGACATTTAGTGTGCTCACCTTGTAGGCATTATCCCGGTATTCATCCAGGTAATAGTCAGCCCGGTCGATAGCTCTAAAGGCCCGCTCCACCAGGTCTGAGCGGATGTAGTAAGCCTCCTTCAGGTTGTCAATCAAGTCGTCATTGTCCTCACCGGCACTCACAGCTCCACCCATGTTAACTGGAGGCAAAGAGAAGCAGGTGGCTTACTATCCCAAATTACATAAGAACCAGTCTACAGTGAGCATAGCTACGCACTAATTATCAAACCCTGTCATCTGGATTATTTACAGAAATGGATCCAAATCCATTCTTGTCAGACGTCTATACTTGTGCTCAAACTTGCTCTTTACAACAATGTTTCCCAAATTTATTTTTCTGGGGACCCATTTTAAAAAATGTCCAACCATTGCGACCCAATTCACAACAGGCCTTCTCTATAATAATGAGAATAATCAGGGGAAGAGAGAATTTGTCTGTAATGAACATTCCTGATCATCTTCATTGCCATTTCCTCATCATCATTATATATACTTTGAAAAGGTAAACCAGCCATTTAGGAGAGATGTATGTTTGATAAATCACAACTTTGTTTAGTTATTGAAAACATATAAACATGTGAAATACTTCATAAATGAGACCAACTAAATGCATTAGGTAGAGTCTTAATTTCCTCTCATCAGTTCAACAAACAGAATGTACACTAGTCTTTCATATCAGAGTCTATGTTATGAAACAATTAATCAATTCAATGATTAGTCACAATATAATATGCCAAACATTCTCTGGTTCAAACTTCTTAAATGTAGAGGATGTGCTGTTTTTCTAAGTAAATTAAAAGAAAAGTCTTTGGCTGTTGGACTGTTGGTTGTACAAAACCAGCAATATGAAGGCAACACCTTGTGCTCTGAGAAAAAGGGATCTGCATATTTTTTGTACTATTTCTTTGTCATTTCAAAGACTCAACGAAAGCACACACTATTCAATATTGAAACTCCTTCAACCATCATATTCATAATCAACTATCAGTTTCTTTAAAAGGCCAGTGCGTAGGGTTTAGTGCCATCTAGTTGTGACACAGTGCAACAAACTGAACACCCCTCTGCTCACTCCCTTTCCAAGGAAGTTAGAGAAGTAGGTGGCCTTCAGGGGACGTAAAAACACTAAAGGCTCTCTCTAGAGCCAGTATTTGGTTTGTTCGTTCTGGGCTACTGTAGAAACATGGTGGACTCCATGAAGAGGACCTGCTCCCTATAGATAAAGGGCTCAATCTAATTCTAATTATTAAAATTATCTTTGTTTCAGGTGATTATACATTTATGAAAACATAGTTATGAATATTCTATTCCATTTCTGCTAATAAATCACTTTAAATCCTACGCACTGGTCCTTTAAGACTGTCCTTTTGTAATAACTTAAACTGTGGACAACTTGGATAAACTCCAAGACAATCACAACCTGACAAACCATGTCTGATTTGACAGCACAAAGTAGTGGTTGATATGGATTAAAAATGCTCCTACCATTAAAGACCCAGTGAGGAAGTTAGAGCATCTTTAGCTTCTGTATGCGAGTATTCCCCAGTGAAATGGAGCGTGTGAGCGGTGTACCAGAGGGATTTAAATCAAATATTTTGCATTTGATTGGATCACTAGTGTGTTCACACTAGTGCTGGGCGGTCCGGTATACCGGTTTTAATTTCCCGTATGATATGAATTTTTCACACACTTCAGCTTTGGCTTCACTTTTCAGAACCGGATGTTGCTGCCTGGTACTAGCTTACGTTTAGCACATGCCATATTTTGTTTTACAGAATAAAAATATGATTGGACTTTGGTATACAAAGAAACTGAAATAATTATTTTTTTTTGTATAAGAAAATTAATAAATTGCATGTATTGTTAAAAAGGTGCACAAAATGACTGAGGATGTGTTAAAATGGTTAGAAGGCTTTTTACATTCCATTTCAACTCTAAGCTCTTTGAGACTTTCCACACAAATAAGCCTGACCCACCACATGTAGAGACCTAAATGAAGCTTTCGGCTGCAGAATACAGCTGCAGGAGTGAGTGCTGCCAGTGGTGTTAAGAACAACACCAGAGGGCAACGCCAAAGGACAAGAGATCACAGGGTTCACTGGCTGCCAAATGCTGGCCATAGTCATGAGGCTATAACAGAACAAAGGAGCGGGTCTATTTACATATTACCGGACCTCCTGCCTTTGATGCCTCTTGAGCTGAGATGAAGAGGATGTTTTTCAGGCAGAGAATGAATAAAAGGAACAAACAGCAGTTGGTGCATCAAAATGAAAACCCGTTCCAATTGAAGCGAGTCCAGAATGAGATGTTGTCCATGTGAATAGAAACCCAAACTGCTTCTTTGGGATGTTAGCCCACATGACCACAAGAGGGCCCTGTAACCCATTCTGTGACTAACTAAGGGCTTTAGTAGGCTAGTGGGGTACACACTTCCTGCAAATACACTGCCATTGAGCTGATTCATTAGATTAGCCACCACGTCCATTCTTTCCTTTGCATCGTTTAGAAGAAGCGTCGGGACGCCCCGTCCTGTAACTCCAGCAGGTTTCAGCTCACCGCACACATGCACAGCCCGCACGTTGTTGCGGTTGCTAGTTGCGTCACTCAGGTGATCCAAAATGAATAACCACTTAAAATCCAAGCTGTCCTAGTCTAACAGTCGGCTGGTATGAACAACAAACATGAAATATCACGTCCATAACAGTCTGCCTAGCAGTGGCAAGGTCAACACAAACAGAAATAACCACCCTCTCGTCCTCGCTGCAAGAGGAGACAGATCGAGACAAGAATGCTAACAGCTGCTGGTGTAACGACAGAAACAAAGCAGCAGCTTCCAGCGGGCCTCCGTAACGAGCCCCGGTCACGCTGATGTTCTACCTTGTGGGAATGCAGACTGCTGGTCTCTGTCTTAGCGGGGTCCCGTGTGCTCAGCCTTCTGTTGTTGTGAGGATCCAGTCTGAAACACGCCACTGCTGGATGTAAACATTCGGCCAGCTGACGCTCTGACGTCAGACGTAAATCAGCCTACGCAAAATGACGTCCGGAGGAGCGTGGCCTACATTCCGCCCTCGGAGCGGTGGAGCCGGAGCAGTTCATCATATGATGAAAGACGCAGTGGGAGCACCAACATGAACGGTTTCTATTCCGGCTATCAACGACTGAGTGTATAAGCAACACAATATTCATATTACGTCAGGTTTGTGTGTGTTTATGGATTTATTTTACCCATGTGATCGTGTCTTCTATCTGCAGCTGAGCCGCTATCTGCGCTTGAGAAGCTGCTCTTTCATTTAATTGAATAAGCTTTGGTTGCCACTGCGTTGTTCTAATGGGCGTCACTGGCTGAGTAGACTACTCAGTGGCCTACTGTAAGTGGTGGAAAAGTAACTAAGTAAGTACTACTCAAATACTGTACTTAAGTACAAGTCAGAGGTACTTTTTGTACCATTTACCATTTTATGCTATATGCTTCTACTCCATTACATTTCAGAGAGAAATATTATATAATACACTGCTGTTATTGCTAGTTACTTTACAGATTCAGAATCATAACACAACATATGATTATGAGGTATTATTGTTATTATCATTGATTAAAGCCTATACAAAGTAGTTCAAATTAGCTCCACTGCTTCAATAAATGAGCCATTTTGCCTGTTCAGTACTTCTACTTTTGATACTTTGACTTATTTGACTTATGACAGAGTATTTATTCTCTGATCTTTTACTCAGAGTACTTCCTCCACCACTGCCTGCTGTAGGCACAGGTGTGCTGACCCTACTGGGACAGGATGAAGTAGAAAAGGTCTATCGTTCCTAGAAACACAGAGACAACTGAAGTTACATGAGGTGTTGTTTGAGCTATATGGTTATCAGAGGGTTTGTGTTGGATTGCATATTCTAAGTATGTAACAAGTAACTTGTTCCATGCAACTATGTAACATTTCCGTTTAAAAGGTTATGAGTTCTTACACAATGATAACGGGGATGAACCCCGAAGAGAGTTATACAATTCAATAGAAGATTGGCATCATTGAGTTTGTCCACCAAGACTAAATGGACCCATCATTGTGTCAACAGAAGATATGTGTACGTTAACATTTGGATTTAATGTTGTGAGACAAAGAGTATGTGACAATTTCACACAGTGTTTTAAGGAGGATTGTGCCAAAGCAACTGAGTAAATATAAAGAGCTGCAGAGAGACATAATGTTGCATAAGTACTCAAGAGTCTGCACAACCTGCGGGTTCACTAAATGGTCCACCAGATGTCAGTGCTGTTCAACATACAAACTACATGTAACTGCATG
Source organism: Leptoclinus maculatus (assembly GCA_032191485.1). Lineage (NCBI taxonomy): Eukaryota > Metazoa > Chordata > Actinopteri > Perciformes > Stichaeidae > Leptoclinus > Leptoclinus maculatus. Next base: position 21,664,347 of record JAVDOI010000012.1, on the reverse strand, counting down.
TTAACAGCACACTGAGTCCCCCATTTTGTTTACCAGTCAGGAAGGCATTGTGTGTGTGTGTGTGTGTGTGTGTGTGTGTGTGTGTGTGTGTGTGTGTGTGTGTGTTTGACCGAGTACACTGTGTGTCAATATATCATATGTACAGTATACTTCACTTAGCTAGTCACAAGCCCCGATGTTACTGCTATGCAAGATTAATAGTTTCTCTCCAACACAAAATACACACACGTCTTGTTATACTTGGGAGGACCTCCATAATGACATAATGCATTTCATAGCCCCTTAAAGGGCCAGTGTGTAGGATTTAGTGGCATCTAGCGGTGAGGTTGCAGAGTGCCCCCAGCTAAATACCCCTCTGCTCACCCCTCCCCTACAGTTGCCTTCAGGTGCCACCAAATTCAAGCTGCCAGTGTTTGGTTTGTGCATTTTGGGCTATTGTAGAAACATGATGGTGCATTATGGCGGGAAGCCCCCAGGAAGATCGCTGGACTTTGAAGCAAACATTGTGGACAAACGGTGGATTTACAACTTCTGTGTCCATCACGTGATGCTATGGGGCTCCCAGAAGACTTTTTCCCATTGACTCACATTGGGAAAGAGACGCCTGTAGCTCAACTTACCAGTACGAATGCTATAGGGCTGGGCGATGAATGATATTTTTGATACATAACCATCAGTAATGTAGATATAATGACTAAGTGGGTAAAGGTAAATATTAGAACGACTACAACAGTCTGAATAGTTCAGAAAATGACATCCCCTTATGGGTAATGCAGCCTTTTAACACCAGGAAAAGACTAAACTTATGCCATATTAAGATATTCAAAATAAGATGACGTCTAGTCTCATATCACGATATCGATAAAATATCAATATATTGGCCAGCTCTATTATGAATAGCCTTAATCTAAAGCATTAGGTCTTAAAAGTTGTAAAATGCATTAATAGCTGAATCCAGAGTTGTTTTCCTTCCTCTAGTCATGAGAATCAGTCAGAATAAGCAGGAAGCTGAGGGCTGGGGGGCGGGGTTAAAGGAAACTACAAGGCGCTTGCTCTATGTGATGCAGAACATCAATGGAAGATCTGGGTAATGTCATCACTTCATTATTGAGCCATTTTTTCTTCATGTGCCATTGAGCAAGTTCCATAGGAATACCCCCCCCCCCACACACACTGTATCCAATTCTCTCTATACATCCAAAAATCAAAAACACAACGATTCTTAGTTTCAGATGATTATACAGTAATAACAACATAGGTAAGAATATTATATTCCATTTCTGCCAATACGTCTCCTAAATCCTACACACTGTTCCTTTAAGCTAACCTCACCTTAGAACTGTCCTTACTCCCAAGGCCTACACTCACACACACACACACACATATAAGACGGAGTCATACTTGTCTATGATTCTTTATTTGCGTTTTTCATAGAGAACATTTAAAATGGTTCATACCCCCACAATAACTGACATCACTTCTCTGGCTTATAACACTGACACAGGAACAGGGGAACATGTACACAAGTACACAAACACACAGTCACAAGTTCGGCCCATCTACAGTGTTTTACTTCCCAAACAAAAAAAACAAACATCATGAGACCCCGAGGACACACAGCCAAGGCCTGTCCCACTTTACAAAATGGTGCAGTAGTAAAGGAACGAGCACATCTACAAAAGTAACAAAAAGGACCATACAATCTATCGTTGTGGAAGTGCTTGTAATTTTGGAAGTTTTGTACTTTTTGAAAAGGATATCAATATTAATGCCTAGAAAATCACCAATAAAAATAGCTCATCTCTGTAAAAATGTGCTAGCAGGACAACCCTTGGCTGTGGATTTTTTTTTTCTTTGTCACAAACATTTTTTTTTTTTTTTTTGCCATTTTAAACTTGTCTTCAATACAACAACAATAACACTGTTTCTTCTGAATACAAATATGTACAGAGACTTCCGCTTGTTTCAAAATATTGCCCTGCACACTGATGCATTATCTAGGGATGATGATGATGATGATGATGATGATGATGATGATGACGATGTTCTTCAGATTACTGTCCGTGCAGTTTGGTACCTGAATCGACAGAATGAGATCACAGTTGCTTTAGCCTAAGAGACGCTTGTTGTTTTGTATCTCATTTTGTCACAAAATGGCCTGTTTTATCTCCCTATACATACTGTAGTAACCCCCCCCGCCCCCCCCCCCCCCCGCCCCCCCCCACACACACACACACACACAAGTTCCCCGACAGCATTGGGTAAAAGATCTAGACTGAATGTTTCCAGCACTATTTGAACCAGGTTTGCCAAGTGTAAACATACCCTATCTTCAGATGCGTGGAGTGAGAAAGGCACACATGATAAGACCACACGGCTTGTAACTACAGCAGAGGGTGAGGGTGGGGCTGGGGGGGGGAGATTGCTTTTGGTTTTGCTCAGCTTGATGAAAAGTGCCACTCAACCAGACATTCTTTTCTTATCTCATGAGTGGTGTGTGCCACACATCTGTACCTAACCCCCCCCCCCCCCCCCCCCTCCTAAACACACAGTTGGATTTTGGTCTGGGCTGGTTTCCCTGAAAGTGTCAACATGTTTAACTCGTTTTCGTTCCAGGTGCTTTAGGGAAACTGGGTCTGCTTTTTTAAATTCCTTTGCTATTTGGAATAATAAAACTCCTCACTCCATCACTCAGTACTTCTCTGTAAATAAGAAAACATACAGTGCGTGGGCGAAGAACCAACCTTAGGCTGCACTCGCTTCCTCAGCTGACTGTTTTTTTTTTTTTTAAATGCTATGCTTTCATGGCCTCAGTGTTATTCATTTACATACCTCAGTAGACAATTTCATCAAGCAGTTTAAAAGGGGTCATGCCATATCAAATAAGTTAGGAGAAGATTCACAGTCTTAACACTCTTGGGTAGTATTCTCGTGCATTTCAAAAGAGGAAGAATATACTACTTTGTTAACCAAATGCATCAAAAATGATCTTTCCTGAGGAAAGGTTACACAAGACATGAGGAAGGGGGTGGGGGTGGGTTTAAAAGTCATTAAAAGCTTCGACATTCTTTTGACTGATGGACACATATTTATGCAACAAACGCCTCCTCCTAAAACAAGGGGGAGATTGTGTAGCCCGGCAAATCAATTTCCCACTCCCACACGCTCATCTCATTTCACAGGAGACCCCGATCCAGCCTCTAGCCTCGGCTGACTGGCTGACCTGTGGCAGCTCTCCCCGCTCACCTGAGAACCAAACTCTGCTTCCTGTCAATCTCTTTTGGTTTTTGTTTGGAAAAGAAAGTAGCGCTTCCTTTTTTTAATACATTTCTGAGCTCCGACAGCACGGGGCTGAACCCGCGGAATAAAAGACGCATCTCTATCTGACATGACGTACGGCTTGTTTTCTATGGGAACAGCAACAGACAGGTGTGACAATGCTTTGCAGTGCGCCCTCCGGTGGAGCTGAATACTTGAATTGCTCGTGATCTATCAGGGTTTTCACAAGTCAGGACTCAAATGCTGGCATTTTCAACGGTTATTCAGAAAGTGCACAAAGGAGTGTCATTCTACATTGGCTAAGAGCACATTTACAACATGCCTTTGACATCAGAGTCACACAAGGGGATCATACTGTTACACCACAGTAGCTGCAACGAATCACTCAAAGGCAGGTCACACTACAAGTCTCCTACTTGCTTGTTTCAACATCAGAGAGAATGGGCTCATAGCAAGCAGGCCTCACTAGTAACAATACAACAACTGCACAATGTCGCCAAACACTATGTGCAGAACATTATCCAGAGGCATCATCTTTTTTTTAACTATACATGAAGTCACATGACACTTAGGAACAAAGAGCCAACCATCTAGTTATTTGTCAGATTCAGTAGTACAACATACAGTAGATGTTTTTTTGACATTTCTGGATCAAGGACAGACAAATACAGGAAATGGAGGGGGGAGAAAAAAAGGAAAGCTTTGAAAACACTACAGTATTGTACTGTATCGCCAATGACGCCTACTAAACCTTCAGTTTGAGTGAATGGTGTGTTTAAAGCCACAGTTGAGCAGGTCTTAGTGATATTAAATAAGGTGTAACTGCCTCCTATTGGTAACGCCCCTCCCATCTCTTCTAGACAGCTAGTGATCCTCTCTTAAGGTAATACAAGAGAAGAAGAAGAGCAAGTCAACAATTACACTGGAAAAATATATGTATGTTTATATTCATATATATAGCATCTTTAAAATCTATTTATACAGAATGTATATAGAGTGTACTAATGGCCATCTTGGCAGAGAAATAAAGGCATCTGAAACAATCACCGCTCTCTTGATGCCGTGGTCTTCCCGGGACCAGACATTGTTACATTGCAGAAATGCGAAGAATCAGGAAAGAAAGTTTTTTTTCTTCTTTTTTTTTTTTTAGTGGCACTTTGTGCATCTAAAAATTAAAATCTAGAGTAAGGCTACAAGGGTGTGTATGTTTATCTGATAGAAGTTTGTCAAAGGAGGCCATCCTACAGTATCCTCCATGGCTGAATGTGTTGCTGTGTGTGTGTGTGTTTTAGAACCATTCATCCAGCCTGAACCACAGCTGGAATACAGCTCTATATATGTATTATTGTGCTGATGAAAACAACACATAAGACAAAAAGAATCCAAAGCAGAACTTAAGCATCTCTGGTACATTACAGAGGTTTGGGGTGAGCCAGTGCTGGCCGCTACAAAGCGCTTAGGAGAGGTAACGTTTTTGAACTCAACATTTGTTTTTCTTTTAAAAGTTACTTTTCCTGGTTTTCTTTTACCTGACAAAAGCAAACACACAGATGTTGGGGCTCTCTTTTTGTCTTTACAATCAGCTGCTGGTTTGTCTAAGTATATAAGCCTAAGTAATCAAACAGTGTTTGTATTGATGCCGTTTTCTTTATTTAAATATTAGCAGTGGATCTTTAAGACTAATCGGACTCAACCGTCACATCACGCAAATAAATAACAAAATAAATATACAGCCATATCAGTCAATTTCTTTCATATTAAATAAATAATAAATACATACTTTCTTTTTTCCCCTCAGCAGTGGGTTTCTGAATGTAGCAGTAACAGAAAGAACACAAACGAAACGGAGAAAACACCAAAAGATAACCGTTTTTGTGTAAAATTATCAAAAGATCTTGTCAGTTATAAAACATCTGCACTTAAAAAGGCTTTTAAAAAGTACTCAAAACTAAATATGCCTCGTCAGTTATCTATATAGATTCTTAAAATATTGACGTAAGACATCTGCAACTTGCTTTGACCATGATAATCAGTAAGGATGCTTTGTGTGTGTGTGTATGTGTGTTACAAAACAAAGTTAATAAATAAATTGCTTCAAATAAATAAACCTCAATAACATAAATGGCAATAAGTTACAATTTAAGAGTTCACAAGTTTAAATAATTCATATATAACATTAATTATCGTACCACAAAACTATTCATTAAAATGAAGTGCAATTCCTATGTTGATAAATACTATTGATATGACTAACTGAATTTGAGCTGTGTGCACACTATTTCTATCATTTCAGGTAAAAAAATAAAAAAAAGGAATAAACGGATTTATCTGCTGCTTTTTAAAATCATCATATCAGCTGTCCCATGAAAATAAACAACCTGCACTGTTCCTGGGTCTGTCTTAAGACTTTACCCCTCGCCCATACTAAACTGAGTCAACATTGCACTGTTGACACCTTTGCCGCAGTAATACCACAAAGCAAACACAAATCCAGTGTAGTGCATGCTTCATATTGCCGGGGTGTGTGTGGTCATGAATCAAAGAGCTCCTGGAGTCGGTGAGCATGCACACACAGACACACACACACACAGTGGCCACAGTGTATGCTATAGGGCAGCACGTCCAACTCATCTTTGTCCTCTTCATGTCTCTGAGCTCCTTTAAACAATCCTGTGTTCACTATCCTCCGTGTTCCATTTGATGTGAAGCGTGAAAAACTGATCAACCGCTCATCCAAAAACAGTTAAGGACACAAAAGAGACAACAGGTAAACATACAGCATATTAAACCCCCCACAGACAGTTTCTAGTAGCAGTATTCTTCTCTTCCATCCGGTCTGACTGAAGGATCCGGTTCCTCCTCCTAATCCCAGCAGCAGCATGGTGTGGATTTTGGTCCGCGTCACTTTTCTTCTAACAGAGTGCTCCCTGGGTTGATTTTTTTTTTTTTAAGTTGCCATTTATTTAAATAACCTGAATTCCCTTTTTGTTTTTGAATCATATTTCAATATATCGTAGAGTATTTCAACATCTCTCCTTCAGCTCCCCGTCCCTCCACCTCCCCTCCGTCACGCTCCGGCGCTTCAGGACAGTCTGCATTCTGTGTGAGCGCGTCGAGCCTCAGACTTTGATGCCTTTCACAGCTTTGTTGATGCTCTCCAGCAGAGCTTTGTTCTCTGGGCTCTGGAAGCAGTCCTTGTTGGTGTACATGTGGGTCAGGGTGCTCACATAGCTGTCGAAGTTCTGCTCGGTGATTGGCTCCTGCTGTGGTACAAACAACAACCAATTGCAACTGAGAAGAGCAGGGAAACCAACGGCTGTGTGCCGGTCACCGCACGAGGTTCAACTCCAAACTTATACATTCAATCAATCGAAGAGGAGTGTGTGAGGGGTCCAGCCCAGTGTGTGTGCGTGTGCGGACAACAACTCACCATGTGTGGCAGGCTGATATTAGCCAGGCTGCGGATCAGGGCGCGGCTGAGGCCGGATAGCTCCATGAACAAAGCCTCGTTCTGCTCCTCAATCATCTTGTTCTCGTGCTCAATGCTCTTCAGGTTCATCTCCATGGAGGAGATCTGCAACACACAGCAGCAGGAGTTCTACATTGGTACCACTTTAGGCATACGTTGATTTGTCTATTAACTAGATAAGTAGTATCTGAAGAAATTGAAAGAGTAAGCCCCAAACCAACAATAACTGATCATTTGTGTGTGTATCAAGGCCTGATATATCTTCTTCCTTTGTGTCATAGAGCTCCATTGTTGCACTGACTCTCATGTCCCACTCTGGTTTATTTTGACTCAAGACACTGTCTTGCAGCTTGAAATACTCACTAGAGTATCAAATGTGGATTAATCCGCCGCTGGAAATAGTCCCAGCCATATAAGGAAATCAATGTTTTAAAAATTAAACGATATATCTGTGAGACGTTTTTACAGATTTAAATATTCTGGGCAGACTAGGATATGATTATTTAAAATCCTATTGAGGATGCAGTCGCAGCTGATTCTGCAAAATATACATTAGAATATGTCACCTGCCTTGTCCTTTAAAGGGGACATATCCTGAAAAGTCATTGTTTCAGTGCTTATGCACATACATATGGAGTGTCTACATAGCCACAAACTGTGAAATAAGACAAACCTGTCAGAGTTTTGGGCTGTCTGGATCAGAAAACATGTGATTCAACCAGCCATTCAGATGGGGTTCCCCTTCTTCTGTCACATGGAGGCTCATTAGAATTTACTGCCCACGACTTAAGAACTACCTTTGTAAAGGTGCCCCATAGTTTTCTCACAAGCCAACCAGAGCAGACTGGGCTTTTTTGGTAAACGGAGCGTTTCAGACAGAGGCTGAAAACAGGTCTATTCAGACAAATGATGTGTTTTTTGAACATTAAAGCATGTAAACAACAAATAACAGCCACTCTTGCCATAAGTGATGATTACAAGATAATGGTAAATGCTAAAGTTTCAGTTTAACAGTAGCACAAATGAGTAAATAATGTTACCTTACGTTTGCCAACATTAGCCAACATGAGCTACTGTTCATACCAGATCAAGTAAGGTTGTAGCACCAAAAACCTTGAGTTCATGAAATCAAGCAAGGCTGCGTTCTATTGCTTATGAATCAGTGAGAGATATGTTGTTATTTCTTCTTTCAAAGGCTTCATCACTGGACTGAATAACTTTTCTATCTGTGATCTTTCAGGAACAAAACCAATGTTAAGGTTAACAGGCTCAAGTGAATTAAGTAGTTTAAAGGGATAGTTGTGATGTTTTGAAGTGTGGTTGTATGAGATTCTTTTCCATAGTCAGTGTGTTACTACAGGAGATGGAGTTTTAAACAGACATGAGAACCAGCAAGGAAACAATGTACTGCTGTAAACGGGGGCAGCAGCTAAACGTATTTTAGACACCTAAAATAATCTGTATCAGTTTAAGTGTACGTTATAGAATATTTTCACTGCTATACCTTACTGTCAGACAGCCTTTCTGATGGGGAACTGAAGCTGTTGTATCCGTCTATGCTCTCTTCAAAGCCATCAGACTCCTTTCATTTTACCTCGCATAACGCAGGAGTTGCTGGTCTACCGCTGCCATGATCAGTTAGTTTCTTTCTCTGCGTTATTGTGTGACTTTGGTGTTTTAATGGGTTAGTTAAGATTCACCAAAGTCACACAGTGGTAGACCAGCAACTCCTGTGTTATGTAAAGTAAAATGACTGTTTTTGTCAATGAGTCGTGTGGCTTTAAAGACTTCTAAACATCCAAACTATCCCTTTAAGTCTCAAATATGACTCTACATTTTGCTAAACACATGAGCACTTATGTCCAGTAAGAACTCATCCCATGTTCAGTGAAACAGGTTAAATTGAAAAAAAACAAAAAACACACACCTGAGTTTGCAGGTTGACCATGTCAGCCTCCATTTCATTGTTAGATTCATTGAGGTCGTTGATCTCTTTGTTGAGCTGCTTGATGTCCTCATCGTTGTCCAAAACTAAAAGAGAAGCCAGATACATTAGAATAGAAAAGAATAGAGTCTGGTCTGTATAGGTTTCTGTTGCCCTCTGCATTTTCCTTTTTAGATCCATCTTTGCTATTGTTGTATGGAAAACCAAATTCTCGCCAGTGTGATGAAAAAATAAAGATCCTGTAAGTCATTATAATGAGAAAGTCATAATTATGAGATAGTAAGCCATTATTTTGAGAAAGTTTGTCATTATAATGACTTACAGGATCTTTATTTGTTCATCACAGTGGTGGAAATGGGCTTCCATAATTTTGAGATAAAGAGTGTATCACTTTAGTTAAAATTATATTGTGAGTTTCCTAACCCTCCATGAGCCTGGACTAGACTCCATAGCTGAATGAACATTCTCCTCTGTAACTAAAAGATTTGTTCCAGTATGGACTGGTCACATGTAAGACACATTTCTACTTTTACTATTGACATAATTTTTTAGTTTTTTGTCAAAACACCTGCATTCACTGTTAAGTCAAGAGCTCTAGAAAACAAGGGGATTGCTTTTACACACACAGATATACACATACAAATCGTTCATAGATTTATTTTTTCACCACAACTTACCATCACTGGCTCTGAACTTGGTGCTCAGGTAGTCCTCTGTGGGGAACTTAGCCTTCTTCTTAGCGAACAAGGCTCTGGGGCACCCTGAGAGGCTGGGGACAAGTGACACACGGGGGGGGGGTCACTGTGAATCACTGTGGCCTGAGCTATCACATATCACATCACATCTAAACACATAGGACACTGTAGCTCCCAGTGGCCAATGTTTTCGATAATGTCATAATGAAATGAAACATGTTGTTTTTGCTTTAACTTTTCATTATGAAGTAATGTAATGGTTATTGAACAGAGGCGGGCTGTGCATTTTATACCTGGGCCTTCTGAGCTGTCCTACTACACTTGAGCCAGCTCCTAATAATCTCATTATGACGCGCAAGCTATGGTTATTTGTTTCTAGGGGTGTAACAATACACGTATTCGTATTAAACCGTTCGGTACGAGGCTTACGAACCGAACAATACGTTTGAATAATACTAGTGCATTTGGAAAATGCAGAAGCTTAAATTGTGGGAAATATAATGTTTTCGGTGGACTGCGCTCACGTAACAGACAACGGGCTGTGTGACCTTTTGAACCCGGAACAATAACAAAAAACAAATCAATCCAGCAACGCTGCAGCGCTAGAGCACGAGCCATTCATATTATTCATAAAAACGACACGATAGACAAATGAACACAGTAGAAACGCAGATGTAAAAAACGCAAAAGCAGTTAACTTACCAAAGCTGCCTTCACTTAAAGACAAAGCCCATCCTCCATTTGTTAACAAAGTCAGTAACTCCTAAATCCATTTATCCTCCTCCTTCAGCCATTGAGTGTTAAAAAAACAAAGCTAGGTAAAAAGAAAAAAGAATCTACACCAAACAAAACGCAAAAAATGGCATAACTTATCTTACATATGTTTCAACATGAACTCTTACTAAATACTAAGATCTGCTAGCTAGCTTTCTGTTTGACAAAAGTCACACTGGCCCACTGACCAATCACGGCGCACGTTAATGCAGACGTACTTAGCAGGCTACCTGGGTAGCAGTGGCACGTCAAAGAATACGCCCAACATGTCAAACTAAAGATCTGATTGGTTGAAGACTATGACAATCAACAATATCGTCCCCATTCACTTTAATCTGCAAAGTCTACCTAGAGGACCTCGGGCCTCTCTCCTTACATAGAGACATAGGGGCTGAATCTGATTGGATAAAAGCTCTCCTTAAAGCAAGCTGTGCTGGAAGCAGCACTGCAGGCTGGAAGCAGAGCAACAGAGGAAGACAGGAGCTGTGCAATGAGAAAATAAGCTAATGGGAAAAAAAATTATAATACATGTAGTGAATTTGTGAAAAATTATTAAATTATAAAATAGCTATAACTTTGTGATTCTGTTTAGGCCAGCAGAGAAGGCTTAGCTGGCCATGACGGCCCACCACTGTTATTGAATAATGACAGTGTTTAAATTGGTTCCCCATAAGCCTCGCTTCCACTAAGCAGCTCTGTCTGCCACCAGGTACCAGAAAACCAATGATCCATTTACGGCACTACCAAAACAGGAGGAGAATAGGTAGCTATTCCCCGTTCCCAAAGAGTATGAGTATAAGTTCTTTGCAGTCATTATCCTCAGTAGAGGAAATGGTGGGCGGTGGAACAACTGACATAACTGTGGAAAACAAAATGCAGTGTTACCAACTCTTTTCCAATAAAAGTAGCTAGCACTAGCTCCAAAAGTTGGTAAAAGTCATCAGATGACATCATACACTAATTTGCATGACAGGGACATCATCACCCATTCTTAAAGTGTAGTGGTTGTGTTGGTAGCAGCAAAGAGAGGCAGAGACCCCTTAATGTTAGTAGAGGAGCTGTGGACTGAAATTACACATAATATCCTTCAATATATTTCTTGCTTTTCCCCTAATGGTCTGAATAATACGCTTCATTTGTCCCTTGTGGTAAAATGGGAAGCCATCAGGTTGTAAGTAAGATAAATATATGTTCAAACCCAGCATTCAACCAGGAATGTGACAAATAAAGGAAACAGGAAGCTATAAGAACGTTGTTTTTTAGTGACTTAAAGAAATAGTTAAATATTTTGTGAAAAATACTTAGCGCTCTTATATTCGTAGATACTACACTTACATCTCACTTGTTTATAGTCCTGTTATCTGTTCGTTTGTGCACTTTATTTTATATTTCACTTTATTTTATATTTTACTTTATTTTATATCTTTCTGTACATTTTAATATGTTTCTACTTTGCACTGTGTTGATTGTTGTTGATTGTTAAATATTATGCACCACCCGTCATGTCAAATGTCTTGTATGTTCAACATACCATGACAATAAACGGTTCTGATTCTGATTCTGATTAACGTTGAAGTTAGAACCAGCAGGCGGTTAGCTTAGCTTAGCATAAAGACGGAAATCAGCTAGCCAAGACCTCAGCTCAGTGAGTAAGATGTTAACGAGAAACTTAGTGAGCTTTCAAGGTGCTGGAATACTGAATCGCCTTTAAGCGAAGCCATACTTAAAGACATGAGAGAGGTATCCATATTCTCATCTTACTCTTGGCAACAACAACTTTAAATATTGTGTTTAAAACTATATTAGCATCAAACCCGGTCTGAATTCACTCTATGGTCATCTCATGTGGAAACCAAAAAGCAGGCATTATAGTTGGTTAAAAGCTTACCTGCGGTGTGTGAGGAAGCTTCCGTTAGCGTGTCCGGAGCCGTCACAACCTGGGGATGGACAAGTAGGCCCCTCTGTCTTGAAGGCCTTCCAGTTGAAGGGGGTGCCGTTCAGGAGACCCTCCTTCTGTCTGCGGGCCGCCAGCGGACAGCCGTAGGCGCTACGGTGCGTGGCGTACTTCCCACTGATGTGACCTAAACTGTCGCAGCCAGGCACCGGGCATCTGCAGGGAGCAGAGGACAGGAGGGAAACAAGAAAACAAAACAAAAACGAGGAGAGGGAGAAGAAGTGATGAAGCAAGGAAAGAAAAAAAGAAAGAGAGTGAGAAGGCACAAAGGTTAGATAAGAAGAATCCAATCATATAAACTGTAGAGAAAGTTGAGAATATTGCAATAAAGATTTACGTTATATACTTTCTCTACTGGGCCAAATTTGTTTTCTTACATCTGGGTTTAAACATTGAATAATAGCATTGATGCAAGAGCTATTAAGGTTCAGCACATGCTGTTATCAACATTAACTGTTTTGTGTGCAAATGCAATATGAAGCCGATGTATTTCTTATGTATTGACAATCTCCTCTACGATACTCTAGCATGAACTACATTCAGAGTCAGTATCTGCAGTAAGTGTATTTTCCCATCAGTAAGGGCCTGATTCAATTTTGTGGGCAGGTCACTACCTCTGCATATGATTCACAGTGACTTTCCTCTCTCTCTGTCTTTTCCTTTTTTATTGCATTTTACTTTTACCGTCAGTCTCGCTAAAAGCAGACATTATGGCTTTCTGAGCGGTACGAACTTTAAAAGCTCGGAGTCCTCCTGGTTGTCCTTGGTAGGAGTTTTAATTCCACTTTTCTTGGCACGCGGGCACCCAGAGATACTGAAAACAGAAAGTATGGAGTTGATAACATAGGGTTGAAAAAAGGTCTGGTGAAGTGATTGCTTGTTAAAGGGAGAGCACATTATAAGGAAGAATAATTTTACAGGTTGTTCAACCAAATCACAAACCAAATCAACTCAAAAACGCCCAATATGGCCGGAAATAGGATAATGGATAGGTGTGGAAATGTGTGAGTACTTGATCCCTGTCTAATTCTACCATGAACTGTCACTAGGCCTCTCTGGCTGACTGTGTGTGTGTCCATGTGTGTGTATGCGTTTTTGTGTGTGTATTTGTGTATTTTGGTTGTTACCTTCTGTGGGAGGTGTAGTTTCCTGTGATGTGACCTGAGCCGTCACATCCTGGAGTGGGGCATCTAGGAGAGGGCAGAGTGAGGTTTAACATTTAATTCAAGGTTAGCAGAACAACAAACAACACTGTAGATGATTGAGAGTGGAAATGGGATTATGCAGATGAGAGGAATGTTTTGCTTATTAATTTTTGCTTTTTTCGCTTTATTCGCTCTTGTGAGTAATGTCTGTTTTAAATTCACTCTTTTACGTTTCTTTGCCATTTAAACACTTCTTGTATGTATAGTGGGCTGTGAAAAGCCTATTCTCTAGTAAAGAGCTATGTATGCTACAGAATTACTGATTAATTTCCCATTTACATGAACTGATTTGAAGTGAAAGAAAGCATAGTCACAGACAGAAAAAAAAGTGCCATGACAGATGCAGCAGCAGCAGCAGAGGCAGCAGCAGCAGCAGCAGCAGGCAACAAAGATGAGTTAACGTCAGCAGAATGAAGCATTGTGGCGTTGGATGGCGTCTGTAGCAGTGAATTGAAGTGGCAGTGAAAAGGCAGTGGAGGTGTAGAGCAGACATACTTGAGTTCAGGGGTGTGGGCCGCCATGAGGGACCGAAGGCTCTTATCAGCGAGAGGACACCCAGACAGACTGAGAGGAAGGAGAAAGAGTGAAGGACAGGCAGGAGGAGAGAAGGACGAAAAGAAGGGGGACGAGGAAAGCGAGTGTGAGGGGATTGAAAGGAGAGAGGAGAAAGAAGTGAGCGAAGAGAAATCAAGAATGCAAGGCATACCAAGGTCATTTAGGAGGAAGAGGACAGACGGCAAGAAGTAAATTACTGATGCATATCAAAGTCAATGACCGTCTTTGCTTGCCGGGCTCACGCTACATTATTGCCTCTGGCATGTCGATATCAAATAAAATATTTGAATTAGTCGTGGTGCGCCCGCTTTGGGCTCAGGTGCTGAGTGGGTGGCAGAAGAGTCTCAGCAGAGCTCACATTTCATAGAAGACTTCATATAGAGAGCACTAGCATACTGTTTCACCCACAGAGTCAGCAATGGTGCATACCTGCGATGGGACGCATAGTTTCCAGTGATGTGACCACTGCCGTCACAACCAGGTGTAGGGCACCTGGAGAGGGCGAGATACATAGAGAGAGAGAGAGCTGTTAGAAAGGACAGAGGGTTTTTAGACACACTAGCAGTGTGGCTGAATGGATGGAAATGTCGATCGGCCCACCACTTTGGACTACTAGATGGATTGTCATGAAACAGTGTGGAGAGATTCATGGTCCCCAGAGGATGAATTCAACTGACTTTGATGATCGCTTGGCGTTTGTGGTTTTGATTATTCCCCTGCTGACGACTAGATAGCACCAATTTTGTATTTCAGCTCTTTCCTTCGATGGTTGAGGCCTTGCTAATCTTTGAATATCGTCAAAATCATTTTACTGGTGGGAGGAGTAAGTCATTTGATGTAATATTGTGACAGTACAAAACAAACCTCTCTTTTTTATGATACACATAGAAAAGTTTTGTTAACTGATAATATGAGAATCATATTGAGGGTGATCCATTAGTTTGAACAAAAAGCAACAAAATCCTTTTTTGTAATATGTGAAAGTGTAAGAATAGGGGGCATCAATGCTAATGTTAGATATCTGAGAAAATATGAACCCCATCATCTAACAGAATAACATAAAAACTAACCGACGGTAGAAATGTAATATTGTCTGACCAGCTAACTTTATGTTACGATAATTATGTTTTAGCTAGCAATATTAGCATGAGGTAGCACTGGCTAACTAGCTTGAATTCTTCTGTGAGCATCTGTGATGATGGTGTGTGTTATGTAACATTTATGGTGCAGTTAAAGTAAGAGCAACGTCAAAACTTGTAATTTCTAAGCTAATGTTATGCATGGATATCAAGTTTGTAAGAAGAAAATGATCCCCTTAACAATAATTTTTAGTTATATTTAACTATTAATGTGTTTACTTGAGCATACTTCTTGTGTACGTATTATATTGATATTCAATATATATATGTTTTAGAAGAAAATTGCAGCAATTGTTCTTAAGGGGGCTTGTAACAGTGTTATAGTTCACACATTAGCATTTAGCTCAAAGCACAGTAGCCTAAAAGAGTAAGACTTACGAGAGCAGTTCTTTCTTGCTATCCTTGGGCTGGAATTTGACCTTGAAGCTCGGAGTCGTGACCTCTCCTGGGTACTTCCTCTCCTCCAGACAGTCGTGCATCATGTCACAGTCCTCCGCGTCAGACGACACAAACGACTGGCCGGTGTGCTCCATCTGAAGAAAGTCCAAAAAGATGAGCACATACACGCTTGTAATTCCTCAGTGACCCTTTTATTATTTAAATTGTACTTATGTGTTGTTGTGTGGATTGTATTAACTTTTTAAGACCATTTGAGTGTTGGCTTTCTTTACACATTTGTATACAAGCAAAGAAACTATGCAAACCACCATGTGCACACAAGTCTCCTAACCCTTTTCTACTTTTTGTAGACAAATGACGTTTCCAAATGCAGTGTCCTCATAAAACATTTACACTCAAAGCCCTTTATTATTTCTTTTGAAAAAGTTCAAAGGAGTACACATTTGCATATGCCAAAGTCAGGATGGTGCAATGCACCTGACACACCACCTCTGTTACACAGTGCTATGTTTTAACTGTACTGTAACTCTGTGATTTCCCTGAAAATAAATGAATAATAGAAGGAGGAAAAGGAAAAAAGGCAAAGGGATTAGAGAAAGACAAAGTGATGTAAACAAGGACGAGTTTCTTAGTCAAAAAGCTTAGGGGGATTTTGTCTGTTGTTATTTGTGTTGCAATACTTCCTCTGCGACTGCTATCACAGGAAAACGCTGCGTGTTTGGAGCTTGTACTTTAGCTCAGTCTGATTGTACTGACCTCGTCCATTTCCTCCTCCCTTTGGCGGTTGGGTTTGGTGTAATCCAGGGGGCCCTCCCACTCCTCCTGCTTGTAGGTGTGTAGGTTTGGCGATGTCATCCCGCTGCTTCCACCGTGATGGAGTGAGGAAGAGGAAGAGGAGGGGTCTGGGGACCTAACCCCGGGGCTGGTGCCGGACAGGCTGCCCTCTCGTTTGATGGGCTTCTTCATACTCAGGTCCAGGGTGCCGTTCTCGTCCACCTCGATGGCCAATTCCTAAAGAAGAGAGAGGCCATATTGCAACCTCTTCAGTTATGGAGTCCCAAAGTATTCAACATTAAACCAATAAATAAGACACTATGAAATAAATAACCACATGAACAGAGAGAGAGAAACATTCGTAAAATATGAAAACTCACACTATTACTCACATTACTCACATTATTATGACATTGTTATTTTAGGAGATCCTCTTAAATTCCATTATAGAAATAAAATCATGTTTTGTTTCATACTGGCATTCTTCCCCCTCTAGTAGGCTCAACAGCTGGCTTTAGAACCACAACACTGCCAAAGTAACACTAAATTACACAGTCAGAAACACTTTAATGCTGCCTGCCTTGTTAAGCTACAGAGGTTAGTCATTGGGCCTCATGCAGGAAGTGATAGAAGTACAAACTTCCTCTTATTTTTGTTTGTATCCATGATTTGTTCTTATTTTGTGAGTATCGATTTGCTTTCTGGGATTCACCAATGCTCTCTTGTCTTTGCTCTTCTCTTAAGTAAGATAACATTTTAGTGGTCAAGAGCACTCTCACCAAAATAGTAAAACAAGATTGTGTTATCACAGTCCACTAATTGTTTGTCTAACACAAGGAAACAAGTTTAAGATAAAAAACGCATAAATATCATATAATCAAATTTAGATACGTTTAACAATACTGCTAAACGTATCGCTGTAATTGTTGGCCATGTGCTAGAGTATTTGCACACGGCACACCTCCCGCCCTTATATAGTGTTTAAGGGATGTTAACTATGCTAATAATAAACAATCGGCCATACGCCTTCAATGTATGATAAAGTAAGATTCATCATTGAGAACGGTGAGAGCTGGTTTGGTTAAGAGTGTTTGATGCATCTGGAGTTGACTTCTCTTATTTCTTCTTTTAACAGAAAATAATAGAAAATACAAGACATTTGGGAGAAGGTTGCTGCCCATTGCGTCTGTACATTCTATTTACTTTCTTGTATTTAACACTGGAAACTTTGGGACTCCGTACATAGTTGGTGACTGGGAGAAAAGGAAAAGAGTAACATAGCTAATACACTAATTACGTCTTCAGAAATGTAAATGACTAATGCAGTCTCCTCTGGTGCACTTCAGTGTGAGAAGCAGTCCTGCGTGTTGATGATTGTGATTCATTTAATTACCCTCTTGAGCAGATTCGGTTACAGCGCGACACATACATTAACATACCTACATTTTCCTGAATCACAACTTCATATAATCCGCAGTTGCATTGAGGAGATTCAGACTGAACTAAACTTTCATTTGGTGAAATGATAGATTTTTTTCCTGTTTCCGCCCCTCCGCCCTCAAGCTTGTAGCAAACAAGTATTTATCCAGCCACACAGTGGTTTTCAGAGCGCTACATGTTGGAGTTCAGAACACCACATTCATCGCTTAAGCATGCTAGTAATGATATCTAATGCACTCTGGAAATACTTTGCCAACAGCACCAACACCACTGCTCCTCTCTCCGTGCTCTATTACAGTGCTGGCAGGTGAACAGAAGCAGAGGGGTGAGATGAGCCGTGTTTTCAGTATTCATCTAAAATGGCGCTCATAAGAGCTGGTCAAGGGCCAGAAAAATCAAAGGGTTAGGAGGAGAGAGAAAACGGGAACAGTTCCCAGAAATGTCCCTGGTTGATAAGCTCAGTGTTCCAATGTTTCAATATTGGATTTCAACTGGCTCTGACTCTGATTCCAGATCAGTCCCTGGTTGATCGGCGCTGTAATACTGCGCAGCTAAGGCCTGCTTCTGGATCGGGGCCTGGCTGAACAACACCTTGCTCTGCTGTGCTGCCAGAGACATTAATCTTCACTTTTTATCTTTCTAACACCATGTCAGGAAAGCAAAAAATTATGAAGCAGTCACTTTCTCTCCTCTGTGAGGCAAAAAGGCTTTTAAAAATCACAATATGGGGGAAGTGGTGCTCCAATTACACCTCCTGTGCACAGAGAGGGGAGAGGAAGAGTGAGAGATAGAGTGGTACAGATGGAGACCAGAGAGAGAAACGCAGAGAGGAAGAGAGGGAGATAAAAGAGAGTAAAAAAGGATGTGAAAAGAAAATGAAAGAAAGAGTGGCGGGGGTGGAGAAAGAGAGTGGAAGATCCGTCCGGCAGATAATGAAAAAAGGCTACCTGGTGGCAAAGTAATCCAGGGAACTGGCAGTCAGCCAAATTCAATAACAACATGAAAAGTGTGTGGGATGGAGGGATGAAAGGATGCAAGGATGCAAGAGGACGGGAGAGGTGATGCAACTGCATCTCAACACCATCCTGTAAGCCAATGCCTCCTGATGATATATTCATGCAGAGTTGATGGGGAGAGAATAAATGAGCAAAAGACAGGAGAGGGGAGAGGATGGGGAGAGGGAGAGGAGGGGAGCGATGAGGAGGAAAGAGGAGAGGAGATGAGAGATGAGGAGGAGAGAGGAGAGGAGAGGAGAAAGGAAGAGGAGAAAAGAGAGGAAAGAGGACAGAGGAGGATGGGACAGGAAGAGGAGAGGCACACCCACTGCCAGAGAAGAGAAGATGGTAACACTTTATAACTATGAAATCAGCGACCAACAGTTATTTTTGATCTCCGACAAACTGGGCGATGAATAAAATATTTCCCATAGTGTTGTCTTTAATCATAGTTCTTAATACGTGTTAATTAACATGAAACAAACATGGACATTTATGGATGACGGTCATCTGTTTACCTTATTTTGTGGTTTGGTGCTGAGGTTCTCAGGTTTCTCCCAGCAGCGCGTAGACAGGTTCAGGATGGCAGTGGCAGCCATGTGAGCGGCCTCGGCATCATGGGAGTAGTCGTAGGCCAAGGAGGAGCTCTTCCCGTAACCATGGAGACTGAGGCTCGGTGACGGGGACTTGGGGAATGAGGGCTTAGCTGTAGGAGGACGAGAAGTAAACTTTAGATCAGGTGATCATATAAGTAGGATATAACAGACAAATAGTCAAAAAAAGCTATACTGCACATTATTCTCTTGGTGGGAACGCAACCTTAAACGCTTGGTGTGGTAAAGTAATTCAAACTGATAATATTAGATAAAAGACAAATTGACCACACTCTCATGTCTGTACGCTATGAAGCTAGAGCTAGCAGCTGATTAGCTTAGCTTAGCATAAGGACTGGAACCAGCGGTCCTCTCTTACTTTTGAAGGCTTTGGGTGACGTTTCGCTGGTGGGCATCTTTGGAGCAAGCATGCGCTTCCCGAACACCTGAGCGTCGAAGCTTGCATAATCGAAGGACACCTTGGAGTATTTCTCCAGCTCCTTGGCCAGGTTGGCGCGAGGCGTGGCGGGCCCCATGTTGGGCCTGTAGCTGCCGTACTGAGGCACCTCCAGCTGCTTCACAAAGCACATGGGCCTGCGAGGAGGAAAGGGACAGCGAGAGGATGTCAGGGTAGGGCTAGTTTGGGGACGGGGGGGGGGTTAAGAGGGAGAAAGGAGGGGCATTTATACGAAATAAAGTAGAAAGTGGAATAGAATAGATAAGGAGAGATGGGATATAAAAGAGGATCGACGCCATAAAGAGTCACACAATTGACACAAAAAACAAATAAAAGAAGGAGAAAAAAGAATAGGAGAAGGAGAGAGGGAGGTAGAGAGACATTGAGAGAGTAAAGATAGGGGCAACGGTGTACTTAGCAGGAGTGCAGCAGGATTAAAAGCTCTGTTATCAGCAGAGGGCACATTTGCATGTTGTACAGCATGGAATTTATGAGCTTTAAGCCATCTCGTTTTCCTGGAGAGCCTGGGCTTTTGTCAGACCTGTTGGCGTAAATCCACTGATAGACCGGGGAGAGGCAGAAGGGCGGGGGGAGAGAGAAAGTAGAGAGGAGGAGGAGGAGGAGGAGGAGGAGGAGGAGGAGGAGAGTGAGGATGAAAAGAGGAGGAGTGGCGACAGAGGGAGGCTCTACCCCCTCCAGCCCCTCTGGCCCAGCCCCTTTTTTTCCTCCTCTGCATCCTGTATCACTGACGCCCACATCTCAGTGTGTGTCCAAACATATGCCCATTAATAAACTCCAGTACATGACCGGGCCTGTAGTCACACTGCTGTCAGGGTGGCCTTCTCACAGTGGTACACCAATGACACATGCTCACATCTGAGGCAGTCCAAAAGAGGATTTTCATGACTGTAAAAACTTTCTACCACTGATCACAGGGGATTTTTTTTCTTTTTATTTATTCAACATGGATTCCATTAGAACATGGATCGCATGGGGAGTTCTTCAGCCCCATATATAACAGACAACCAAGCTCAGTTTAATAACAATCTGAGGAGGAAAAACAAAGAAAGTCTTATGTTTTAATCCTCTATGCTTTGTCCGACCACTGATGAGGTTTTCCTCAAGGAAAGCAATTATTTTTCCTATCCGTCTCGCAATGCCCCTGTAACTTGCATAATTAGCTTATCGGCTGCATTATTAATTAAAATACCAACGAGGAAGAGCGTGGATTTAGCATAGTACCAGTGTCTGGTTGGTGTTAATTATCATTCTTCAGGCCGTGATCACGGTGCCTGACCAGCTGGGGAGATGGATGGAGATAAAGAGATCTCAGTGTCTGAGGTGACAGTAATGATTCACACTGAATGCTTCAAGACTTCCTCGCTATATCGAGCCATTCACAGGCCAGCCTTACCTGTCGTCGTGAGGGGCCCACTACCCAAGGTCAGGATTGTCTCATGTGGTTTCCTTGTGGCTCAGTAGTGAAGGAGCTAACCTTGAGACGGACTCAACTGTGCGGGGCTTGGATTGGAGGAGACAGCTTTTATGTAAGTGAAAGGTTCATTATGCTCAGATGCGTTATGGATACATATGTTTTTTGTCATTCACTATCTTATCTACGATGCCTCAAATCCAACAAATGACTATTAAGAAGTGCTTAGTTTATTTGAGATAATGAGATTGGAGTTAAATCATACACATCTAAAAAAATATTTAAATGACACAGCCTGGTCTCCTAAATATGTCGTCCCATACAACAAAATTGCATTAATTACGTTTCCAGGAAGGCGTGTTTTCAACCGTAGTTTGTCTTTGACGTATCATAAACATGTTGGTTATCTGCAGACATCCACATAGGGAGGAAGTTGGGGTGTACGGCTGGGTCAACGCATGACTTTAACCCAGGAAACCTCTGTTTGTGGGAAACTAAACATCAACGTTGACTTATTTTAATTTACGTCCTTAAGTTGAATAACATAACAATCGTTCTTATCTTACGCCAATTCCTGATGTTTTTACTAAACCTAGCCAAGTAGTTTAGTTGCGTTTTAGTTTTGTTGAAATTTACAAAGTTAATCATGTGTTTAAAACTGCGTCCGTAATCTGGGAGGAAACGTGTTTCCCTCGAAATGTAATTAAGAATGCAGCGTAGTTGGTATGGAAACATAATTTTGTAGGCGACAGGGTTGAAAGACAACACAATGTAGTCCAAGACATGTTTCCATTGTGGTTCCTGCTAAAGAGAAGAGAGTGTCATTAAAAAGAAATACCTTCTATTGTACCTGTGGTACCAATCAAAGTTTCACTGTGGCCTGAACAGAAGGAGGTACAGCTGAGGTAAAGGACATTTTTAAAAGCCTTTTTTCTTTTTATCCACTGATTGGAGGTATGGTTAAAGGGCAAGTATAAAGCGTTATATTTCTTTTAACACTCATTTGAATTATCTAATTAACAGTTTATTAATTCATGTATTCTGTTTTTGACTCGTCTGATAACCTTTTTTCGGCATTGGGGCTCCATACTTATCTAATGTAACAGGACAGGACTGTAAAAATAACTATTTAAAAGACCGTAAGTATATAATAGGATACTTTTCTGATGGCCCACCTTAACACTCTGTCGTTAGGACTTCCTTTGAGGTGCTCGCTGCCGGGCTGAGAGAGATGCTGCTTATCATGGCCCTTGGACAGCTTTTCTGCAGCAGCAATGGGGCATCCAGAAAGACTGGAGGAGGAGACAAAAGATGTTGCTGACCATGTAAATCTGCATCACATTGACGTGGACTGACACATCCCTGCATATATGAATACATGAGCTTGCAAATACACAAAAGGGAAATGCATAGACACACTTAACCACAAATACAGATCTGAACAGATACTGTAATGTATGCATGAATACCTGCGGTGTGTGTTACGGTTGCTGTTAACATGGCCCTGACCGGTGCAGCCAGGGGTTGGACACTTCAGCACATTCTCATGCATTGCCAGAACTGAGGAGAAGACAACGTACACACACACACACAAGGTCAGAGAAAATCCAGAACTTAATCTGAACTATTTAAAACACCTTTTCATGTAAGGGACTGTATGTAAATAATTTGGTCGGGGTGAAGGGTTGAATCTTATTATTTCCTTTTATTAAAAGCCAAGACACACTCCAGCATTATAAATATTCCCCCTCCTCTCGACGATGGCAAACATAACAAAATGTTCAATGTTCCAGCTCCTGCCCAAAATCAGTAATTAGATCTAATGAACGAGTGAACCGCTCCACTGTAAAAAAAAAAAATTAAATATAATAAAATATAAATCTGGAATGAGAAAAACATTAAGACCATTTCCTGGTCTTCCAAAAAAATATGTTTATCCTCATCAGCAATAAGACCTCCCCTGCCCCTCCTAATAGGGTTAGGATGGTCCCTAAGTAAAAATACCAGCAGAAATAGGAAGTGAACCTTAATCAGAGAATAGCAGGAACTGGGCATTAAATGGACCTGTAGTCATGGCTACAGGAAGGTGGCCTCTGACATTAATGTCTGGGGAGATGTGGAAAAAACACCGTACCACTGCAGATTCCTATCTGCATAGCTTTAGAGAACCAAGCCAGTGAACCAAATCCAAACATGTCATTTAAATTTTGATAGACTGTTAACCTCTTTTACCTGTCAACTTTGACATGGTTGTCTGAGTCCTCTAGCAGCAGTATGTACAATGATGAAGACCGAATAGCTCGGTTATATCAAAAGCCTCAAAGTGAGATATTTAGCAGAAAAAAAACTCATAAACCGTGATTAAACTGGTATTACAGTAATCGATGTCTAACTCCACAGAGAGGAGAGGAGAGGAGAGGTGCTTCTGTCACCGTCACGCCGCCCTTTCTTGTCACTTGTCTTCTCTCTGTGCTTATTTTCATCTGCTAAGCAGCTGAAGAACACTCACTCTCCGGGGGGATCCTGTCCTTGTGCGGACAGCCTGACAAGCTGCGGTGGTGAGGGTAAAGACCGGTCACGTGACCCGTCCCATCACACCCCGGGGTGGGACACTTGATCTCCCTCTTCTCTGGCCTACTGCTCTCTGGATAGAGGAGGAGAGGAGAGGAGAGGAGAAAGTGGGATGAATAAGGAGGACAAAGGCAAGTGTTTAATGCCATCAGACAGTCTGCTTGGCTGAGCATGAAATCTAGACATATTTCAGACAACTGTAGAAAAGCGACACCATCTGTATCTGCTCCTTGTGTCTTACGTATCGCCGTAAATGCAAGAGGGGTTTTGTGCCTTCGTCTAAATGTGATTTGAGTGTGTTTTTTTTTAAATGCTCCCAAGGATGAAATACTATCCAATGAAAGAAATATTGCAGCTTTTTCAAAGTTAACCCGAAATAAAGTCGACCTACTTATCCTGTACGCTTTGATGATTTTCCACTCTTCCAAGGATCTTGTTGGGATCTCGGACAAAACAACACCTGAAAATCCATCCGGGGGAAATCATGCTTCTAAGATTTACACATAATTAAAGATGCCTACTGCTCCCTGCTGCTACTTGTAGTGAGCCAGCCAGAATCAGCGGCACTGGAGAGAGGAGAAAGGAGCAAGAGGATGGTGCGATGCTCTATTGGCCTTCAAATTGAATGTTAACGAGACATGCATCTCCCAATTAGCGTTGAGCAGAACAGGAACGTCACCACGGGAGGGAGTTGAGGCCAAGGAGAGGGCAGCACTAGCAATCACACTACTGCTATACTGCGAGGAGCATGACAAGTGGGCACCGTGCCAACTGTGAAATACAAGGCCCAAACACATTCAGCATGTAAACAAACAGTGACTGTGGAACAACCTGCGCTCCTCTCCTCTCTCTTCCTCTCTAACACGTGTTGTCATCTCTCTCGCTGTTGTCCCTTCTCACCCTCTCTTCAAGCACTTCCTCTCCGCTCTTCATGGAAGTCTATTCAGCTGGAACCACTTCATCCATATCACTACGGAGAGGGGAGGATCCGTGACTCATCCTCTGTTTATTTGGTACACTGTGTTTATTAGTGCGCTCTGCTCAAAACATTTAGTTCAGCACACGACACCTTGTGCTGGTTTAGAACATTGTTTTCTGTGCGCTCATCTACGTGTGACCAAATACGTGGCCCCATCGCTTCTGTGGACCGGACAGGTGGTCTTGTGTGTTCAGGCCTATTGATTACAAATGAACTTCAGGACTCCCTGTTTCTTAAAGTTTATAATACACCACTGCTTTCTATTCATATTATTATTGTACAAAGATGAACTTTCCTGAGATAGGTAATCCATCACAGTGAACACTGTCTGTGCTACATCGTCATCACATGCTAATGTAATGATAAGCAGGAAGAACCCACGCTATGCTGGTGCATTAACTCTAAAAACTTTTCAAAAGAATTTAGAGTAACACAAAATGATTATTCCCTTTCTTGCTGAGAGTTCGACACACCTCTCATGCCTGCATGCTAAACATTTCCCAAAATGAAGAGGGGTTTCTGATTTTATTGCAAGCAAAAAACTACAATTTACTCTTTCTTAGTTTGACCTACTGCTATCAGCAGGTGAGTATCAAGTCTCAGATGTTGGAGCATCCTTGAATTCACCATCAAGGTGACGACCCTGCTTGTAGCAGGACTACCACATAATGCTAACGTAGCTTTTAAAATAAGACATAAATAAAGAGGACTAAATGTTCCTGCCTCAAGCCCCTCTCATGTGTACATGTTGTAGCTCTGCTCTTAGCTCGGCCCTACCTTTGCTGAAGTAGCTCTTGCGGATGACGTCAAGGTGCTTTGGCCTGTCATCCATGGTGAAGTATCGCTGGTGGTGGATATCTGGGGCGCGGAGCAGCTCCCTGGGCCCGGCCGGCTTCACCTGCTCCGCCTTCAGGGCGATGGCTTGCTCCAGCAGGCCCAGGTTCCCTCGGGTTATGTCAAACATCTCCGACTCGTCCGTCACCGTGGAACGCTGCGACAGGCTGTCTTCATCATCGCGCTCATCGTCCCCATCCACGTCGTCAAAGTCTCTCTCCTCTGACCTATCTGATCGCACCTCGATAATGTCGGGAGAGGTGGAGGACACGGCTTTGTGGATCTTATAGTTCTCACCTCTGAGGTTGGGGAAGTAGTCCTCCAGTGGACTGACTCTGTGCGAGCTGTAGCTTAAAGGAGGGCTAGCCTTGTAGTTCTGAAGTGGGCTAGGTTTATGAAAGTCATATTTGTCAAGTGGACTGGCCCTGTTGGTGTTGTAGTTTTCTAGGGGACTGGCCCTGTGTGAGTTGTAGTCCTCCAGGTGACTGGCCCTGTGGTCCTCGGCCTTGATGTGTGTTCCCTGAGCTGCTGCGGTGCTGGTGATGTTGCGGATGGCGGTTGGCACATCAGAAATGGGCAGAATGTGGTTCACCTCTTCATCTTTCTCCTCCTCCTCTTCTTCTACTGGATTGCCCTGGCTTTGCTGTGCTGGCGCTGCCATCTCTTCCTCCTCTTCCTCCTCTTCGATCTGTTCATGGCGAACATCTTCGGTCAGATATTGGTGGTTCTCTTGGATCACATTGTTGCTTCTGTCTGGGCACTCTCCTTTCTTATCTTCTACCTCCTCCTCAAACTCCTCTTCCTCCACTTCAGCTGCCTCCTTCTGCAGAACAGATGCCTCTTCTGATGCTTGAACTCCGTGTGCCACCTCCTCCTCTTCCCCCTCATTCATGCCCCCTTCCTGTTCGTCCTTTACTTCTTCCCCCCGTTCGGCTGCCACAGTGACATCCTCCTCAGTCTCCACGGCAACAGGCTGCTGAATGGCCACGGTGGGGGCATTGTTGTCGGAGAGGCAGCCGAGGTGGAGGAGAGAGTTGGCCACCTCCTCTGCACTCTGAGAGGGAGACTGCAACTGAGACTCCTCAGTTGCAGGTGGCGCTGCTCCAAGCTCTGGCTCGATGATCACACACTCCTCCTCTGTGGAAGCAGATGAAGAGGTCAGAGCAGTGATACGCAGGATACAGTGAGTCACGCAGTGAGCTAAAGCTATTGTCAGCAATGTCTTCACTGGCATCACCTCCCTGCCTGCTAAGTCATTCACTGAGAAATAAAAACACCTGCTGTGACAGTGTGGAGATGTAAAGCAGCTTGTAGAAGCAGAAAGACATTAACTCCCAAAGTCCCCTAGTGGTCAATAAGAGGAATGGCAACTCACCTCCTGTAATATTATACCTTATAATAATATATGCAGGTTATTTAAACACGTGATAACCCGCTAAAAAATAGCTCACAGCTGATGTTAACTAGCTCTCCTCCTGATGATTTAAACACAGATTTGTTCTTCACGATGTAGCATTATCAGGGAAAAAACACTTGCTATGTTATTGCACACTTCCTAAATGCTCACTGCATTGCATGTGATGTGGCTCAAGGACTTTCATGCCCTGGATGGAGAATCTCAGGCAGAGCCACACAACCACCAACAAAAGGTTTCACAAATGAAAAAGATTATGTTAAATCATACACAATAAAGGTAGAGATTAAACTCTATCCTAATTGTTAATCAAAGGAAACCTTCATCAAAGAACCTTCATCAAAGAACTGCAAATAATATGTTATCACTAATTAAAGGAGCACTTAAAGGAATTTAGCACTTCTGAGCACCACTCAGCTTGTGAAAACAGTTAAGTCTCAGGAGGAGCCTTAAAAAATAAAAAATAAAAAACATACCCTGATGATGTCATAGTGATGTTATCAAGGATATCTTGGTTAAGGCTTGAGACTTCATGTTTTAACAGAAGGGCTGCATTACTAACTGGAAGACTGGAGTTTGAAAGAGATGGGCATTTCAGAAGCAGTGAGGATCTAAAGAGGGATGCTGTTGAGTTGCTTTATGGGAAATGTAGGACCCAGCCTCAGGATATCTTAGGCCCTGCTGCTTCGATTTTGGACCATTCACACAATATGCCTCGTGTGAGTTCCTTAACTTTATAGAAGTGCAATACTTAATCACTAGACTCTTTAATCTCTCGATTATTTTCATGATCAATCCAGTTAATCTCTAAATGTTGAAAAAACACCACTCATTGTCACCAAAGGCCCAAAGGGGTGAGTTTATACGTCTTGTTTTGTTCGATTAACAGTCCAAAGCCCAAAGATTATTAATTTACGGTGCTGTAGAATGGAGAAAAAATAGCAAATGTTCAAAGCTGGAACCAGTTTGTCATTTTTTATAGCTGAATAATCTTTCATGGTTTATAGACATAGAGGGTTGGTTGAAAAGCTGCTGAGTTTAGAGGTAGATTTTCCTCACCGGTGAAGAAGAGCAAAGATGACTGTGGTTAATATGAGCTGGTTGGTCTCAAGTAGAAAAAGCTCACCTTCATCTGCAGTAAATGTGTTATCCTTCTGATATACTTCTTCTTCTTCCCTCTCCTCTTCTTCCTCCATCTGTGTCTCCTCCTCCTGTCTATTTGTCTGTCCATCCTGCGTCAGGTCTTCTGTCATCTCCTCTGTCTCCTCCTCTATAGCTGCCCCCCTCTCTTCCTCCTCCTCCTCCTCCACCTCCTTGGTCTCTCCTGCTGTCTCTCCATCCTTCTCTCCCTCACCCTCGCTGCTGGCGTCGCTCTCTGCGCTGAAGCCCTCGTCCAGGGCCATTTTCAGGGGGTGGGACTTCTTCTTGGAGGCGGGCCGCTCTGTGTCCTGCTCTTGCTCCTGCTCGGCCTCTGCTTCCTCTAGACGGCGCTTTCTGGCTATAGGGCAGCCCAGAATGCTAATGCAGGGAGAAAGAAGAGAGAACAGAGACAACAGGACCATGAATACCAAGCAGGGTTGTAATCGGAAGTCCCAAACACCCCAAACATCTAATAAAACTTCATGCACCTCATCGTGTCCATGGGTGACTTCAAGCAGCATGACGGAGGGTGTTTGTGTGTTTTGACATGAAGAAGGATGGAGAGGTGTTTTTGGAGAGTATGAGTCAACAAACGTGGCCTGGGGGGGGCGGGGGGTGGGCTCACTCAGAAATCCCAAGTGATCGCAGCCAATTGACTGGAACGTTTAATGAACAACTTGTATGGAGAGGCGGGCGGGCGAGGCAGTGGAGGGTGAAATCCAATAAACTCCCTCTTACTCTCACCTGGGAGATGCCGAGGGAGATTGGGGGACGATCTATAAACAAAGTGCATCTGAAATTGCCTGCTGAACGAATACACATGTAAACAGATAGCTAATATCTGCCCCTCAATAAAGAGGAGTCACAAGCCAGTGAGCTGCCCCGAGTCTCGCAAGGACTCTGAGGGCGAGCGACACAGACGAGGAGGGAGGGAGAATTACGCTCCAATAAAACCTGAAGAAATCGCGTCTCACTGCTGTCCACTGAAAACTTTATTACTTAGGTTTAGATTTAGAGGCTCTGGGAGTTTCTGTGCAATCTCAAAAACAGATATTCTCTAATAGTCTAATCTCAAGCTCTAAAAAAATGTGGATTCTATCCTTACGTCTTGTTTATTTTTTGCTAAAGGAACTAGTCCCCAATCACAACATAAACTTCAGGGGTCCAAATAATTACCACAATAAATCCACAAAAAGAAAATAAATATTTCTGCTTTACAATGTCCTTTTTATCTTCTTTTTTTTTTTAAATTTCCTCAAATTTTATAACTAAACACACTAAACGTGAAACAGTTTTTATGACTGTGACTCTGCTTTGAATTGGTCTCAGTCTTGACTTGAATTTAGCGGCCTTGCTCTCGACTACATCCTATCTTATCTGAACATCAAGACTGGAACCGGGAACAGCTAGCCTGCAAGTGACTTCCTGGAGTCTTGCCGTAACTGTGAGTGATGTAGTGAGGGAGGCCAGAGAAGGCGCTGCACCTCGACAAGAAATAGTCCGGTACAAAACAAAGAGTTGTATTTGTCTTTGTGTGGTCCTGGTGGGTGGATTCTGTCACCTTTGGACAGAGACAGATAGTCAGTTTAATGCTGAGCTATGCTAACTGGCTGCTGACTGTAGCTTCATAATTAGCACAGACATGAGAGCGGTATCGCTCTTATCATCTAACGCTCGGCATGAAAGCAAATAAGCGCATTTCCCATAATGTCGAAGTGTACCTTTTTAAAAAATCAAGGCATCACGTTTGTATTTTCAACAAAGCAGATGTTGTGGGGCAGAGAGGACGAGGACAGACAGACAGAGAGGAAGGACGGACAGAGGGTGGGTTTTTAATCTGCCCTACCTTCTGTGTCGTGAGTATCTCCCACTGATATGGCCAGAGCCATTGCATCCAGGGGTGGGGCAGCTGGATGGGATGGATGGAGGTTAGAGATATGTTTAAGACAGGGTGCATTTTAGTCCCTATGCAGAGGCAATGATAACCACAGGCAATAAACAAAGCAAATCAAGAAAACAAAGCAAAGACATGCAAACTGAGCACACACATGCACAGAGATGCGCCACCCCGACCATCCAGCAGACACACATATGCATGAATGCAGGTGGCATAAAGCCGTGCAGAACATAACATAATATTGTATGTCGTACATCAAGCCTGGCCTATATCCTGTTACTATGAGCGATAAGGATCAGTCGAGACCTGCTGTAATTTCCCCTGCTCTGCTCTCCTCACCTGTCATCATCATCAGGTCTCTCCCTCTCCTCTGATTCAGGTTGCCATGACCCCTCAGGACAGCTCATTTCAGTTCTCATTAACTTCCCCCCAGCAATTGCCCTTTATTACTCCAATTATCCTTAATATTAATTTCACTTATAAAAAATTGCTGCATTTGCATTTTAAATGAGGCGCTCTCTGGCCTCCCTACTGTTTTTTTTCTAAATCCAGAAATCAAAAGGCTTTTTTTGGAGTGCAGAGCTCAGATCAATGCTCGGAGGTGAAATGTGACAAAATGAGAGAGAATGAAAAAATCATTTAAATCGAGGCAGAGGAAGGAGGACAATGGCTCTCATGACCGGAGAGGCCCTGCAAGCTGCCGCCCGGGTAGGAGAGGGGAGGAGAAGGACTAGGAAGGTAGAGCAGCAGAAAAACAGAATCATCGCCCTTCACCATCCTTCGATCGGACCGCAAAAAAGATCTTACGCTCCTTTCATTCTCTACTGTATGTGTTCATAGTAGGAAATGGCAAAAAGGCCGTGAGAAATCAATAGCAGCCTGTTGGAGGCACTGACCACAAGAAGTGCTGACGATGAGAAATAAAAGAAATATATATATATATACTACATCATCTAAAGAAGCACTGATAGTGAGTCTACAAGTGCCGGGGGGTGCTCTACGGTGCACATAAAAGAACTTTATGAAAGGGATTTGCACAAAGATGAAGGTGTTTCCTTACCTCAGCTCTTGTCCTACGAGCTCAATAGGAACTGAGGGGAGAGGGGGAGAGAGATGGGGGAGGAGAAGAAAGACACAGGGAGGGAGAACAAAGGTGAACGACTGCTCTGAAAGCTGCGCTGCTAAAAGAAACTCAGATCAATAAATCACAAATGCATACGAATCCCATGAGGCCTCCTCATAGAGGCACACACACGGCTGACTGCATGATCAGGAGAAGAAGAAAAAACACCTACACACTGATGAGCTCACACACACACACACACACACACACACAAACACGCATATCTACATGCATACATACACACACACATACAAACACATGTTCACAAGAGTGAGCAGGAAACAAACAGGGGTGTAGCACCGGCCTGCACAAACATAGGCTGGGTTGTTCCAACAAGGGTTACTGTAATCTAGAATTACTTCTAATCAGAGTTTAGCAAAGATAGGTTTACAATGAGTAAATCCAGAGCCCTGCACCATTAAAAACGAATCTTTGTTTAGTAAATCCAAGTTTAAACCAAAATTGATGGTTGTACAAAATTAAAATACATGAATAAATAAATGAGCATGCTGTCAAGACCTAGTAAGTAGACTATAAAAGAGGGGGCTGCTCTGTTTTCTTTAACAAAATGTCCCATCGCTAGCTAGCTATAGCTAAAAAGTCGGTTAGTAGTGTAACGTTACTTATGATGACTCAGCAGAAAAGCTCCAATTTGTCCTGCTTTGAGAAAAACTTGTTTGCTGAATTAACGGAGCAA
Organism: Leptoclinus maculatus; assembly: GCA_032191485.1. Classification (NCBI taxonomy): domain Eukaryota; kingdom Metazoa; phylum Chordata; class Actinopteri; order Perciformes; family Stichaeidae; genus Leptoclinus; species Leptoclinus maculatus. The sequence goes on along the minus strand of JAVDOI010000012.1, from coordinate 21,632,587 downwards.
TATGGTCAAAAATAGAAGATAAAAAACAGACAACAGAACAGTGAGGAGAAAACTTTTTTCACTGTAACGAAATAAAAGATGGCCTGTTGGTTTATGAGTTTGTCCCTTAACTTTCTTCTGGGAACTTGATTATTTTGCTCAATCTATGTGAAAAACTTAAACCTTTAGACTTAAAGTCTAAAGTTAATACTGGACCACAGTTTAAATTGGAGTTTAAAGTTTTAGTGCAACAGAATTAAAAAGAGAAGTTTAAAGAGCAGTTTAAATAAAATGTTTCTTTATTTTAAGATAGTTTTAAAGTTTGTTTCAACATGATTTAAAGTTAAACCATCATTTAATCATGAATCCTTGTTGATGCAACCGAGCTATATTGTAGAATAACACACACACACACACACACAGGCCAACACAACAGCATACACACAGAGAAAACCTAGTTCAGCCAAATTGCATCGTGCTGTTCAGAAAAAAAAGCAGACTTCAGCAATAAAACATGATTAATTGTTGCACTTTAGTTATCATAATTGGCAAAATGAAATTAAAAGGGAAAACTGCCTTCATCAGTAGAAAAAACAGCACTTCTTTCAGGGACAACTTATAGTAATTGCCTTCAAAACATAAATCAAGCGCTGCTCACAAACAACACGCACACATGGCTCTCTGCTGGCTGCAGGCATCGATCGAGAGTTGAGCAATAGAATGAGTTTGGAGAAATATATCCTATTTTTATTTGGAGCAAACGAGAAAACAATATGATCCTGGAGAATTGAGTTTGGGCTCCGATATCACATGCATTAATCACACGTCAGAAAGACCGCTGGTGTCAAGATACACTAAGAGCATAGGAAATACACACAAGCTTGATAAGTGTGTGTGTGTGTGTGTGTGTGTGTGTGTGTGTGTGTTTTGTGTGTGCTTGTGTGTGTGTGTGTGTGTGTGTGTGCAGCGGCTCAGTTTCTCCGTCTTTCATCATGCAGTTGGAGAGACTGGACGCCTTCCTGAACTGTTTCTCTAAACAAACACACTGGTACACATACAAATGCACGGAGAAAGACACATGTATCAATATGTACATGTACACAAATACATATTCAAACATACCATGTTTATTTTTGCATAAATATCTGTATTTGGACTACACAAGAGATGGTTAGAAATCATCTAGACTGCCTCATTTTCTGTGATAAATTGCTTTCTAAAACCATTATTTTCTCCTTATGTGTATATGTGTGAGTGTAGCTGCTCGTAAAGGAGCATAATGCTCAAACAATGTACCTAAATTAATCAGATAAAGCATGATTTGTAGTCTAATCTGAGTAAAATCTGTAAAACACTTGGCGGGAAAATTTGCCACTTTTTATGTCCAATAAGTGTTAATGGGAAATATAGTCAGTTAACGCAATAAATGCCTGCGTTTTTCTGTTGAAAAATCTGTTGTTCTTCCTGCATCCAGCGCCGTCGTTTAAAGTGACAGTCATATAGTTGGAGATAGGAAGAACTTCAGGTTGTTTCAACAAGCCTCTATCTGTCTGTTGGTAGCAGGAGTCACGTGAGAGATACTGCTCAAAAACAGAACTTCTCTTGTCTTGTAATGCAATAGAAATATGAGTACAAAAGACGTTCTGGACGAGGACACAGTGTTTTAGCCGACTCAGATATTGAGCCGGATCTACTGGAGCCAGAGTATACGGCTGAAGAAATGCAGCGCAGAGAGGCTGTGGCTGCATTAGCCGTTCAGGAGGATTGAGAACTCCGCTTTCTCGGCCAGTATAGCACCTCCTGAGAAATGTGTTGCTTCAGTTGACTACTGCTCATCTGTGAGTGGGACGTTTGTTTTGCCATTCTGAGATATCTCGTTCAGGAGAACCAGAAAACATAATGCCTCCAGCCACACTGTGCCGGTGCCAAGGCATGAAAATGGGAGGTGGTCCAGATGAAAATAAAGTTGAGAGATTAAAAAAATCTGCAACGCCCTCTTGGCCATTCTGCATGCACTTTCAGGACGTCCCTAACTTGACAGGCTTCAATATAAGAGCTGCGGTAAGAATAACACGTGTGCAGCATTAGCGTTTTTATCCAGGATGAACTATCCACAAAGTCTGTCTATTGAAACGCCATGTTTTTAGTATAGAGCCGAGTTAAATCTGGAGTCATGCTGCTTTGGCTGCCAGCGCTTCCTGTTCACTCAGGAATCTGATGATTACAAGCAAAGATCTGGAGTCTTTCTTCCCCAATGACTTTCTGTGATGTGTTGTGAATGACAAGAAGCGGTGTGTGACGTTTGGTGGCAAAAAGTGGCCAATCCTGTGAAAGCATCTGTTCTGTTGGACCTAAGCTGTTTATATTCACACTGAGAGACATTTCACAGCATAGGCACACACATCCATATACACCTCAACACACAGCATTGTTGCTCAGGTACACATACTGATGTTAGGAGTAAAGTGTGTGTGTGTGTGTGTGTGTGTGTGTGTGTGTGTGTGTGTGTGTGTGTGTGTGTGTGTGTGTGTGTGTGTGTGTGTGTGTGTGTGTGAGAGAGCAGTTGCAAGGAAACACCTTTAGCAGACATGGCCTGACATGTAGGAGAGATGACAAACACTCACCTCTGATTCCCTTGGACCGAGTGCGAGTTCGCTTGGTGTCACCCTCTACACTCATCTGGGGAGGAGGGAAGAGGAGAAAGAGGAAGCCATAGAGGAGGAGAGACAAGTGAGTAAAGGAGGAAACATAGAAGATGGTGCAGAGGAGAAAAGGAGGGAGGAGAGGGAAGAGAGTGCGAGTGGTTATTTCTCAGTATACTACAGCACACAGCCACAGGTAATTGTCCTTCCTCTGCTTTAAAAGACCTGCTATAATAACCCTCACTCAGGATGTTCCCATTGAAACACACCAAAGGTAACGCTGACACAAAGAGAAGATCATATCTTTAATTCTCGCAAAACATCGCTCCTCACCCGTCGTTAAAATAAAAAACCCACATACAGTCTTTCGTCCTGCTCACTTCATCAGAAGAGAGACAGAAATAAAGAGTATGGAAAGGAAACAAACCCTGTTGTTCGAGCTACTTTTCAGATCCCCTCCCCCCCCTCCACACACACACACACACACACATTACTCTCCCTGTAATTTCCTACACCTGAATGGTACACATGATTGTACACTGTAGCAGTCCCTCTGCTCACAAGGGCCACGGCCCAGACAATCCTGACTATGCTGAATATAATAATGAAGCAAAAACATACGGGCTGCTAAAAAGCCACTGTAATAACCCTTTTAACAACGGGAGGTGTGTGTGTGTGTGTGTGTGTGTGTGTGTGTGTGTGTGTGTGTGTGTGTGTGTGTGTGTGTGTGTGTGTGTGTGTGTGTGTGTGTGTGTGCTGCCCGCTGCTTACTCCTAGCTTGGCTTTTAAGCCACAAAGGAGCAGGTGTTAACCCTGCTGCCGGGAACACACACACACACATATTGACCCTGGGCCACACCTCCTCTGCACCACCTCTCCTCGCTCAGCGCTGCTCTCAGTGCACTATGAAGCTATCAGATGCTTTTTAGACACAATGGAGCCGTTAGCTTTGATTACTGGACTATTAATCGCAGGTCTCCCCTCTTTCTCTCTTTCTGCCTCACACTGCCCCCTCAACTCCTAACTCCCCTTCCACCCCAGTTGCCTCTACACCTCCCCTCTCCTTGCCCAGGCACTTAGCGGCTTTGTTGCTTCTCTATAGTCAAGTTGGCACCGCCACAGTGGGATTGAAACACAGGGGCCCTGTTCCTCTCCTTCTTCTTTTTCCTCTGCCTCTCTCTATTTGGCAATGCCCCTTCCTGCTAATAGACTACTTATGAAAAGAAGGAGGGAAAGAGGGATGAGAGGAAGATGAAGCACGCTGTTGTTGTTGTTAAGGCCCCCGAGGAGGGTGCGCTTCATTCATTAGTGTCTAGTGTTTGGCCGGAGGTACAGGTGCAGGCACAGGCCCCTCCCTCTCTCTCTCTCTCTCTCTCTCTCTCTCTCTCTCTCTCTCTCTCTCTCTCTCTCTCTCTCTCTCTCTCTCTCTCTCTCTCTCTCTCTCTCTCTCTCTCTCTCTCTCTCTCTCTCTCTCTCTCTCTCTCTCTCTCTCTCTCTCTCTCTCTCTCTCTCTCTCTCTCTCTCTCTCTCTCTCTCTACTCCTGCCTCAACTCTTTGGATCGGGCACTGTTTGTAGAAGTCGAGCAACAAGCGGCAGCGTTGTGCCCTGCCTGAAGGGAGCAGTTGACTCCTTCGGAGCTCCTCCCATATGTGCTATGTGGGAAGAGGAGCAGATGAGTGTGCAGTGAAGAGTTGTCTGCCAGTGTGTGTGTGTGTGTGTGTGTGTGTGTGTACTCCCCTTTGAGTGAGTTCAAAGTTCATCTCCCTACACTCCGCTGTCTGCACTTGTTTGTGTTCATGTCCGGAAGAAGCAGCGGTGCTGTGATTTAGCACAATTCTGAGGTGCCTGCAATTGTACATGTTTCCATTCAACTTTAACTATATCCTATACTATCAGTTTACCTTTATATTGATTTGCTTCACCTCCATTAAAATGCTGCTCACAAAAAGAGCATCCACTTTATACATGACTCAGATGTATTTTTTGTGTTTGTGCATTTAACTAGTATTGCTCATTGTGTCACCATATATACATATTGAGTCAGCTGTAAACGTCTGTACACCACGTGTTGAGAATGCATGAAAACAAATAAACCAGCAGAAGAAGATGGCGGTGCTGATGAAGGGCTCGTCTAATAGGTCTGTGGGGAAACATCTGAGAAAAGAAGGTTGGGAACCATATGTTCCTGTGTACTTTTACTTAAAGCTACTACAAGGAACTTTCATTTTGTGTTGATTTTGGCGGTCCCTGTGGATAAAAGTAGTAGTATTTCCGAGCATTTTCCTGAGGAATATCTCTAAATTGTTAATCCTGGTTCTGATTCTGAGCTGAAAGAGTTTCAGGGGAACCTGCGTGTCGTAAATTGTTGTGTTTGATTTTGCATACTTTTGAAAATCCAACAGTTGAAAAAAAAATCATATGACAAAGAAAATCAAATAGACTATTAACTAATAATCAGTCAATCAATTGATTAATCAATTGATTATTTAAACTCTAATTGATACTTTTACTTTTATAAAACTGCTTACTTCTTCCTCTAGTAAGGAGTGCGGATGAGCATTGCAGAGGATTTAAATCACTACGATATGATCAGAGAGGGGTTTTCTTGTGTTTTCATCAGCTTCCCTCCTTCTGTAAAAACAGGAACCACAGCGGTGACACAGAGCAACGCTGAACGCTCCTGAACTGAACACTGACCTGTGAGTGGGTTTGAGAGAAGAATTGAAGGCTAAACGTTGATGAAACAAATGGTTACATTGGTGGATTTGTATGTTGGTGAACCACTTTGAGTTCTGACTCTAAGTGTGTGAGAGAGAAGTGTGTGTGTGTGTGGATGAGATCCCCCCACTTCATGAAAAGACGATATACCATTCTGTTCATCCTGTACTTTTTCATCCCCCTTCCTTTCCCTCCTCCTTAAATTCATCGTCATCAGATGAATCAGAACCTGGACTGAAAAGGAGGGCCCCTATTGCTTTCATGTTTGCGTAACCATAGCTACGGACATTTAAATAGGTAAGCACATCTGAGTTTCTCCTCTTTTTTCTGTCCCTTTTCTCAATTCCAGCTCATTAAATTTGTATGAACACAAAGTCATAGCGAGTGAATCAAGATGCAGCCAGGCAGGCATTCACCTGATCTTAATCTCTTTCAAAGGGCCTTTTTTAAAGTATGTTCCAAACTAGTCCTTTACCTTGTTGTCTTTTAATTAGACAACTGCTTGAACGGTGTATGTCGGTGGGCCTACACAGCACACAGAACAGAGAGAGACAGAGAGGGAAAAAGATGAGAAGGATGTCCGCATGTGTGTGTGTGTGTGTGTGTGTGTGTGTGTGTGTGTGTGTGTGTGTGTGTGTGTGTGTGTGTGTGTGTTGGGGTTTAACTAGTGTGAAATGTGGTGTGGAGCAGCAGCAGTAGAAGAAGAAGGGGGAGGAGGAAGAGGAGGAGGAGGAAGACGTGGCTCATCCCTACAGGCTGTGTTGTACATTATCAATTATGTACTTCTTTGTGTGCAGCGGTCGGTGCAGGAGGGCCCCAGCTCTGCTCTGCATTCTGACAGCTCTATGTAAATGACTGGCTGGGGGCAATGACTTCAGAGAGAAGGTCACCCTTCGTCCCACGGTGCACATAAATGGCTCCTTTATTCATTTTTAGGTTTACAAGAGTGAGGACAAGGAAAGGAGGAGGTTAAGGTGGGGCGGAGAGACAGAGCGAGAAGCGTTCACAACTGGCAACGAAGACTGACATCTCCAAAAATTACCTGCGGACAGCAGCTGCCAATTAGAGTTCACTTGACAGGCGGACCACGCTGAGCAGCCTCCATGTTAGACGGCCGCACGGCGAGCCCTTCCACAGTTTCACTTTAATAATTCACACAAAGCATAGCGGAGCGGTGAGGAGGGAGGAGGGGAGATGCTGTGCTTCTCACTCCATATGCAAAAAGACTGAGCATGTGTGACTGCATAATGGGTCAGATGTGAGTATGCGTGCTGTCAGAGATTTGCCATTTACAGAGTGAGTCATCCTGATGTGATTTCAGCGTTCAAGACGAAACATCTTCTCATCTTTAAGTCCGTTTCATTCACCTCAGCTTGCCACAAGTCTAAAAAAGATAATAAGGAGGTTGTGTGACGACCAGGTATCATAAGTGTCGGGCCAAACAGACGGGGGCCGCTTCACATGATGCAGCGTTTGAAACCAACGCCTCTGTCTCTCTCCTCGGCTCCCTCAGCAGCAGAAATCAAACCAAATCAATAAAAGTCATCTCTTCAGATGAACCCGAGCCATCACGGGGAAGCAGAACTACTTTTACTGGGCCCAGGGGGAAACAACCCCCAACCCCCGCTCCTCTCTCTTTCAATCTCCCCTCAATCCCTCCATCTCTTTGTCGGGTGTCACACTCTCAGTTGTGATGCACAGGGAGAAAAAAAGGACCAGATGTTTACAGAATGGAGAAATAACCTTGAAATGGTAGCAATTTGAAGAAGTATTAGAAGAAAGAGCGTATACAGGTTTAGGATGGCAGAGTGGGTTAGAGAGAGGAAAAGAGGTTTCTACTCTGCTGATAAGGAGGAATATCATGGACAAAAAAAGTATGAGCAGCTCAAGGACATCGTTTTGAGTTTCTTTTTTTTGATTGTGTTTCAATACAAAAAAAATCCTGTGAAGTGAACTCAGCAGCGGGAAAACGCTGAGCTGTGTGCCACGCTGGGCTTTACTAAACTGAACTAAGCTGAGCGGGGCTGAGGCAGAGGATGGGCGGGGCCAAGCGGGAGATTTGATGTGCTGTTTGATTCATGTTTTTCTGTCCAGCGGGGCCATCAATCCCCCCCCCCCCCTCCCTCCTCCCTCCTCCCCCCTCCCAACACACACACACACACACACAGACTGCCTCTTTTCTCCATCCTCCCCTCCCTCCGCCTCCACCCTTTTTGACTTTCCCCGCTGAGTTAGGGGATTGGGGAAATGCCCAGGAAGCAGAATCAGGTTGGAAGGTGTGTGTGTGTGTGTTGGGGGTGGTCGAAGAAGTGGTGGGGTGGGGAGGGGAAGGGTTTGCGGGGCCTTGTCACTCACCATGATTGGTCGACGGCTCTGCAGTCTCTGGGAGGCCTGGCAGCGGCTGCTGGTCCTTTCGCCTCGTGTCCACCGCTGGTTCACCAGCTCGCCCCGGAACTCATTTTCTAGAGACAGAACCAACAGGGAGGTGGGACAAGACGGGAGAAAAAAAAGAGAGAGTTGTCATATGAAATCAACGGCATCAGCACCAATGGACGGGGCAGCAGTTTGGATAAAGGGAGGGAGTAGGGTGGGGGTGCTACTTTGAGGGAAGGTCGGGGCACTGGAGCATGCTGCAGACACTCCTTTATTAACTAAAGGAACAGTGTGTATGCTTTACACACACACACACACACACACACACACACACACACACACACACACACACACACACACAGGCATGGCTAAGTGCCCCAGCTGGGGTCCCTGTCAGTCTACTATTAGAATCAATCAAATTTGCGCATTTTTATCGAGCTTTTCAGGGTGCATATATAAACAAATAGGGGGAAGGGCGACGTGAGAGGAGAGGGGGTGAAGAATGGTCAGTAAATAATGAATCATACATAAATCAGGCCTTCTTTTTCTCTCCCCCTCTCTCCCCTTTTTTTCATCAAGGTAATAGCTCTTCACTTGGTATTCCTGATCGTCCAGGAGAACACACCACAAATCTACCACAGATTCCTTTTTCCATTCTGCCCTCTCTCTGGTTCTGTTGGAGGCATTCGATACCAAACAGAGAGTCGTCTTAACCGTTGAGGGTGTCGTACCCCCCCCCACACTCACAGCTTCAAGTTCAGGGAGAGTGCAGATTATTTTTCTATGAATGCCCGAGGCTGAACTTTTCAACTAGTGTAGCTGTAAGACTCTTCATCTGTGAGACTCCAAAACAAGCCGCTCTCGCTCTCTCTTTTTATGTACCGCTGAGCTGGTACAGTGAAATCTGATTATTTTCTATATATATATACTGTGTGTATATATATATCAACACACACCCTTTGGCTTTCACCTCTATACGGATTGTGCGTCTTTGCAGTCGGCAGCGGGACGGTGAAAAAGCAAGCACCCTTGAGTTTACAGCGACTTCTCTTTTGTATGGGCCACCCATCTGTCTCTCCTCAACTACATCTTAGAGGAATCAGTGTTGGGGCTGAATCCACTCTACTGAACTGAAGCAGCAATATAGTGGAAGAGTAATCATGACGATTACTACAGTGGGAATTCAAACTATTCTAATTAGATTAAAACTGAAGGACGGTTTCAGATTTAAAAGGATTGCATTGATGTAGCCTGAGAGGCAACAAAATATCAACCTCTTTACACTTGAACTTGGTCTCTGTAGAGAGTAAGGCCAGATGTGTCCATCTCATTGTCTCCCATCAGGTATCTACCTTTTCATCTGTCTTCTTACTGCTTTCAAAGACACAGCGAGAGTTATTTTCTCTGCTCGTGCTGTACGTGAACCCACAGTGCATGCAGAGTGCACACTAAAAGCAAGCAGTCTGTGAGACAACAAAAGGCTGCAGGTCCGTATCCGAGGGGTCCCCACGCAGAGCAGCCCCCCCTCTGTCGAACTCCCCGCTCACCCCCCTCTCCTCGCCCATCCCTACTTTGCCCGTTAAGTGCAAACCTCGGCAAAGCCCAGCCAGCACTCTTTGCAAAATGCTTGTTTGTCAACTTTCACTCCGCCCTAAGGAAAAAAGTGATTACAACAGCAATACTGTTCGTCTGCATCTCTATCTCTGTCTCTCTGTCTCCTCTGTCTCCAGCACCAAAACTCGCTGCTTCCTTTTTTCTCCCCTCCTCTTAGAGTAAAGGGAAGTGAGCATCCGTCCTGCATTGTTGGTTCGGAGGCCAAGAGGCTGAGAGAGCCCTCCCTAAATGCCAAGCATAGAACAGGGCTCTATTAGGACACAGCGCCTCGGGCCATGTGTCAACATCCCTGCTCACTTCCCTCAGTCCTGAGCCACTGCTCTGCTACACACAGAGGAAACACATCTGGACAGTTTGAACCCGCGTCAGATATCGGAGGTTTATAGAATCAGGCAATTAATCCCAGAAAATGTGTCTGAATAGACCCTTCTATCTTTCATCTGTTGTTTGGCGTGAAAACCTGAACACCTGGATCCCTCGCAGATGAAAAAAACATAAACACTAATTTGCCTTGTCAGCTCAGGATATGTGCTCTCTTATTCTTTGATCAGATTGGCTCATTCCAACCTACAAGACTCGCAGCTCGTTATTTGGAAGAGAAAATTGGAGTACGAGACAATTAGTCGTTCACCGGGGAGGTTTGGTTAATCATAAGTAAGGGGGGGGGGGGGCTGAATACAGAATGAATGGATTAAATATCCTATTTTACTACCAGGATTCTGTGTTTTTATCAAAGCTTTTCTGTGAGGCAAAATTAAGAAAATCTTTCCTGTTTTCGGCACAAAAAAACTTTAATAAATCAACACATGTAGTCTATGAATTTAAACTAAAAAAACCTTTTACCAGAAAACAAAGTTTAGGCTTGAGTAATACCATTATAGGCAGGCGGCTTACTGTACAGGGACAATAGAGCAAAGAGGCCTAAATCCATAGTTAGATTAAATACCAGGGTGAACTGTCTGTAACAGTATTAGTGTACGTACAGGGCCAGCTGTACACCCCTGGTCCTGTTAAGCAGGATTTAGAGGGAACTTAGTGTGATTACAGCGAGCCGGGTAGAAGAGACAGAGAAATCAAAAGTTGTGGAGCGGGTCGCTCTCGTATTACTCGCTGCTTTCTTTTGTGTCACAGGATGAGAAAAACTGACCAGATTATCTGGCAGATTTTGTTTTTGTGCTGTATAGATAACCAGAAAAATACAATTCAGATAAATCCTTCAGTCAGAACCATCAGTTGTATTTCCCAGCCTGAAGCTGGAGTAACACAGAGCAGAGTTAACTACGAGAGGCCAGGATTTGGTCAGGGTGAGGTGGTTTTATCAGTTATGGGACGGGAGTTTAGAGCGGGGGTGTAGAAGGGGAAGGCGGCGCCATGGTAACAGCCTTTGGAGGAGCTCCCCTGAGGGCCAACCTGACCTCAGCATCAGAGAAACAACACAAGGCTAACTGTAGGGACCTGTGCACCTGAAAGTCCTCCGCTGAAGGCAGCACTTTATGATGCTCTAAACAGTTCTGCATGTCATGTTTTTCTATCTGTATGCACATTCTGCTTACTTTTTAATTAATTCTGGGTTTTTTACATTTTTTTTATTTATTTCTCTTTTGACATATGGCATGAAATTCATTATTTCCAGGCTTTCATTTTAAATGCCTCCTTTCCATTGAAAGCCTGGCCAACCCTGACCTTTGCTTGTATTGCTTAGATTTCTGATAGGCTTTGAATGACGAGGGTGCAATTTGGCCCCAGCTGCTCCTCCAACATGTTTATTGCTCTCCCTCCTCCGGCACCTGCTGTCCTCACCACGGGGCTATTCAGCCCTTCATAAATAGAGAGGGTTCGTCCTATCACGATAACTAAAGAAAAGACGGAAGCAACTTCAGATCGGGCCTGTGCTGCTGCATGCAGCTCCATTCTCTGCTGTCAAAGCCGCCACTGACAGCATAAGGCACCAATAACCTAATTCTGTAATCCCCAGAAACTAGGCTACATTTTCTCAGGAAAAGTAAACAGAAGAACAACAATAGGTGTTTTATCATGACATCTTGAGCTCGGTGTTCATCCTATACATGCAGCCCGACAACAGAGCGTCACAGGCTCCTTCTGCACATTTCCATGGGCTTCACTTATAGATCTCTCCTCTGTTGCTCTCCCTAAGGTTTCTTCCTGTTTTTTCCCCTTAAAGGGTTTTTTCCTGTACTGATGTGAGGGTCCTGGGACAGAGGATGTTGCATGTGTACAGATTGTAAAGCCCTCTGAGACTTTTGGGTGAAACAAAATAAATTAAATTAAATTGACTGAAATAGCCTTCACGCTTTAAACACAACTGCAGACTTTAAAAGAAACTCATCACTGCCAAACAGAGGTCTGTCTTTACATTTCAAAAGCAAGTAAAGTCAGTCAAACATATTCTATCACTATAAAAGCCAAACATCATTCCAGATTTATCAAACATTTTCCTTAAAAAGTCAAACTGACATGATTTTTTCTAAGGATGGGTGCTTTTCAAACAGCAATGCGGGGAAGTGAAGTAAGTTTGGACGTTTTTTGCCTCTAACCTCCTGAAAGAAAATCTCTCACATCTAAACTAGCAGCTAAAGTTTGTCAGTGATCGAGCGATGTCGAGCCGCCTCACCACACCGGGGGATGGAGAGCAACTTAAGGAGCGGGTGACATAACACTGTGTATCATCATCCCTCATCTCTTTCCTCCATCTTAGGACGCAGGTGCTTTGACAGACCGCGAGGCGCACACACAGCACATTACGTGGCCATCTAAGCAAAGCGGGGGGTGGGGGGGGTAATGAAAAACACAACGCACAGGCTCACATTCTCGGGATGAATCCGACTATATGAGCGCTTCAAAAATCCGGCGAAATGTGCAGCTCGAGCCCGCGGTTTATTTCTAGCGCTATGACCACTTTTTATTTTATTTTATCTGCGCACCACTAAAGGCGGCTGACATTTAAAGAGAGCATCTCTGTTTTTTGCTGCAGAGGATCAAATGGCAAACCCCTCCCTCTCTCTCAAACACACACTCACTCCATCCTTCCATCCATCCATCTGTCCGTGCATCCACACACACACACACACACACACACACACACACACACACAAACGAGTCCTGCTCACCGCCCACTGTAATATCGAAATAATAACACAATTCGGTACCGGACTCGAGACAGACATCACACGTTACTGTAAGAACCCAGAAAGAGAGAAAACGGCTCGCGGCTGTAACGCGCGGCGGGTCCAGTGAACGGGCTAATGTATTCCTGTAGAAGGTGAAACTAGAGGACGGAGTGGAGAACACACTTCAGGTGTGTCTCAGTTCGGCCGGAGAGCATCCAGAGCAATACAACATAGAGTGATGAACTGTCCGACAGAGAAGTGTCTGAAACGCGCTGAGGTTCTGAGAAAGCGCAATAGCTGCTTTAGTCCCACTTTTTCACACAATTATGATTACTATCTTTTTTGTTATTATTATAATGAGGCATCAATGTTTTTGAGGGCATGTTTTTTCATTTGAGGGCAAACCCAGAATCTTCTCTATTTCTGCAGTAGGCTACTATCGTCAACGATGCGTTTTTAAAATGAAATGAAATGAAACAAATATGCACTTTAAAAAAAACCTGGTAAAACTGTTGAGAAACCGCAGCTGTGAGGAAGTTTGAATTCATATTTCGTCAAATGTGAAAATATAAAAACACTAATACCCACAAAACCACGCTGCCGGTGCGGCTATACGATACTACAAGGGTGAGGAGGAATATCAAAGTTGCGCAAAAAAAGGCCTTTAGATGTCGAGATTTATAATCATAAATCATCAAAACATAAACATCTGATTACCTGTATTCAACAATATTTCCTCTGGGCTTCGGCGCTGCGTCCTTGCTGTGTTTTGAGAGTTGCGGTGTCGCTGTCAAGTAGTTTGCTAAAAAGATATCCCGAGTAAAGGTCTTAAAAGAAACGATCATCTATCCCGTTACAAATGTCCACATCTGATAAATAACAAGCGCGAGCGAAGGCTGTTTCACGCGGCCTCTCCCACTCAGCGCACCGGTGCACGGCTCCGGATCAAGGCGTTGAGATGTTACTTGTTTGTAAGCAAAAACATGGCTTCATTTGCCTTTGTCAGCGAGAAAAAACGTAATATTGACTTACCTTTCCCTCATGAGCCATTGTACCCCCCTCCATCCCCTCTCCACACCCCCACCCCCATCTCCTCCCTCCGCCCTTTGCCATGACATCACGGAAGCTGTAGTAAAACCTCCAGCATCAGATGGGCAGGGCTTGAGGTCCCCCTTACTACACACTCACTGAATGGACAGATGTACACACACACACACCCTCTCTCTCATACATATTCTGAACCACTAAGACTGAAAACTAGACTCTAGGCATCATCTCTGCACGATTTTCCCCCAATAATAAAATAAGTTCCCCACACTGCTTCCCTCTCCAAACATGTGTAACTTCATGACCCATCTGTACTTAGTCAGTGTGCGCCTCTGGGCTCTGCAGCACGCAGCCAACATTAAGTCACACATCACATTGAGCTCATGTTTCATACATTTCCTGGAGTTCCTGCTGTTTCACAAATGCATCACAGAGGTTATAGCTACTGTAATCCTTCACCCCCCACACATCCTGGAAAATGGTCCCGTCCAATAATTCATTCAAGGGCTATTTCCCCCCCTCGGACTGGGAGTTCATGTAGTAGTTGTATGCAGAGTTATATGCGCGGTGCAACGACAGCATCTGATAATTCCTCCGGGTCTTAACGACATCAGAGGCAGAGAGCTCCATGGGAGCTTTACGAAAAATGTATTTATGTTCCGGGGAGGTGAGGGGATGGAAGTGCGATATCAATTTGGATTATCGCTGAGAAATAATACGCCGCAGAGAAATTGTTGTGACGCCCGCAGGAGTTTGAAGAAGAGTGATCACTGTCAGTAACAGATTTGTTGATGGTTTCTTTAAGGCTCATTGAGAGTAATGCCAACTGTCAGCGCAGCTCCAAACAACAGTCAGTCTTAATAGTGCAACTTGGAGTCACTCCCAAATGTTGCTCACACCGCGGCTCTGCTTTGCTGTTTTGAAACCATTAGTGGGAATGACAACCATTCATTACAAGCCATTTGAGAATAGTCCCCACAAATGCCATCCTTTATCTGCTGTCTCCACGCAGCGCACGCGGGGAATATTCAAAAAGCCCAACCTTCAGCTTTCAGAAATTCTATTAAATTCTTATCTCTTTGCAGCAGGCTCTTTTTGTGCAATCCCATTGTTATGCATTGGAGCTGAAATCAATCACCGGCCGTGCACGCCGCATCAGTATGATTTCAGACTGTGGGCGCGGAGAGAGAGGATTCACTCAACAACAGCATCAACAATCGAATAAACAAAAGGGAGAAAATATGAGAAACCCCAGGCCTGGATCCAGCAGAGGAGACCGTGTGGGAGAGTTGGGTCCCCCCCCCCTCCTCCTCTGAGTGACACATATTTCGGAAGATTATAGAGAAGATAGGGAGTAGTTGTCTGGACACAAATCCATAATATACATTAAAATTACTATTATTTTTCCTGTGGTGAGATTTCAGGACGACGGACAGCTCAAAAGTGTCGCGCATGTGTGAGTGTGTGTGTGTGTGTGTGTGTTCAGAACTGCGGACAGCTCCGGCCGCTGAGGCTCTCAGGGCTGCATAATAGTTCACATGAGCTATTGTTGAGGTAACAAAGGCTTTTGTCTGAACTTCTTGAAAGTTATTTTATTCCGTCTATTTACATATATATATATTAATCTCTCCATTTATCTGAGTACTCTGAGTATCTGATAATCTGAGTAGTACTGTCTTCAAAGTTGTCCACCTTTAAGAAAGGATAGGACATACAATTTAAAGTAAACTAACTTTACCCTAATTTTAGGCTTGAATAATGATTTGTAACTAAACTAAACTGAAATAAACTAAACATTCACTTTTACAATACTGAATTGTCACAACTAAAATGAATCACACTACCCTGAATTAAAGGAGTAATTTATAATTTAATGTCGTTTCACCTTTTATTCTGAAGGATTACACGTCATCAGCTGGTATATCAGCTGGTCTTTTCTTGCCCTTTGTTGTTACAAAGTGTGTATTGTGTGGCCACTAAACTAACGTCAAATCAAACCATCTCTGCTCCCCTTCCCTTTGTTCTAAGTTTGTCAGTCAGTTGGTGGTATTAAACTATAAAAACAATAGCCACGAACTTAACTATACTAATAGAAACCAAACTAAAGTAATCTAAAATAAACCATAAGTTTGAATACATGTTTGTTACCAAACTAAACTGAAACAAAAGAGACAAAATTCAATTTCACAAGCCTGAGTTGCTACTGAACTAAATAAAACTATACTGAAATAAACTACACTTTTGCTTAAATATATCTTATTTTGAAGGATAAGTCTCAAACGTCAGCTGGGAAAACTTTTCCTTCTATTGTAACAAAGTGTGTCTGCAGATGCAGATGGCACAAGAGGCCTCCAGCACTTTAATGCTCACGTCACTCCAGACTATGGTGGCTATGTTGTGCAGCAGCCAGTATAAATATTACATGGGGCAGCAGCTGACTGAGCGCTGAGGTTGGGACCGGGGGAGGCCCCTATAGTCCCTCGACAGATGGAACAAGCCGACAGACTAACACAACAAAAAAAGTTTTTAATAAGCCCGCAGCTTGGCATTGTCCCCACGGTACCGGGGCCACACGGTCCCCTAGGGGACCAACTGTCCTTTGTCTGGCCATTTTTTACCACGGGGGTCGAAGTTTAGTTGCACTTATAAGCTGGGGAGAAGTTTATTTAGATATGTTTGTGTCTGATGAATTGAGCCTGGGGTTTGTGGTTGGGAGTTTAAAAGTTACAGCTGGTGTGATTACACAGAACTAAACCTCATTTAGTCCTACACAGCGACGGTTCTTTTAAAAGCTTTTATTTTGAATATAAACAGAGCGGCCGAGTCATATAAACAGTACTTTATATTACCTTATGTCTAATTATATATACAATATATACATGTATATATATATATATATATATATACATGTATATATGATGTATGAGTAGAGGCGTTGAGACACACTGTAGAACTATACGTCGGTCTAAACAGAGACACAGATGCAGAAACACAGAGCTCGTTCTTAAAGTTGCCGCTGTGAAGTTAAAACAAGTGATACGAACCTAGAAAAGTGCGACACAGCTTCATGTTTGCGGTCCTCCTCTCCGTCTTTCTTCAGTCTCGCAGCGAGCGCCAAGTGCTGCTGGCAAGTTTACTTCTGCCGAACAAAGTTGCTCAAACTTTAGTTCAACTTCCCTGGTCGGGGAGGGGAGGGCCGCTGGGCGGGACGAGCGGCCGACTGACACTCCCAGAGAGCCAATAGGAAGGCGCTATGTCCTCCTGCCGCCGGTAGCTGGACCCAATCCCGGTCTCCCAGTCTCAGCTTTCAACAACAATAGCCTGAACAGCAACAAAGAGCATCTGCTGCGCCCGGCAACTTCTCACACTAAGCTTCCCCAGCAATCTGATTTAAACTATATAAACACCCAACCACCACCTCATACAGCTTATTCACATGCGCACTATTTTTGGATCTGTACTATTTTATATCAAACTTGAGCATGATATACGAGAACAAAATATGGCAAGAATATACCCTATAATGTAGGATATTATACAAATGTCACAGAAAAACTATTTAAAAAAAGAAAGAAAACCAATGAAACTATAAAACTCCCTCACAAGACCACCTGGGATATTATAAAGACGATGATCTGATTATTAATACTTCCTTAGCATTCACTTTGTTGTTAGTTGTTTTATTCGCTCAGTATATCCTAATCTACCCACAACTAATTTATATTATTTTCCAAATCTCTGCTCATGCTAATAACATGTTTGCATGTGATTGGTGTCTATTAGCTGTAGGTTTCAAGCACCCTCCCTGTTCACTGGTGTCCAAATATACCAGATGTAAATTAGAGGAACATTTTCACTCTGACTCCAGGCCTATTCAGAGTGTCTGTGTCTGGGACGGACAGACAGTTCCTCCCTCCCAATAGCAGATGGTCTGCCAGATAATGAGCTCTCCCATTGCTTGCTCCCATTACCCCCATCCCCATCTCTCCAACATGTAATGGGAGGGGGGGGACACCTCAACACATTCATTTCCAACACATTTAATGGTAAGATTGTTTTTTTTGTTCAAGAGAGTTGCATATTACCAAACAACTGGTGTATTTATAGTGTGTATATCTATAAATGTGTGATATTAAACCAAAACCAACTCAACTCAGATCAATTCAGCCCCATTGAGCATTTCCTATAACTTTAAATAACAGTTTGTGTGCTATTAAACTAAACTAATGACTAGTATAAGCCTACAGAGCTAAATAAATGTGTGCTACTAAACTAAACCGCCTGAATAATTGTGTTAGTACACTAAACTGAATTAAAATACACTAAACACCACTTCCCTATTCATTTTTATAAGCTTGAGTAGATATTTGTGTGATACTAAAGTAAACTGCTCTAAACTAAAGTAAAAGAAACAAAACAAAATTCATTTAACCCAGTTATTCAAGCCTGAATTGTCATGCCTAAACTAAACTAAACTAAACTAAACTAAACTAAACTAAACTAAATTAACTAAACTAAACTAAACTAAACTAAACTAAACTAAACTAAACTAAACTAAACTAAACTAAATTAACTAAACTAAATTAACTAAACTAAACTAAACTAAATTAACTAAACTAACTGAACTAAACTAAACTAAACTAAATAAACTGAATTAAACTACACTAAACTAAATAAAAAAATAAAATTAAAAAACAGCTAAATTAAACTTAACTAAACTGAACTAAATTAAATTAAACTGAACTAAACTGAAATGGCCCTGTATTATGAGCCAAAATGGATTCTAGAAAACTAAGTTAAATACGATGATGTAAGAATGAATAGCGAAATAACTGTGTCCAACTCACTTTATTCCTCATGTTAAGCTTGAATAATTGTTTTACCAAGCTAAGAAGGGAGACTGAATAAAACAAAATTAACCACTTCAATAACCCCAAAACATGGTCATCACCAAATTACATAAAACCGAACCAAACTAAATAAACTAAATGTTTGACCAAAATGATATGCCCAAATTGTTAGTACTGAAATTAACTCAACTAAACTGAAACAATATTTAAAAGAATTCACTTAGCTCGCTAACTGAAGCCTGCATTTCCACAACTAAAACCAAACTCTCTTTAATCCTCGAAACTCAGCTGTCTCAAAGCAATATCCTTGATCCTTTATTATAAACTCCAAAAGCTAAATAATTGACTAATCTAAATCAAACAGAATTAAACATAACTAAACCCAGTCTAAACTAAACAAAATTCAAACTAATCTAAACTATATGGAAAGAAACAAAACAAAATTCACTTCTTTTTTTTCACCTTTTTATTTAAGTAAGTTAACTGAATTGTTACAACTAAACTAATTTGAGCTGAATTAAACTAAACTGAAATAAAAAACTGACTAACTTTTATAAGTTTAAATGATTACTATAAAACTAAACTAAACACAACCTCCCGGAACAACCTCCTTCCATGAGAGCTCAAAAATGTGCAACTGAACTAAACTAAACTAAAGTCATAAACTAAACTTAACTAAACTAAACCAGCAGACTCCCTGTTGTATGCATCTAATTAAACTAAATTGAATATGTTTTTGTTTGTTCTACTAAACCCAGTTAAACTTTATCCTGCATTTAATTTGAAACACAGTTTACCAACCATTTAAACATCTATTTGTATTATCTAGTGAACAACGATGACCTAATCTGAACTTCAAGCTATTAAAGATCTGAATATTTCTTAAGTAAACGATTCTTCTCTCCATCTTCGTTGCCTCCCCTGCTTCCATGGCACAAAAAAGCAAAGAGAAACACACATAAATAATAAATTCACTGCTTATTAAATTGGTTTTTGGTGTGTGCATGGACAAAGAAGGTGTCCCTGTTAAGGAGGACTGCTGGGTGTCCACTAATGCCTCTAAAGTTTTTTATCTAAGGGTGCCAGACAGCCTCTTGTATTCTTCCTGAGCACGGTGCTCTCATTAGCCTATTAACTTCACTATTCACCCCCACCCTGCTGTTCCACTACCCTACACACATACACACACACACACACACACACACACACACACACACACACACAAACACACACACACAAACACACACACACTGAGCGTTCACAGGCCAATGCAAACCAACAGAAATGAATGTGTGCACACAAATACACACAAACGCACAACCCCCCATTCCTCTTATTCTCTGCTGTGTATAACAAGCAGCTGAACTCTGACATAGCCTCCAGCTGTCCTGGAGGTGACAATAAAGTTTAAAGAAATATACACACACACACACACTTAAAGAGCAGTAACCAGGACCTTGTTGAGAAAATGATCCACATGAGTTAATTAATGGAAATTTCACTCCGTCTTCATCATCATCATTATTCAAAAGTCCTCTTAAAATGTTCACTCCTACGCTTTCATTATCATTATTCAACATCTCGAATAGTAACAACCTTCGACTGAGCTGGTAGAAAAACAAAAGGGTCACCGCTTCGCTGGAAGGGAAAAGTTGTTTCCTTTAATAAATGTGCAGATTTGTGTTTGAAGCAAGAAAAAAAGTG
Organism: Leptoclinus maculatus; assembly: GCA_032191485.1. Classification (NCBI taxonomy): domain Eukaryota; kingdom Metazoa; phylum Chordata; class Actinopteri; order Perciformes; family Stichaeidae; genus Leptoclinus; species Leptoclinus maculatus. Next base: position 21,612,531 of record JAVDOI010000012.1, on the reverse strand, counting down.
GAGGTTGTGTATAATTCGGGGAGACACTCTTGATCTGGGGATGTGTGTGAAAAAGAAAAAGAGAAGAACTTTGATTGTGTAGCTTGATATTGGCCACACACACTCACATCCTGGGCTCATGCACAGATAGACATCTGACATCAGAGTCCTGCTCCCGGTCTCATGATAACAATCAGGTTCATAACACCATGGCCTTATTGTCCTCTCTCCCTGCCTCCTTCTCTCCCTCTCTCGCTTTCACACTCTCTCTTTCTCTCTAACATCCATGCAGCATGATCACACCCATATCTGTCAACTACCATTAGACACAGCCCAGCACTTCTCCTACAGCCATCTTTGTAGTTCTTTTAAACATCCATTCATGTTTGGTGAAGGACTACTTCACATTCTTTCAAGACTGTCTGAAAACAATGCTGACACAATGAAAGAGTTTGAGCCTGATGTATTCATTCCTCTTGCCCATACTGGCCCTTCCTAACATGGCTCCAGTGGAAGTGATGGGGGACACATCCACAGTCCTCATTGTTTGGAAAACAATCTTCCATCTGAAGTTAATATTAGGTTTTAGCAGTCTGAGATAGACAACTCAATTGGGTGTCTTCCAAATAGGGTTATAACTAATGATTATTTCCATTATCGATTGACCAGCTGATTTCATTTTTTATCAATGTTGTGTGGTCTATTCAACACTGTCTCCTACAAAACTATACGTTCCCACACAACTTTCATTCCTAATTACACTTTGAGGGAAACATATTTTCTCTTGGATTACGGTCGCAGTTTTAAACAGCAAAAAAACTGCTTGGTAATAAGTTAATAAAAATCATGGTTCGACTTAAAATTACTATGTTATGTTATTGAAACTACAGATGTGGATTGAAATAAGTGAACGTCGACTTTTTCACACAGGATACAAACATACATCAAAGACAAACATAATTCACAATGCAGTTTCGTTGTATGGAAATGTAATGTTTAAAACAGTCTATGGATTGTCAAAAATGCCCATAAAAAGTCCAAGGTGACATCTTAAAATGTTTTTATTATGTTTTGTTTGAGCAAAAGTCCAACAACTGAAGATGTTTAGATGACAAGATATATGATAAAGAAAAGCAGCAAATCATGTAATTTGAGAAGCTGGAACCAGTGAATGTTTGGCATTGAATGGTTGTTTTTGCTAGAAAAATTACAATTTTCCAGTGATTTGGTGATTGTTTTTCTCTTGAGTTGATTAATCTACTGATCATTCAGCTCGACTTCCAAAGTTACAATTGTATTTGTCCAAAATCCCCCATTTCTGTTTCCCCCTGGCAATTTCTCATTATTTTCCCTGTTGAGCTGCAGTGGAGGGATGTCAACACAAAGAGGGAAAACACTGTACATGTGGAAGATGCTATTTAATCTGAGACCTCATGTTAACTTAAACTCACAATGCACTATTGCTTTACTGGAAAAATTAAAAATTGTGAACCAGTCCTCAACTTTGGTGGTGTATAAAAATACACTGCTGCCTTTGAACATGACACAGACGGCCTCTGGCTCTTCATTACTCACTTATTGCACTTCCTCTCTCTTTTGTGGGAGTTATGAATGTTTAACACACACACACACACACACACACTAAGGGAAAGGAAAAGGCCAAGAGACAGACAAAGTTTGGTCTGGATGCCACTTTGGATGACCATCATCTCTGGAGACCCTTGTACCCAATGGGGTGTGTGTGTCTGTGTGTGTTGGGGGGGGGGGGTGGGTGGGGGGGGGGGGGCATGTGGAATGGGGTCAGCTCTGCCAAAAGGCATCACGTCGCTCCACTCCTCTGTGTCGTCTGCTCCTCTGTCTGTCCACTGTACCTCTCTGTCACTTCTCCTGTCAGTTACACTGATCTAGACTTTTCTTCCTTATCGTCAAGCGTGAACCTTCTCAACGCGCATGGCAACGCCTCCAGCCATGCTACATCTGAGAGAGTTGAATAAGCCGTCCTGTCACCCCCCAGCCCGTGGTCCAGACTAGCATCGTAGTGCCCACACACTCCTCCCCTGTGTCCCACACTGCCTGACCCCCCCCCCCCCCGTCGTCGTCGTCACCCCCCAAAGTCACTGAGTCACATTCTTCGAGGCCTCCCTTCTGCTGATTTCCTCACTTCCCTTTCTCCATCCTGAGTCGCTGCACCTTCTCTCCACACTTGGCCCTCTGTCTCTCTGTTCATTCCCATCTCCTCCCCAGCACTAACCTTTCCAGTCTTTCGTCCTCTCTCTCCCTCCTGCGCTCAGCCGGCAGCAGCAGGCCAGGCAAATATGCACCCTGAGCAGCGGTAAATACAGGCAGCACTTCACATACAAGGCCTGATTACAATGACAAAGGCTGCCACACTTTAGGGAGGAGCTTGGAGCAATTTGGAGGCTGCGGGGGCCATTGAGCGAGTGGCATACTTAATGGGCTTTGTGTGCCAGAAGAAAAGGTTCTGAGCTTCTGGGCCCAGCTGTCACTATGGAAAATATCAGACTGACACAGCACCCGACGCTCTTTGGCTTGCTCTCTTTTCTTCTTTCAACCCCCCCCCCTCCTCTTCTCTCTCCACTCTTCTCTCTCTAGTTAGCAGCACAAAAAAGTGAAAGCTGTCGGAAAGAAAGAAAAAAAAACTAAATGAGAACTCCCTCTCTTGATCCCCCCCCTCTCGCTCTCTTTCTCTCTCTCTCTCTCGCTCTCTCTCTCTCTCACACACACACACAGAGAAGAAAGCAAGCTTGCAGACGTGGTCATACACACACACACACACACACACACACACACACACACACACACACACACACACACACACACACACACACACACACACACACACACACACACACACACACACAAATATAATGCGCAGTAGGCTGACTCTGCAGCAATTATTCAAACCCTAAACCCAGAGGGATAAATGACATTATTACGTTTCACTACTTAATTAAGTGTGTGGATAGTTACTAAGCGTTGGCCATCATGCATGCATAATGCAGTAAGATATAGTCACTCTGCTTCATAAAGCACCCTTTTGCCACCGAATGTGGCAGAAAAGAAACAAATATGTGCTCTGTGCAGGAAAAATGCGTCTGTGAGAGAAATAAAGAGAATAAAAACCCATTGAGTGCAAAAAAAAATGGTTAGGCTTCACTTGGCAAAAATAACTCCAACATTTAGTGGATTTCCAGCAGTTTATTTTCTGGAGATGATTTCCCTCCAGTGATAACCAGGCTTGGCTAGAAAACAAAGATCCTCTGAAGCAGCTCTTTGGTTACGCTTTCTGAACCCTTGTACGCAGAGAAGCGCTCACACTCCAGATCCAACTGCATTACACCAGCCCTGTGACTTATGGCACTGTAACACCGAGCATAATACACACACCCACGCGCGCACGCAGCCAGCTTGTGCCCAGGCGAGCGCGCACTGGAGGCGAAACAGGCACGAACACATGCGCGTAGTCGCACGGGGCTGCATTCATTGAAACGCAGCACAAAGCCGGAGTTGGATGTTGTTTTACCTAATCTCTTTGATACCACTGTGGTGCTGCTAAGCTCCAGAAAATCAGCTTAGCAGATGTCCTAACGTGTAGGTGGCTTGTTTCGTGCGGCAAGTGAAGAAAATGCAAGAAGAAGAAGAAGAAGAAGAAGAAGAAGAAGAAGAAGAAGAAGAAGAAGAAGAAGAAGAAGAAGTGAGGGTGGGGGCAGGGCCACAGATTTGGAACGGGCCCTGACGAGTTCAACTCAATCCCCTTTTTACTTCTGTCTGCCAGGCACAGTTGTTCCAGCAAACTAGAAGGAGTGTTTTTTTTCTCTCCATGCTTTCTTCCTCTCACTTTTCAGAGCGCTCACATTAATGTGTGAGCCTTTTATTTCCAGTTCCAAAGAAGTTGTCGTACTTGTGAAAATTATCATAATGAGGATTTTTTTTCAATGTTGCACAGCCCAGTTTATCTTCAAGCCCTAACCTATAGTCAGACGTCAGCTGATTACAGTGGCAGACACACACACACACACACACACACACACTGCATGCATTATCAGCACAAGTGAGACATCTGTATGCAAATGTCTTTATGTCGGGGGGGAGCGGAGGCCCAGGGTGGGCCGGGTGTGAGTGATGTTATGGTAGTGAAGGAGGGACTGAAGAAGGTCAGGGCTCTGAAGGAGTGTGTGTGTCAAGAGCCGGTGCATATATGTATGGTATCCATAGTAACCCACTAATCCAACCCAAGATGGCTCACTGATGCTGTCATCTTTTATCTTTTTCCTCCAGCCGCATGCACTGCGCTGGTTTTACTCGCTCACACAGCTCATCTCTTGACATTGATAACACAATGCAGAAACACACACACGGCTGTTACACAGTCATAAAACATCAAATCCTTCAATGAGATACTTGAGTTCCATGGCTAGATTAGAAGAAAAAAACTAATATTTCTTAGGTGCGGCGCAGCAAGCCTCATCTATCTCATCTCAAGCATCTGAAAAATGTAGTTCATCCCACTCTAGTGAATGATGCATGCGTGGCCATCTCCTCAGTTTCTTTCCAAGTGGCCGTGTGGTATGTGGCTCTTTAGCATATTACTGGCAGCGTCTCGGATGTTCATGGTGACGGGAGGGAAAGAGGCAAAACTGAATGAAAAGTGATGGAGAGACAATCAAAAGCACAAACAGACAAACTGAGGATCAAACAACACACAATGTTCCTTTTCAGTGTGCAAACTGAGACAAACCATAACATGATTTATGTTCTTCCAAAGATTTAGATTTTGTGGTTGGAAATTGAAAATGACAAATTCATTTAAGAAATGCTTTGTTCTATAGCAATTAATTTATGTTTCTGAAAAAAATGTTATTGTGCAAAGTAACATGCTTGCCTCACATTTCATTTAAAATGTCTCTGCATGTGCAGTAAAATGATAGTTGTCTCAAAGTGAAAATAAATATCAACCATAATGATTGGAACAAAAAGCTGTTCCCATTTGACTGAGAGAAGCTCAGCACTGTTTGGATAAGAGTTTGAAGACGTGCCACGGAGCATGTAAGACAGAATTAAGCCAACGACAACTTCTCATAACACAGTTTTCCAGCCTCATGTCTTGGATTTGTGAGGAGCCACGCTAACGGGAGCAACAAGAGGAACATGGAGCTTCTGCAAAGTGAAGCACAGCTGAGATTTATGAATAAATGTGAGACAAAAATGATGAGAGGTAGGTTTAAACTTGACACTATTTAACAGTAACGTAGGCAGTTTCTAATAATATTAACTTCAAGCTCCTTTTTAAACATTCCTGCCCTCTGCTATATCACTGTATAATAAATCACCTCTGGCCAGATCATCCTTCAATTGACTACTACACTGCTACACTGTTGCTGTTTGCTGTTGGTGATCCTTGCACTACTGTTTTTTACCTAGTTAGTTCATTTAATACCATTCTATTTTATTGTATATACTGTGCACTTTTTATTTTCTTTCAATTTATTATATTCTGCTCTGTTATCTTATTATTATTATTATTATTATTATTATTATTATTGTATATATTGAGCATCTTTCATCTTTCATATTTTTATGTTTACTCTGTAACTTCGTTTGCTGCTGCTACAAACAAATGTCCCCCTGGGGATGAATAAAGTATCTATCTATCTATCTATCTATCTTTTATTAGTATTCTCAAATATATTAAACATTTGATATATCTGCTTTATCGGGAGTGTTGTTTGATCAGATTTTATTGACAACCTCACAACTAGGGCTGCAATTAATTACTTTTTACAACAACAACTGAAACAATTCATCAATAATCAAGATAGCTGCAGACTAACTGTCAGCTGTCACGTATTTTCTTTCAAATGTTGCCAAACTCTGGTGCACTGTAGCAAATCACATCCTGTTTCTGGCTAAGCCACGCCCACATCACGAGTGAGGAAATATAGCAAATTACTAGCTACCAAACATTGGCTTATTGCTGTTAGACTGAAATAATGTTTCCAGGGTCTTTAAAGAGTTGCTGTTGAGGGTCCAACACCCACCTGTAGTTTCATCTGTGTCTGTGATATCATACCAGTATCTTGCACGGTGATTTATTAGCCTGACATTGCCAGGCCAAACCAGCATATGCAAATTAATCTGGAACCTTTCAGTTCATTTTAGATTTCCAAGAAAGGGCGTAGACCACAATGCCTGGACGCAAATTAATAGTCATATAACCAACTAGAAGGGCACTCGGACAGTCTCCACTAAGACTCCACTAAGACTCCACTAAGGCCGTATCCATAAGTGAAAAAGAAAGTGTGTGATTCGGATACACTCCAAAATGTAAATGCATTTTCCTTGACCCATGCCACATCCTTTCAAGTTTAATCCTGCTGACAAACCTCTAATAAACAAACAGAACCGAAGACCAAACTTCATATCAGCCTTGTATCTCGCTTGCTGATACACACAATAACACGTGGTTAAGAAAAAATGTGTGTTCAAATAACAACGTAACAACCTTTACAATGCAACTAGGGTAAATAAATAAGAACAGCCGCTAGCAGACTTTCTTATGTAACAAGTGTAACAACGTGATGTATCAAACGTAAGTCAACACGCGACACGAACAGCAGTCTCCTGGGGGACAGTCCTGTTTATTTGACCCCCCCACCCGTCCTTAGTGGACTGTTGTGTTATTGCATAGATTCCCTGTTATTGTATAATCCCAACATCAGAACTGCTGTTGTTGAAATAAGGCTCTCTGAAGTCGACTTTGTGATATGGGAGGACAAAATATATATAACGTCTGAGCAGATAACCGAGATGGGGGTAGTTAACAAACCAAAATGACCAAGAGCTTATGGAGAAATCAACATAATGAGTTGTTTTTGTGCCATAAACTGCATGAATCGCAGAAATAATGGTTGGAACAAGTTCAATATGTTAAGAAGGAAAGCTGTTAGCTATTAGCATCTGGTGACCTGGCTAGAGCCCTGGGTTTTATGAAGGTGCTGGATAGTTTCATGCAGAAACTGGTGAGGAAGAAACGCCTGTTTTAAGGAAACACAAAGCTCACACTGTTACAGTTTATGAAGCTCTATGAATAATGCTTTGCTCATCCATTTGATGTGTTTCAGTGAGTGACCTGGTGACAGCCGATAGAGGTGCAGACTGATGCCTTCAGATGGAAAAGTAATTACAATGTTACGCTCGTAATATCTCAAAGAAACAAAACAATCACAGACAGGTGTGCAGAATCTCTTTTCATGATCCCCTGCAGCTGATAAATAATACTTATTAAATCCTGTATCGACATACTTTGTTATGAGCTAAGCTTCCCCTGTATAAAATGCACACATCTAAAACATTCAGTATCTATCCAGTGTCTGGTATACTTTGATGGCATTACATTTCACATGCTAACATTATTAACATCTAGAATGAGGGAGCTTTGCTCTTAAATGCAAGATTTTGACATATGCTTCTAGCTTCCCCGTGGAGTACAAACAAAAGCTATGTTAAGTGTTACTCACCAAAACACATTGTGTATCCAGTGTTGGATAGTAGAGAACTACATAAACTAGTAGTTTATCGACAGCTTGCTGGTAGTTCTACTACAAACATATTTGCATAGTGATTCAAGTAGTTAAATTAATTTCTTTTGCCATCTTTTTAATGTAATGTACCAAAACTACAAACACTTTTGGGCCATAAAAGGACAAGAATGATTTAGTATTTTTTATTTTTTATTTGCTTCTATACTGTAATGGAGCCCAGCCCCTTTTTCTTTCACTGCATTGATCAGGCAGACCAGTGTCCAAGCTGTTCATACTGTCTAAAGAGATGAAAGTTGAAGGCTGTTTTAGAAGTTAAGATTGTATAAAACTGAGACAACAGGCCCATTTTGTCAGTCTAACGAGGTACAGTGAAATCATTTTGGTTAAGGTGTTTTATTATTTTATGTTTTGGTTTATTTATATATATTTTAAATTAACTCAGTTGAGTAGCATTTTTTAGTGACATATACATTATATATTGTTATAATTTCTTATCACATGTACATTGTCAATTTGATCACTTTTTCTAAGTAGCTTTAGTGCCAAACTACATTTCTCCCTATGGTAGCTTTGCTGTAGTTCAACTGCTTTCAGTGTTAAGTAACTGGTAGCTAGCAAAGCTATGCTTTGAAAGTAGCTTCCCAAACACTGTGTGTATCATTGAGGTCCAATTTCCTCACTCATAAAACACTTGTGAAGTATTTTAAATCCAGCACTGTTTGCATCCATGATTGCTCCACAGCGGGTCAGGAACTCCACAGGGAATCTTTAATGCTAACGTTACTTGTGTTAGCTCCTAAACCTCACTGCCTGTTGATGGTTTAGGTCATTTCTCAATGTGTAGCTGGGTTATTAGGTCCTTTATTACTGTTAGCGGCTGCCATATCTGTCTGGAATTCCATGTGCCACGTTAGAGACATGTAGTAAAATATGTTTGACTGGGTGCTACAAATTCTCGTCTAAATCATAGTTGTACTAGTATTCACAAGCCGTCTTTTATCTTTATCGTCTTTTATGTGTTAACAACTCATATTTACGTTTGTTGTTAGACGGCAACCTTTAGTGGCCGTAGTAATTATGGGTGGAGCAAAGGAGAGAGTCAGATGTAGTTTTATAAAGTTGGACAAAGGAGGTCTGTCTGGATGGATGAGTCAACCAAACACAGGACTTTCACCCATGAGAACGGTGTGTGTGTCTTGTGTAAAACCAAAAGTCAACACATTGTGTTATTATAAGTTACGTAAGTAAATACGTTAGTATGTACATAACTACATTAGTACATATGAATGTCACGTATACGTAACAGACTTATTTGAACCCAAACTATGATTTTCAAACCAAGCAGTTTTGTTGCCTAAACATAACCAAGCAAACCAATGCACGGCGACCATTTCACAATGTTAAATAGAACAGTCTCAGGGCCTTTACACAACGAGGACATTTTTTTTGGTGCGATTAATTTGCACGTCAATATACCGGTATATTTTCAAACTGTTTTCTTATGTCATAAGTCCGTTCACATGGAACGTGAATATTACACGGTGAAAAAGCGATTGCATCTTTTCAAATATTTTATTCAAAATGTACACTATAGTGTACAACAACACAGAGACTCAGCAGTCTGAACCAGGACGCAGAACTGTACTACTCGTTACAACCTTGACAAAGGCAGCACAGACCAGATCCACTCTTTCTGTTCTTACCTTTCACAATAAAAGCCCTAGACATATACACTGTATAACTGTTTACTAGAGGGAATTCAAATTCAATCAACATAAAAACTCAATAAAATATCTTACAGTAGGCTGTACAACAGTTTACATCAGACAGACGCTGCTCTGGGTCAACAGGATCCATGTAGTTGGTCCTCTTTTCTTTTCTTTTTTAAGTGTTGCAAATTCACATCGCTGCCAGTATGAATAGTTTTGATATAAAATATTCACATGCAAGTATTTTGAATTTTTGTCTTGTTTATTTGTCACACTCCTGATGTGTGAAGGCCTGTATATCTCATTTGGTCATTGACAAACAATCTATTCTGTCATTTAGGTATGAGGAGGTCCTGCAAAAACTGAAAATGTCCACACATAAGCTATGATGACATGGAAGCAGTAAACGTTCTATTCCTTGCATCCTTCCTGTCTTTTTTCTGTTTGTTCAGCCACGGTAGATCACTACGTATACAAACTACACAGTTCTTGTCCTGCTTGTTCCAAATCGGTTTTTTTTTCCTGCTGCTGCTGCTTGGAATGTAACATTTAACACCTTCTGTGAATTTCCCAGGAAGGGCTGTCCTGGTGTGTTCTGAGTTTGAGACAGGAATCAACCGAATATCTGTTGTGTTGTAACAGAGAGATAGAAAATATGAAGAGAACTGGAGAGATAGGGTTTGTGGAGAATACAGTGATAGGTAGTTTTGGGTTTAAGTGCCTGTGAAATGGCAGATGAGAACACAAGTGCACACTCCAAACCATGAGTGGAAATTTGGGAAACATCGGTTTGCAAGAGATAAAAGACACAAGAAATAAGGAATCATCCTTCCCTGTCTGCAGCTCTCTCTCTCTGTCTCTCTGTCTCTCTCTCTCTCTGTCTCGCTCTCTGTCGCTCTCTCTCTCTCTCTCTCTCTCTCTCTCTTTCTCTCTCTCTCTCTCTCTCTCAGGCTGATGGGTAATTGAGGCACTCACAACACAGATCGGGGCCGCAGTGTCATGCTGTGCCCAGGGTCTGGCTGGCTGCCTCGTCCCTCTGGCAACATGCTGCGACACGCTCTGGAGTGCACACACATAGACACACACACACAAAAAAACAACAAATGGTTGCTTTACACACACACACAAATAAAAACACATGCTCCCTACGCCCGCGCACATACAGGGACACGTGCACACTTCACACACTAGCACTTCACAAATGCTCATTACCGACATACACAAACGCTAACAGGCTGTCTTTACACAAGTGTGTACAGTCACACAGACGGTCAGAGACAGAGAAGCAGGCGTGTAAGAGTGTAAGAGTGCGCGCACAGACACACACACACACACACACACACACACACACACACACACACACATTCACACAAATCACTTGAAGTCACACTTCCATCCTTCTTCTTCCCGTCACACAGACTACAGCATGCCCCAGCAAGTCACTCTCTCCTTCTCTCATTTCCTCTCATCTCCTCCTTCTTCCTATCCTCTCTTCCTATCTCCTAATCTTCTCTTATTTCCTCTCCTCTCTTCCTCTTAGTTTCTCTCTTGATATCTCTATATATCCTCCTCTCTCCTTTACTCTCTCCTTCCCTCTAATCTCCTACTCTCTCCTATTTCCTCCCCTCTACAAATCTTTTCTGTTCTTCTCTCATTTTCCCCTCTCCTCCTCTCTCCTTTACTCCTTTCTCCTCTCCTCTCTTTTACTCTCTTCTCTTCTCTACTCCTCTTCTCTCCTCTCCTCTCCTCTCTCCTCCTCTACTCCTCCTCTCCTCTCCACCTGTTTGTCAGACCTTAGGCAAACTTAGGCAACGCTGAAGCCTATTATGCTCCTCTTTACTCTGCTCCCTCCCTCCCTAGCTCCCTCACTCTTTCCTGGCGATCCTCCAGTTTAAACAGAAGGCTGTGCTGGGAAGAGAGTGGGATACAGAGACACAGAGAGAGAGAGAGGCCAGTTGCTAGTGTGAGTGCTGCATGATTCATGTTGCCCTGTAATGAAGCCGGTCCAGTCTTTCAAGTGTTTGGTGTATAATGGAGTTTCAGGGACAGGCCTATCATTTTCTCCTAATAGCGCTTTCTCCGCCGCACGCCATGACCCCTCTCTCCAAGCCCCCGCCCCACGCACCCCTACTGTGGTAACTGCACATTACCACGGCACGCGCACACACATCCACACACGCAGCGATTACCGACAGCTGCGGGAGTTTCTGAACGGCAAAAGTGGCCAATTTTCTCTCCCTTCCATTTAAACAACAAACAGGGCGTCGTGTTAAAATGGGCAAGGAAAGAGAGAAGGGAAATTGGGCTGATAAGGGTTATTGTGAATAAGGAAGAGAGTGGGTTAGCTGCTGGGAAGTAGCAATGCGTGGCGAGCAGGGATTTTAATATTCTCGAAGTATACTTTGAGAGAGACAGCACTCACAACGAGAGACTGCGAAAGAAATCATGTTCATTGGATTTCAGCTTTTAGGGGGAGGCTGTCTGGATGCACTGAATCTAAATACAAAACGTGTGTTTTTAACTTTAATCTAAAACACAGATTTACTTACATTTCGGAAAGTGATGGTCAACTGGTCCAATCCTCATTGTTTTTACAAAGTAAAGTTTGGTACTTTAACTTGAATTCAGGGTAAAAGTTGGAACCTTTTAGTGATCAATGGTCCTCATAAGGATAGATGTGCACAATACTAGATATTTGAGAGTGTGTGTGTGTGTGTGTGTGGTTGGGTAGGGCCTGTTTTACCGGAGCAGATTGTAGAGTGTGTGTACAGACCAGACCTGAGATTACTGAACAGATTGCACAGCTGGCAAGCAGCCCTCTCTCCACATGCAAACAGACGCGCACACACACATGCACGCACATACGCACACACACACACATGCAGAGCCAGAAAAACAAATATTGACAAAGTATTGATCTTGGGTGTATTGGTCCATATTGCAGAGGCACTAATGCCAGGAATATCATTCTGGTCCACGTGTTAAATCACGAGCGGTTGCATTCCCTAATTAGCTGAGATGTGTTTATGACAAAACAAATTCCACAGTTAAAATGACATCAGGGAAGCACTGGTCACCTCCTTCAACTAATATTATCAATTGTTTTGATATGGTTCAAAGATGTAATACATTTGCATCTGTAGTAATGTGAGATGTAAAAGTTCTTTGCTCCAGGTGAACAATAAGATAACTCACTCCTATGTATATGTAAGTGTAGGAGTAATCTAACATCACATGACGAAGCACTCGGCTCACCAGCAACCACTTCACGTTTCAAACCGGTCTTCCCCACCCGGCAGAGTTGGTTTCTCAGCTCTATTCTGAGAAACGTGAAGCTAGCGAAACCAGAGGCCACAGTTACATGTATACCCGGGGCCAGAGCGGGCGACATTGAGTCCTATTTAAAACTACTGGCTAAAGATAACCGTAAATACAGTAAGATTATTATTCACGTCGGCGGTAATGACAACCGACTACGGCTCTCTGAGATCACTAAAGTTAATGTGGAATCTGTGTGTACATACGCAAAAACCATGTCGGACTCCGTAGTTTTCTCTGGCCCCCTCCCGAATCTGACCAATGAGGAAATGTTTAGCCGCATGTCATCGTTCCACCGCTGGCTGTCGTGGTGGTGTCAAGCAAACAATGTGGGCTTCGTAGACAACTGGGAGACTTTCTGGGGAAAACCTGGTCTGTTTAGGAGTGACGGCATTTATCCCACTTTGGATGGAGCAGATCTAATTTCTGCAAATCTGACCCAGTTTCTGTGTGAACCTAATCCATGACAACCCAAAGTTCAGACCAGGAAGCAGAATTGCAGTCTTACACACTTCTCTGAGCTTCCATTAGAGCAGTTACCCACCCAAAACCATACAGAGACTGTGTCTGCCCCACGGCCACTTAAATTAATTAAATCAAAAGTAAACAGTCGAGGAGTTAAACTAAATAACCTAATCCAAGTTAATACTAACGCAACAGTGTTACAAAATAGGATAATTAAATGTGGACTCTTAAATATCAGATCTTTGTCATCTAAAGCTGTACTAGTAAATGATTTAATATCAGATAATCATATTGATTTATTTTGTCTTACTGAAACCTGGCTGTGTAATGAAGAATATGTCAGCCTAAATTAATCAACTCCTCCAAGTCATATTAATACTCGCATTCCTCGAGGCACCGGCCGAGGAGGTGGAGTAGCAGCCATCTTTGACTCAAGCATATTATTAAACCCTAAACCTAAACTAGACTATAACTCATTTGAAAGCCTGGTTCTTAGTCTTTCACACCCAACGTGGAAAATAATACAGCCAGTTATATTTGTGATAGTGTACCGGGCCCCAGGTCCATATTCTGAATTCCTATCGGAATTTTCTCAGTTTTTATCAAGTCTAGATCTTAAAACAGATAAAGTAATTATTGTAGGTGACTTTAATATTCATGTGGATGTCGAGAATAATAGCCTTAGTACTGCGTTTATCTCATTATTAGATTCGATTGGCTTCTGTCAGAGTGTACAGAAACAAGGTTCTGTGCTTGGACAAATCTTGTTCACCTTATATATGCTTCCTTTAGGCAATATTATCAGAAAACACTCTATAAACTTTCATTGTTATGTAGATGACACTCAATTATATCTATCGATCAAACCAGATGAAACCAACCAGCTCACTAAACTTCAAGCATGTCTTAAGGACATAAAAACCTGGATGACCTGCAACTTCCTGATGTTAAACTCAGACAAAACTGAAGTTATTCAACTAGGCCCAGAACACCTCTGACATCAGTTATCTAATGATATAGTTTCTCTAGATGGCATTGCGCTGGCATCAAGCAGCACCGTAAAGAATCTCAGAGTTATCTTTGATCAGGATGTCTTTTAACTCTCAGATAAAACACATTTCTAGGACTGCGTTTTTTCACCTACGTGATATTTCAAAAATCAGGCACATCCTGTCTCAAAGCGAAGCAGAGAAATTAGTTCATGCATTTGTTACCTCTAGACTAGATTACTGCAATTCCTTATTGTCAGGCTGCTCTAATAAGTCTCTTAAATCTCTCCAGCTGATTCAGAATGCTGCAGCTCATGTACTAACAAGAACTAAGAAAATATATTACTCCTGTATTAGCTTCTCTGCACTGGCTCCCTGTAAAATATAGAATATAATTTAAAATCCTTTTACTTAAAGCCCTAAAGGGTCAGGAACCATCATATCTTAAGGAGCTTATAGTACAATATTATCCTACTAGAGAGCTGCGCTCCCTAAATTCAGGGTTACTTGTGGTTCCTAGAGTCTTAAAAAGTAGGATGGGAGCTAGAACCTTCAGTTAACAAGCTCCTCTTTTGTGGAACCAGCTTCCAGTTTCAGTCCGAGGGGCTGACAGACTCACCACATTTAAGAGTAGGCTTAAGACTTTCCTTTTTGATAGTTAGGGCTGACTCAGGTTTATAGTTCGGGCTGGTTCAGGTTTGCATTGGACCAGCCCCTAGATAAGCTGCTATAGGCCTAGACTACCGGGGGACTTCCTAGGATACACTGAGCTCTCCTCTTCTTCATCTCCTTCCGTATGAATTAATGTCCCATTAATGCTCATTACTAATTTTGCTTCTTCCCCGGAGTCTTTGTGCTTTCTCGTACACATGACATCTATCACACTTCTGTCCATCCTGATAGAGGGATCCCTCCTCTGTTGCTCTCCCTAAGGTCTCTTCCTCTTTTCTCCCCTTTAAAGGTTTTTTTGGAGGGAGTTTTTCCTGTTCCAATGTGAGGGTTCCGGGACAGAGGATGACGTAGGTGTACAGATTGTAAAGCCCTCTGAGGCAAATTTGTAATTTGGGGCTATACAAAAATAAATTGAATTGAATTGAATTGAATGATTAATAACATGTATGCTCAGAGCAGGAGTAGCCAATCAGAGACAAGGATTTATCCCACTGTTCACTCTTTAAAAAAATAAATCTTGTGTTTTTCTGCAAAGACACAGATTTAATTTGAAACAAACGCCATGCTGTTCTTAATTTCTCCAGCAGCAATTAATATGTGGCATCATCTGATAGCGTATTGCTATAAGACTGTACATAATTATCATAATCATTAATGAGTAATGACTAGATATTAAATATACCCTCCATACATGTGTAAGGTATATCAAATATCGGCTCCAAATTAATTGTGACATCACAAAATCCAGCTGGTACGTCCACAGAGGAACTTTCTCTTTTCAGCTGATGAATATGAGAACCGTCTTCAAGTGTCAAACTCACCATTCTGCAGGAACCAGTGAAGTAAAAAGGAGCAAAACACATTTTCAAGGGGAGGGGACTGATAACTTTTTTAACTAGCAGTAAACCAAACTAAGGTAGTATAAAATCATATAATAAGGATAATTTAGTAGCACACTGTTGAGTGCAGACAATGAAAATCCAAAATAATGAAATCAAACTAAATCAATTCCAGATTTATTCTTGAAAGAAAAGATAGAACAAAATAAATTGTATCAAATATTAAAATGAAATGCAAATAGTCTAAACTACCTTATCCTGATTGATACCTTTTGGTTCAGCTAACTTAATTCATTATGACCGCTGTCTCTGTACTGCAGCCATCACCAATTTAAGACGTCTCCAGAGCTCTTCTAAATTTAAAAGTATTTTGAAATCTTGAGAAATATGATAAACAGATGTCCTTCTTAAGTTTGTGAGTAGGAATAAAGGTCAAGGTTTTTTTTCCTTAATCCTTCACGTAAGTCTAAAATTTCCCTTCAATTCAAGTGCAGGTTGTGGTTCATTAAAAAGTTTGCCCTCTCACCGTGGTAAGCGGCAACAGTGCTAGCAGTACAGAGACCTATCAATGTGTGCTGGTTAATGGTTCACCTCTGCACTGACTCTGTCCTTCGACTTCAAGACAAGGAAAAATAAAAGAGGAGAAAAGTTGGCTTCCAGTTTTCCATCCATGGAACACCTGCCATTCCATTCCATGCCATCCCTGACATGTGTAGCCCGGCTTTGTGGCTGCCAGGATGCAGAGGCCGTCCTGTCTTTGTGTGTCTGCTCTTTGTTTTTCTCCAAGGGCTAAGAGAGAGGGACTTCTCTATGAGTTGGACAAATAAACAGCAGAGAGCAGGAGAGACAAAGCCAGGGAGGGAGCACCTGCCGGGGGCTTTGTGTCTCTTAATAAGGCACACTACTGTCTGTGAGCGCAGAGACTACCCCCCCGCCCACACACACACACATACACACACACACACCCCCAACCACAAAGCACACTGAGAGGAACTGCAGATAATCCAGATAAACACACGCACACAGCTCAGCCAAAGTTTATACGAGACTTCTGCCATCTCAGTTCAACTAATTAAGTGGTTATCTTAGAAGGTTAGTGTTCTTAGTGTCAAATGTCCGTCGTCATACTAAAAAGTCAAGGTGGAAGAAACCTGCTCCGATGTCTGTGTCACGTATCCTTCAAATCACACTTTTGTTTCTAAAAACGCATCGAAACAAGGGAGAAGGACTATAATGAAGCAAAAACATGCAGCAAAAAGAGAGAAATAAGCTTCTTTCCATTTCTCCTTCATGGTGTTGTGAACTTTATTACATTCATTGTTTGTCAGATGAAGCTAAAGGAAGTCACCTGTTCATATGGCAGCGTGTGTCTCTCTGTGTGCGTACGTTTCAACACATATGAAGGCAGCATAGCTTTATGGTTGAATGGGACTGTCAGTCGTAAAAACGTGGCAGCACTCACGTGAGACAAATGGAGATGGTCTCCTTCTCTGACACGTTCTTTATGGAGGCCCCTGAGGGCCAAGGCCATGCAAACGGGTGCTATACCTGAAGAGGAGCACGACAAGAATGCTTTCTACATCTCATCTCATTCACAGAGTGAAGCAAAATACAGTGTTTACTCCACCATGGTTATGTGTGTGTGTGTGTGTGTGTGTGTGTGTGTGTGTGTGTGTGTGGTGTGTGTGTGTGTGTGTGTGTGTGTGGATGGGGGGTCGGGGACACCCATACAAAAACTAGGAAACAGAAAATTATTTTAAAAATAATAATAAAGGAAGGAAAAAAGAAAGAAAGAAAGTAGGAAGGAAAGAAATAAAATATGGCTAAAATGCCTCTTTTGAACTCACATGGGTACAGCCAACAAGATGGCAGCCACCTTAAGAACGCTCTGCCTTGCACAAGTTCATTTAAACATTTTCTGTGAAACGGGGCATACTTGTAAGTACTTGTGTGCTCACCTCAACTGCTCTAACCGTCAGTACATAACGTTCATGTTGAAGGCAAGGTTGGTGATCTTGAGAAACTAGCAAAAGTATGGTAGATTTTAAAAAGTATCCAACCGAAAAACAAAACCCAGTGTTGACAACGTTTTACCATTGAAAGTAGCTAGCAGCACTAGCTTCAAAAGTAGCATAATCTAGCAAGAAAGTCGCCAAGTCGGCAACAATGAGCACCTGTCCCTTCAGACCTCCCTCCCAAGCCCTTCCCCCAAAACTATCATTATGTATGTAAACTACCAAAATAGTTTTCGTTAGCACTCACAGCTGTCAAGCTAGCGGCTTGTTGAAGACTCCAGTGAAGACCAATGAATGCACAGGCAGAACACACGCAGACAGGCAGGTAAAAACTAAACAGTCCGGTAGGAATGTAATGAGCCCGTCCAACCATTTAATTCAGCCCTAAAGCAATGATTGGACGGGTTCATTACATTCCTGCCACAGCTACAACTACCGGACTGTTTAGTTGTTTTGTCAGAGCATTTGAACCTTCTGCTACCTAGCCCTATTTTTAGGCCTCTGCTTGAAAATGGCATACCCATACTAAAGAGAGTGTAGATCTCTAACTACAAGGTCTATTTCAATAATTGTGATGTTATAATAATGGTAACACTTGTGAGATTTGCTCAGATGTGTAAAGTGTAAATATCAGTGTATATGTTATTGGTTAATAGTAAATGAAGATGGCACACAGCTCAAATAGAACATTTTCAGGTTCGCACTTTTATTGATATTATTTATTTGAAATAATGCAGATCCAAGCATAAAAATCCTACTCCACAATCATAGCACAACATGTCTGAAGTCTCCACAACAAAGTTTTACTTCGATTGAGTGAAGCAGGCCAAAGTTATAGAGGTTTGAGTACGGAGAGGTCAGGCAGGGTCAAGCCAAATTCTCATTTTGGAACCAGCTGTTGCAGCTGTTCTATTCTAATTTGATATACTATATAACTATATATTTCACTTATTTATCACTAATGGTTTTCAATACATCCTAATACAGCAGTTTGGCATAATTTTGAGCTCTCTGGGGGTGCTCATATCTCTCCTCCATGGAATTTTCTCGTCTCTGTCTGTGTCTATGGAGCCCTTTCTAAGGCCTATGATTGGCGGATTTCAGCATGTGACACCTCGTTGGATCCGGATCCTTGAGTAGATTGACAGACTTTTTAGCCACTAAAAATCCAAAACCGTGCCGCGCCACCCCCGAGCGTAAAATGATTCGCCCAACAGTAAAATGACGACCATCTCGTCATACTTGCACCAAAAAGCGCCATTTTTTCACAGAAACACAAAGAGACACCGGGAGCACATGTCTGAAACGGATTACCGTCAATTTCCAGCGTTTTTCTTCCAGAAAATCATTTCAAGGTATGATGCTTTTACATTTTTTTGCTGTGGAGCGGTTTGTTGTTCGTCGGCTTTCTTGCTATAACTTTGTAATGGTTTCACGGAAAGAAATTTGGAAGATATGGGTGGATTCTCAGTCGAATCCTCGTGCTTTCTGATCTATGGGTCGGCCATGATAGCCGTTAGTTTTGTGTTGGTATCTGAAAACGGAGTGCGTAGCTCGCTGTGTCCTGGCGAAAAATACGTGATATTGTAGTACATCTTCTAGTTTATTTAATTACTACTTTTTATAACTGTGTTTTGAGTGAGTAAAATGGCTTCCATGGTTTTTTCGCCCAGAATCTCGTCGTTACGTAGGTATATGATATGTCATAAAATATAATTTTATTCGTTTCGCAAAAGTGATTTGTACTACATGTGTGTACTCTGTCGCCCCCCTCTAGCCCCCTTTAAAGGGGGCTCTCGGTAGCAATTAATTGATTGCTGTCAGGATGTAATTAGAATTCTAACAAAAATATAAGGTATATAAGATAACCAGCCCTATCTGTTAAGTAAAGCAAGAAAGAATTAAAAGTATTTAAAAAATCCAGGTCGCATGTCGTCGTCGAGAAGTCTGTCACACGAGGAATAAGCAGACAGTCCGTCTCCTACTACTCAGTAAATCATCTGATAGTCTTGAGAAATCATTTGAAATGGCTAAAATGAGCAACACTGACGTTTCAACTATTAAATAAACAACGGCGGAGTTCATGCAGGAGAGGCTGAGGGTCGCATTGCCCACCTGGAGGAGGCCTCGGAGCATTTGGTAATAAGAAGTCAAAAAGGTCTAGGCTGTTTTCATAGAGTTCAGGAATGTCCAGTAGTCTTGTTCAGTTTATTTCACGGAAAAAATAAATGGATGTAGCAGTCCAGTCAAAAGAAGGAAAATATTGTCATATCTGAAAAACAGCCAAGCAGGTATTGTCTTTATACCTACATTTCTTTCATTAGAAGAGAGGGTACAATTATTTTAGCAGGTGATTTCAATAAAGTAATCAGTCAATGTTTCCTCATACAACGGTTTGTATGATATCTTACAAAAAGGTATTTTTTCCTCGCATTTTCCTTTAAAAAGCCGCTCATTACATGCATACAGTCTTTTCAAAATAAACTGCTGTCTTCATAGGAAACTGCAAAGTTAGGTTTAGGCAACAAAACTAGTTAGTTAAGTTTAGGAAAAGTTTGTGGTTTGGGTTAAAATAACGATAGTAGTGGTACTGAAGTACGCAAGTTACATACATACAGACAGGTCAACATTGACTTCTTGTTTCATATGGGGAACGAACAGCGGTCTCCTGGCTGAAACATCCTGTTTTGTTTGACCCATCCATTACCACTTTCACCTGCCCTGTGAGCTCTTGCGGTGCGGTTCACGATTACGTGGATTACATGCGATTTGATTTTGCGGGATGTCTACAAATTCCAGCACATTCTTTTTCATAGGTTTGCTGGATAAGACCATCCTGAATCGATCCAGTCCGAGCTAAGAGATGACAAAGAGCTCCCTCACTGCCTAAGGAGACAGAAGCAATACACATGTTGAGTAGAGATGTGGTGCTCACAGGTACATGGAGGCTGACCAATCCAACTGAGAGGGAATATACTTTTTTTCTCCCACAGTCACAAAACATATTCCGGGAGAGATGTCTTTTAAATAGCCACTTGCCTGATAGATAGTGCTGCTAACTGTATTATAGAAGCCATTACTATCTGCACCAGGAGAACTACTTATTAATGTAAATTTGGATACTGAGAGGAGGGGCAGGTGGAGAATGAATACCACATTGAAGGAGGATTTGAAAACATTATTGGAAATTAATATTGGCAGTACTGGGAAATTACAACAGTTTCGGAGGCTTCAAAAGCATATATAAGAGGGGCATTTATAGCACAGGCTGCTAAAAGAGAGAGTAGGGTTGAAGAACTAGAAAAATAAATCAAGAAAAAGGAACTAAAACTGTTCCGATTAGCAATTCCAGGAGCTCTGCAAGCTCAAATTTCAGTTACACAAGATATATAATAAAAAGGAAGAATATGCACTGTATAAGTTAAAAACAAGTTTTAATGAAGGGAAATTGTTACCAATATGATACCCGTACATAAACAGGGGGATAGACAGTCAATAAATAAGGTATTTCAGCGATACAATGAAATAATATATACGTCGACAATGTCTACTCCTAACATCAGGAGATGTTTACGAAGGGATGTATAGCCCCAAATTCTAACGAAGCTTTAATTTCAGTATATTCCAAAACGCGTTGGGAAGCAGCAGATCCATCAAATTTCAGACTCAATCTCGACAGCAAAATTATGACCAAAACCTTGGACGTGCTTCTGCAAGGGTTATTACCAACCATCATTCACCTTAACCAAGCAGGGTTTATGAAAAATAGATCCTACACTGACAATAGTATTGTTACACCTAACATTGGTTGGGCTAACGTACTGTGCTAATGTTAGCTCCACAGGTTTTTATGTAAGAAAGTAACGTTTTAGAAACGTATATCCCCATTTCTTCATTCTTTATTCTTTATAAACTTCACTGAGAAATGTTATTTATTTTATTGACATTTTATTTTTGTTTCAAGTGAGATATCAATGACTTTGTTGTTGTAAACAATAAAATAATAATTAAAATACAAATACATTCTAATCCTCTTCTGAATCTATCTGTTTTTAAAATTCTATATATGATTTTAAAAGCAAATATTTAGTCATGTAGAAGAGCAGAGTATTGATAAGAGAAGCTCCTAGTTGTACCTAACCCCTGAAGATAACGTTCCCTACCTGGAGGCCAGCAGAGTTCTCCTAAACGCTTAGAAAGGGAGGGGTGAGCTGAGGGGTTGCAATCTGCAACCTCACCACTAGATGTTACTAAATCTTACACACTGTTCCTTGAAGGCGCAAACAGTATAATCCTAACGTCATTGGTTCGACTTTCATCATGGATCTTTGTTGCATGTCATGCTGTAGTCTTTCTCCACACATTTCTTGTATGCCTCTACACGTCAGAGAAACAATCAGTGGGCCTTCTCTGCCGGCCTAGACAGAATCACAAAGTTATAGCTATTTTATAATTGAATAATTTTTCATAAATACACTACATGTATTCTAATGATTTTTCCCATTAGCTTATTTTCTCATTGCATAGCTCCTGTCTTCCTCAGTTGCTCTGCTTCCAGCCTGCAGTGCTGCTTCCAGCGCAGCTTGTTTTAAGGAGAGCTTTTATCCAATCAGATTTCGTAAGAAGAGAGGCCCGAGGCCTGCAGGAAACCCTTTTTCAGTTTAAGTAAATGGGGACGATATTGTTGATTGTCATAGTCTTCAACCAATCAGATTTTTAGTTTGACATGTTGGACGTATTCTTTGATGTGCTCAGAGCTTCTGGGTGGCCTAGCTGAGTATGTCAGCATTAACGTGCGGCTCAGCATTAACGTGCGGCGTGATTGGTCAGTGGGCTAGCGTGACTGTTGTGGAACTGAAGTTAGCTAGCAGAACTTAGTAGTAGTAGTAAGAGTTCAAGTTGAAAGTTATGACATTGACATGACATTTTTAGCGTTTTGCTTGGTGTAGATTCTTATTTTTTTACCTAGCTTTGTTTTTTTAACACTCAATGGCTGAAGGAAGAGGAGAAACTGATTTCTCGAGAAGGACATTTCAAGAAAAGCTGGACATCAGCCCTGACCCAGCCAGGAAAAGGATTTGTGCGCCACTTTCAGTCCAACAACTACAAACGGTATTCCTGGCTAACAGCGTTGGAGAAGTATTATGGGTAAGAATGCGTTTTATTTGCGACTGAGCGTCTTGGTGTTGGAGATATGCTGGATTTGCTAACCAGAGTTGGCTAACCAAGGCAACAACAAGACACCATAGCACGACAGGACATTTACAAGCTACGCTGCTTTTGAAAAACCTTTGCTGAGACCTGAGTGGATCTACAACTCAACGAACATGTTCACAGGAGGACCTCTGGCTGGAACTGAACCGCTGGATTGATTTGTCATGCTTTGTTGTCATATAAATAAATGTGACTGATTCTTGTGAGTTTGTTCTTGTCATTGTGTTAATAACATTGACTATATGCATTGTCCGTCAATGACGAAGCATCCCGTCAAGCGCATATTCATGTATCTGCACTCTTCAGTTCAATCAGGAGAGACTTGTTTAGAATTTAACAATGATTTATTATACAAGCATAAAATATGAATAGTGCAAAATCTTTGGTGATTGGACTCCATCCTGAAGTAATATCACCAAGGGTAGGGATACTGAGGTCCAATAAGGCCTAATCTCCACTGGAGTCACTGGTGGTGTTGGTGGTGAAAGGAGTTGCTGCAATCTGATAATGAATGAGGAGCATGACTGTGATGCTGACTGGGGTGGAGGAGGGTCACATCGGCTTAGAGCTGAAATGACAACTGACAGCAGCAGAGAGGAGAACACTTTTTAAAGTTTGACAGCAACGATGTGATTGGCTTAAGGAAACTGTGTGCAGAATCTGGTTGGTTACTTTAAAGTGAACGCCGCCAATCAGCTGACAGAGATTATGAATGAAAAGGAGTGTAAAGAGAGTCTTCCTGACTGAACTTGCGCTTAAGCTTCATTTCAATCAGGAGAGAATTTAACAATGATTTATTATACAAGCATAAAATATGAATAGTGCAAAGTTTTTGGCGATTGGACTCCATCCTTAAGCAGTAGAGGCTGGTGGAAAATGTTCTAGGTAGGGCCATCCAATCAATTTCAGCAAACATCCCAGTATGATTTAATGCAAAAAATGAAGGTATCAAACACGCATTACTACTTTGCAGTTAAATATTTAACATTTATTCCAAATCGAAAAAAAGCAGTAAGAACTTAGCTGTCTGAGTTCTGCTGTAAACCAGGGTTTGTCGTTGTTGTAACTCACCCTAGTGCTTGTTGGAACACAGCTGTCCTCACAGAAGGACAGAATGGTGCTATTTATACTTTATGTATAAATGTACAAGTATGGATTTGCCACTTATCTGTCCCTGTTTCCCGTAAGGAGTCACAAGAACGCGGTTGTGGCAGATTACTGGATCCTGGTCCTGGAGCTCTGAGGAATAACAGCCCTACTCCAGTGTTGCTCTCCTGCACACATGAACTCATCTCTGCCAGTGGTGCCCGTTTAAACTTTGGTTTTGGTCTTTTACTTCCGCTGACCATGCCCCACACTTCATAATGCACGCATTCCCGTTTACATTACTCATGTTACTGACTGACACACTTCACAATTGGTAGCCATTTCTTTACTTTGTTATCATAAATACCTTTAATATCCCATCCTCCCTTGTGTCCTTCCATATTTCTCATAGCTTGGGAGTCGGGTTACGACCTTACACATGGCGTTCTCCAAAACACAGAATGTGGATAGTTTAACCAGCCTTTAACCAATATGGACAGACTCTTAAATGTTCATTCCTCTAATGCAGTTTAACCCAGTGTGTTTCATATGTCCAGACCATTACGATCTATTCAAAGCAGCCATGTGAAGCGCCACTACGTGACTAAGCTAAATCTTTTGAGCAGACGCACCGACTCAATCCAAAATATATATTTTTTTAAAAAGGCACAGATATGAGCTCCGAGCCCAATAATCACAATCCCATCACCTGATTTCACTGCCCAACTATGAAGTAAACAGAGAGGAATAGAGCTGAACAAAGTGGTTTAATAACCACAAATAACGTCGCTGCACACAATCCTCTTTTATAAGATACGATGTAATGTCATACTTTCATTTACATCGCTTCACCCTGATTGCACTGAATTTTAAAGCTGCATGACGAGACAGTTCCATTAATTCACTAAAATTAGGAACTTTATTTTTAAGATGCAAATTCTTAAAAGCTTCTGTTATGTAATTTAATCTAGAAATGCATCCCTTACTTTAATTGAAATGAGATATTATTCATTTGACTTCTTGATTTGATAATCAGCTGTTGACTACGTACAAACGTCGACACAACTGTTAGGCTATACTTCAATATATATGGGACTAAATGATCACGCACATTAGACAGACTGATGTTCTGAACCTTTGCATGAGGAAATTCTCTCAAACTGGACTTTGTTGAATTTTATTTGAATACCCTGCTCTATGCGCTGTTATTCTCTGAAACACCAGGGGCGTACCAACAACATGAACTGTGAAGAATAAAAGACGAGTGTTACTGTTGGTATAGCTGACGAAAGCCATAAACCAGGGGTCCCCAACTGGCGGACCGCGGTCCGGATCCGGACCCAGGACCTAAAACCGATAGATAATTCTGAATTAATCATATCGTGAGTTTATACTTTAACCGGCGCAGTTTATTCAGCCATTACGGCACTTTGTTCAGCGGTGCAGGAAACACACCGACCAATGCGTTGTAAATCACATCACGTGATGCAGCTCAGCCAATCAAATATGGGCATTCAAGTTTCCTGATTCTAGTGAGATTTATACACACCGTGACACACGGGGAGAGACGAGGAAATAGAAAGAAGAGCAGGTAAATTGCGCTAATCAGAGAAGTTATCTCACATGACGTTCTTCTCCAAAAAGAGAAACGTGTTCAGAGATAATAGAATTTATAAGCAAGAATCAACAGAATCTTATATGTTAATTATTCCCACAGGCAGTTTAAACCAGCATGTCTCATATGTTCAGAAACCGTAACTATGGATAAAAGCGGCAAATGAAGCGCCCTACGAGGCAAAGCACAACTCTTTTGAGTCTGAAATGAAGACACAGAAAATAAACCTAAGAGCCCAATATGTTCAGAATCATAACACATGAATTCACTGTTCAACAATGATGTGAACAGAGAGAATAGAGCTGAAACAAGTCGTTTAATAACCACAGATAAAGTCCATGCATACTGATTTCTCTTTTTAGATGACAAAAATATAATATTGTGGCTTTTTTGATTGACATCACTTCACACCTGAATGAACTGAATTTAAAGCTGCAGGACAACTCAGTGAAATTCATTTTTCTAAAATTAAGTACTTTATTTTAAGATGCACATTTTTGAAAAGCTTTCTGTTGTGTCAGTTATTCTTTAATCCAGCTCTTATTTTACTTGAAATGAGAAGAACATTTATTTATGTATTTCTATGTATTATTTATAATCCATCCAGTTACATTTGAAAACCAACAATAATAATTGTTAAAATATAATTGATGTGTACTTTCTTTATTTGATTTGACATTTGGTTACTACACAGAGGCGTTGTTCAGTGTGGCTTTGTGGCACAAAGGCAGTAAAACTGCCTGTGCCAAAGCACACTGACTGTACTCCTGCGGGACTAATAATATTATTATTATCCAGGAAGTTTGGCGCGCTTCTCCTCACACAGCGTTGCCAACAGCGGCACGAAAAATACATCCAGACGTGCGGCCTGGTCGGGAATAGTGTGCTAAGTATTTTTCGGAGAGATTCGCCCAGCGGTTTTCCCGAAAATCCCCAAAAACTGAGCAAAATTTCTCCATTCACTTGAATGGGGTTTCGGCGTGAAGAGAGCAAAAAACCTCTTAACTTTGGATCCATATTGACTAGCCATACTTTAACATAGAAAAATTATTCAAAGTTTAAAACGTAGACAAAACGCTGAAGGTTATTGAGCCAAATGGACATTTTGATAGCTAGCACAGTTTTCACGAACTCACAGATTAAGTTTCAGGAACATTTTGGGTCCATTTCAGATTTTATAATGGGTGTGTATTGCGCTGCTCGTTAAGGGCTAGAGTGAGAGCATAATTGTTAGAGTGGAGCAGAGCAGGAAAATATTCTGTGATTTTTACCAACAAATTGCTCAGAGTCTCACAATTTTCACTCTTCATGCATTATTTTTTGCTACAAAGTTAGCTAATCGTGTGCTGGTCTAGAGAAATGACTGTGGAATCCAGCAGATTTACACATTTTGCACTACAGCCTTTAATTGACAGGAAAACCAACTTTCTGCTCCATAGAGACCAATGTTAAATTTTACTTCAAGATCATCTTCCACAGAACACGGTACCCCATTTCTAAATCGCCGGTTCAGCCACATTTTTTACACTACAAACACAATTTTCACATGATCTGTTCTTCAACTCATCCTTCCTCTCATTCATTAATATCGGAGCAATAGGAGCTACGGTTATGGGGGTTTTGAGTATTTGTTTGAGATTTGTTTCCCTGCTTTTTCTCCATGAACAGGCTGCAGGCACACAGGTGATTCTGATTGAGCTGTTGATGTTGATAAACACACAGACTCACAGACACACCCACACACATGACTTAGAGATATACGTGATGCAGCTCAGCCAATCAAATGTGGGTATTCTGACAAGTTTCCTGATTCGAGTGACATGTACACACACCATGACACAAGAGGGCGAGACGAGGAAAGACATCGCAGAGCAGGACAATAGTTAGGTAAGTACTGTAGGTACTGTAAAATGTTAAAACATAGGACAATCTCCAAATGAGAAAGATTGCCAGAGAGATCAGAGTCTTGAACCAAGAATGGTTACACTCGTATAGGCAAATTTCTCTCACGGACAGGTGTTTGTGATTGAGCTAATTAGTGAACACAGACACAAATGAGTTAGAGATATTCAGGGAAAGATCGTTAGACCTCCTGTCTGCCTGTCTCACTCACTCTCTTCATCTTTGTCCCTCTCTCTCCCCTCTCTCTATCTTTGTGTCTCTCTCTCTCTGGCTGTCTATCATGCAGTCATTCAGGTCTTAGATATTTTTAGAGAACCTCCCATTTCAAAATAAAAGCTCCAGAGAGTGAATTCTAACTGAAATGCTTGTGATGAAGCCTGTCATTTAATAATCTCTGTGTTTGTGTGTCAAACATTATGAATATGTCTCCTCTCCCCCTCTGTCACCCACCCAGTCCCACCCTTTCAAAATAAAAGCCCCATAGATTAACCGTATCTTAACATGAAGCTCAGAATGAGGTTCGTACAGAATACAAGATTCAATCCAAGAGTATGAATCTAAAATGCAGAAAAGAGAGAAGCACTATCTCAATCGAACCTGAACGACACTACCGGTAACATCGGCGTGTATATATATTGCGACGTCTTCGGGCAGTAGAAGCCACACTGTCAAAATTTCTTTAGGGATTTTCTAGTTACTACTACTAGGCTTCTTGAATATATATATATATATATATATATATATATATATATATATATATATATATATATATATATGGCACTAAATAGCGCGAGTTAGATATTATTGTAATGTTTCGGACCTTTGCCCGAGGAGATTTTCTCAATCTGGACCTTTTGGAATTTTAGTTGAAGACCCCTGCCATAAACCAACCTCCACAATGCCGAGGAGGGATTGCAGTCATCTGTAACCCCAAAGGCCATATGATCTGCACTTATCTACAGGTCAAGCCTGTCGACTTGCTTGCACACCCGTCCAGATCTGGTCACAGTCTGACCGGGTAGAGGGGTTGTGGGTGTAGCCACACTCTGACTGACAGGAACAGTCTCTAACATGGTGGCTCCGTCAGAGTGTTTGTCTGTCCCTGTGATCTCCCCGTGCGCTGCTGGGATGGGCTGGGGAACCGGCACTGGTTGGAGTGCAGCTCTGCTCCATGCTGCGTCCTGATGACGAAGGATCTCGGGGTGGTGCTCTCGCTTGAGATCACCGCTGGCAAAGACCATGACTTTTCATGGTCCAACTTGGAGAATACAACATCTCCTGGTCGCAGGGCAGGTAAGGGGGCGAGCATCTGACTATTGTGAAACGAAACTTACAGCAGCGGCTTAGTCTGAGTAGTGAGAGTTCAAATTGAAAGATATGGAAGAAATTATGACATTTTTTGCATTTTGCTTGGTGTAGATTTTTATTTTTTTTACCTAGCTTTGTTTTTTAACACTCAATGGCTGAAATTGGAGGAGAAACGGATTTGTGAGTTGGGATTTAACTGTGGGATGAAACTCTTTGTCAACAAAGAAAGGAGGATGTGATCAGCATTTGGTAAGTCAACTGGTTCGTTTTTTTACATCTAATATCTGAATGGCCCATACCCTTGATTGTGTAGCAGAATGCGTGTTGCTGCTGTTGTTTTCCCGTGAAGCTAGTTAGCCTAGCCTCTCAGAACACTTGCGGAGCCCCAGCTGTTTTTTGTTGTGGTTTTTTTTTGTTCCGGTTCAGAGGTCACACAGCCCGTTGTCTCCTAGTGAGCGCAGAAAACATTATATTTCCTACAATTTAAGCTTCTGCATTTTCCAAATGCATTGGTATTATTCAACCGTATTGTTCGGTTTGTAAGCCTCGTACCGAACGGTTTAATACGAATACGTATAATATTACATCCCTAGAAACGAATAATAACCCTAGCTGTGGCGCCATCATGAGGTTATTAGGTGGTATTTCAGCAGTGAAGGCCCAGGTATAAAATGCATGGCCCGCCACTGCTAGAAACTTGGAGTAATAATCTGAGATTACCAGGTAGTTGTGGTGGTTGTGCTCACAAAGGTCCATTGCAATTCTCTTCCAGGGCCCGCTGGACGATATTTTGTGGCCCCCTACTTGACATCAAAGTTTAGTGTTAGTGCGGCCCGCGCATTTTTCTCACACACACCTTTTTGCCGAGTCCAGTGTTTCCCCTACCATTGTATTAGTGGGGCGCCCCCTCCCCGCCACCGGCACCCTCCGCCCCCCTAGAAGGTTGACTTAATTTTGTTTAATTTATAATTATCCTCTGCTCTCTGTATCGCGCACGGCGGAGTTCCGCCCCGATGCGCGCACACACACACACAAAGACTCGTGCGCAAACACACTCCCACCAGCGGACCAGCGGACGGAGAGCGCGCATCGGAAATTAAAAGTTTGTGTCCGTGCACCCCCCCCCCCCCCCCGTCAACCACCTGAAAATTTCGTGTGGACCCCTGCCGTACAGAGTCCGGGCCACCACACAGATGAGCACGCTCTCTCCTTACATTTGACTAGGCCCTGGTGCCCTTCGTGAATTTTCTGAAGGATCTCACTCTCATTGGCCTTGGCACGACAATCCTGCTTCCTCTGAGGACAAGGCCATTGTGTTCTGATAGCTCTGATTTCACTTGGACGTACTCTCTCGCGTCCATGGGCACATTGCTTAAGTGTTCAGGCCATCCTTTCTTTATGAGCTTCACACCTGACAGCAGTTCGGTGTCGGCTGTTGTCGCCATTCTGATTTCATCCATCTTGCTTGTAGACGCAGGGATTCCCTCTACTAAACTAGCCACGTAGCATTCCACCTCACTGTGTGTGTCTGTCTCTGCGCACGTGCTGGCCAGTGGACTGCATGACAGGGTGTCCGCGACGATCAGAGTTTTCCCTGGAGCATACTCTGCCACTGGATTGAATCTCATGAGCCTCACGAGGAGACGCTGACATCGTATAGGTACATTGTCCAGGCTGCAGCTGTTAATGAGAGGCAATAGCGGCTTGTGGTCAGTGATTAGCTTGAACTGCTCCAGTCCATTGAGGTATCTGTCGAACTTCTCGCATGCCCACACACCAGCCAGACCTTCCTTTTCTATTAGGGCGTAGCGTGTTTCTGCTTCAGTGAGGTGTTTGGAGCAATATGCCACAGGTTTCCACTGCTCCCCGTGGAGCTGAAGGAGTACACCCCCCAACCCATAACTACTTGCGTCCGCTGACACAGCCATGGGCTTGCTCAAGTCATAGAAAGCGAGTACTGGTGCAGTTGTCAACAGCTCCTTGATGTGTTCAAAAGCTGTTTGTTGTGCGTGGCTCCATGTCCATGTATTCTTGTCCTTCAGGAGCTCGTACAGCGGCTGTCCTACCGTTGAGAGTCTTTAATGTCCCATGCTCGCCATATGCCTGTGGATGTCCTGTGTCGCACACCGTTTCATCCACTCTCCTCACCAGATTCATTTCCACAGACAACGGCCTGCTGAGTAGGTTGTTTACAGTACGTCCGTGGATGACATATGCTGTGAGTGGGTGAGTCTTTCCTTTGTAGGTCACAGTGCTCTGGATCTCTCCTATGCACTGCAGCTCGCCGCCTGGGCTGTGGTTTATCTGCAGGCTCCAGTGGTCTTTTGGGGATGAGTGAGTGGTAGGTCTCCTCGTGGATGATGTTAACATCGGCCCCTGTGTCGATTTTGAAGTCAACTGGTGTAGAGCCCACCAGCAACTCGATGGCCCATTGCTCTGGTGACCCGCCTGCTTTACTCACAGCCCCAAGAAAGTATGACTGCTGTTGCTCTGTAACCTCACTCACTGCCTTCCTGCTCCTACACACTCTACTCCAATGTCCAACTTTGTTGCATGTATTGCATGTGGATTTTCTGGCCGGGCAATTTTCATCTTTACTGTGCCACGCTTTCCCACACTTTATTTCCCCCTTTTGGCTTACCGTAGTGGTTGAGGTATTTGCTGCGCTCGTGAGTGACTTCTTGTATCACCCCCGTTGTCTCTCCTTGCATGCTGATTTGTGAAGCAACCTCTTCCGACTGCCTGACTGTCTCTATGGTCAGCGCTAGCGTCAGGTCCTTCGTCAGCTGCAACTTCCGTGAGACGTCTTTGTCAAGTATTCCAACGACGATTCGGTCGCGGATATTCTCATCTCTGCTCGCACCGAATTCGCAATGCTCTGCCAGTTCGTACAAAGCCCTGATAAAAGTCTCAGCTTTCTCTCCCGGTCTTTGCACGCGCAGATGGAAACATGCACGTTCGTGTATTCCATTCCTTCTCGGCACAAAGTACTCATCGAACTTTCCAAGCACCCTAACAAAATCATCTCTATGTCCATCTTCGGTAAATGCAAACGAACGGAAGATGTTCTCCGACTCGCTTCCCATAGCGTATATCAGGCTGCTCACTTGCACGGCGCCATCTTCTTTGTCCAGCTTGGTGGCGGTTCTGAATCTCACAAAACGTTGCTTCCACTCTGGCCATTCTCCTGGCTTATCAAAGGAAAAGTTTGTCGGGGGATTGAACTTTGCCATGACTCCGTTTTGACTTCTGACACCATGTAAATCAATGCAATAGAGGCTTCTTAGTTTGCTCCGCTGATTTAATGGATCACCGTGTGTCTCAGGTTACATGCATTTGGAACTCCCGTACAACCCCCAGTATATGCGCAAGCGCATTAGACTACCGTGTATGACAATAATGATTTGTAGTCTTGTGAATGCGCTCCAATTCCAAGACTGGAAAGGACGCTTTCATACTGATTGAATGAGAGTGATGCTCCGGAACTCCAGACGTATGTCGGACCCATGATTTCCTCATTTGTCGGGAATGAGTGGAAACAAAGTTTCTGTTCAACCAGCGAGGAGCCTGAACTGTGGAGCTGATTTAGCATGACGGCTGGTTGCCGCATGGAGTCCTGGTGGCTCCGATGTTAACAATATAGTAGAAGCTGCATCGTTTACCAGAGATTGAAGACCAGTATCGATGGAGTGGATGGAGCTACCCGGTGGAGATGACGGCGTTGTCTGCATTGGAGGCCAGGAGTTGCTGGTGGAGAAAGAGTACGAGACGCGACTCTGCCTGCGGAGCTCGGGATTAGCCTGATTCTTCCGGTGCGACCACCGGCGAGGGATCGACTGATCGCGACTAACTGTTAGACTTACTAGGATACCACCGCGAACTTCTAGCTGAGCCAAGAGGGCTTCTTGCTCATCTGATGGGAGCCGCTCGGCCACCTGGCGGGCTGAATGCCGGCTCTGGCTGAACATCGATGTTGATACCTGCCTCTTCCTGAAACGATCAAAGTCGGAATCTGTCATTGTCTTAGTTACCCACAAATAGATGTTAGAGGGGTAAGGGAAATTGTATCGCTTCGCATCTGCTTAGAGCTGAAATGACAACTGACAGCAGCAGAGGAGACAGCAACGATGAGATTGGCTTAAGGAAACTGTGTGCAGAATCTGGTTGGTTACTTTAAAGTGAACGCCCCCAATCAGCTGATAGAGTAATTACAAGGAGAGAGAGACAGAGATTATGAATGCAAAGGAGTATAAAGATAGTCTTCCTGACTGAACTTGCGCTTAAGCTTCATTTGGTGTATTTGTAGGTGTTGCGCTTCATTTTTACACAAAACAAATAATAACCTGTAGGGGTAGGGACATTTGATTCTCTGTTTGGGCTTTTGTTTTCTTTTACAAAACAGGAATTATGGTCTGGAGAAATGGGGATTATGTGGCGATGGCTTTAGCCCTGTTTGAATCAGTAGGGAACAGCTACCTAAACGCTGCGAGGAGAGTTTGTAGCGTGTGTGCTGCTGTTGGTTTTCCTGCTAAGCTAGTTTAGCGTAGCGCACCTCCCAGAACACACGAGCCTCACCAGGGTACAATGTTGTTCTTCCGTGGTGGGAGTGTCAGACAACACGTTGTCTGTTAGGTTGGGTGGGTTGCCAGGTTGAGCACAGTGGCTCCACCGAGAGGACATTATATTTCCCACAATTTAAGCTTCTGCATTTTCCAAATGCAATAGTATTATTCAAACATATTGTTTGATTCGTAATGCGCACCGAACCGTGAGCCTCGTACCTAAACGGTTCAATACAAATACGTGTATTGTTACATTCCTAATAACCTGTAGCTGTGGCGTCATAATGAGGTTATTAGGAGGTGGTTCAACTGTAGTAGGACAGCACTGAAGGCCCAGGTATAAAACACACGGCCCGCCACTGGAAACAATAATTTGTAGTTTTAGCCAAAATTCAGAATCCGTGACAGTAATCGTTTTTGCTCAGTACTCTACAATACAGCTCCATTCAGTAAAAATGAGTATTGGACGGCGGTAAATTATAACATTTTCATGAAAAGTTCCAAGGTAAAACTTTTGTATTTGGCAAGAGACCTGAGGCGGATCATCAGGGACTAATACATTTGCTAAAAACAGTATGCAAACGGTGGTAAAGAAATGTATTTTGAAGTACATGGGATTTATTGTTTTTTGGTATACAATTAAAGATATATTTGTTGAATTTATTTCTGCTCTCATTTCAAATGGGAGTCAATGACATTTGTACTGGCGTATTGTGGTGCATTTGAACCACCCATAGTGTGACCCAGTAACCACACAGCTCACCAGTTTCTCTAAAATGAGTCAAGGCAACCCACCTCTGGCTCCAGTCCCAGACTCTGAGATCCACTGCCTCATAACTCGTTGGCCCTTAAAGTCTCCGCTCTTACGAGGATGAACATTTGCTACACTGTTTGAATTCTTTACAGGAAAAAACAAGCAAGAAGCCACCGATTAATAATGCAATTTTCTATCTAAATTCTTATTTATGTGAAGCAAAAAGTTCCCCTGAGATTCGTGTATTATTCATAAGCATCAGAGAGGAGGAAACAAATCATTTAGCACAATGTGTGTCTGTTTGTGTGGATGCGTTTGAAAATCCAGTACAGTAAAGCGTCAGCAGCTCTGTGTGTGTCCCTCATTGCAAGGGCTTAAATGTGTGCATTTCTGTGCATCTATAAGAATGCTTTTGCTTCATGTTTGAATAGTTTATGTTTGTGATATCTGTATGCCTTTGTGAGATTGAAGGGGAATTTGCATCTGTTGCATGTGTGAATGTATGTATGTTTGTGCATTCAAGTGATTATGTGAGAGGGTAGGTATGTGTGAGCATGAATGTTAATGTGTGTGTTGTTGAGTGACAAGCAGTTGGGTAATGGAATCAGGACGTATAAGCGTGGAAGTGTGTGATTGCGCGAAAGTGTTCTGTGCTTGTGGGTGATTTGCATGTGTGTGCGTGCATATACGCGGTTATATGTTGCGTTCTAATATGAACATGCAGAGCCACTTGGTATTCCACACGGCCTTTCTCTTGTCTGTCAAGTACGCACATGGGGATCGCAACTGGAAAGATTGAAAGTTTGAGGAGCTGAAAGGCCTGCATGCCAATGGAGACAAATACACATGTTTTCACCTTCAGCCCCTCAGCCTTCTCCTCATTGTCAACACAATCTTCTTATTTTCTTCAACCCTCCTAAGGAGGTTTTAAAGTGGAGCTTGCTGCAATCTGTACATATGTGCTGAGGAAAAAGTAAAACTGGAAAGAAAGCAGCGGCAGATTTTCTCT
The DNA here is from genome assembly GCA_032191485.1 of Leptoclinus maculatus. NCBI lineage: Eukaryota > Metazoa > Chordata > Actinopteri > Perciformes > Stichaeidae > Leptoclinus > Leptoclinus maculatus. The sequence goes on along the minus strand of JAVDOI010000012.1, from coordinate 21,577,533 downwards.
GCCATCAATAAAACTAGTTGTTCTACTGCTCTGCGCTCCCCGGGAGCTGAATAAAAACGCTCATCAAAATCTAAAAGCATCTGCGGGGTGAGAGGATGATTTCCATCTGTGATCTAGTATTAATGGAAGTGTTAATAGGGGTGGCGGCTGCATGTGGAAGGACTGACAGAGAAACAGCCAGCAGCACTGGATCCTCCTCTGAACCATCAAAAAGACTGGCGAGATAAACAACCACGCTGAATACAGATACGGATCGAGGCACACACACTACAGCACACACAACTCAAGAGTTTGGTGCGTTTATAGACACACAAACATAACGGGTCATACACATTCATGCAAACATGAACAGACGAGCGGGAGGTAGTATAAAACTTAGAACTAACAGGCGCCAATTTCATGGACACATACATACAAATAGCAGATGCAGTCATTTAATGTGCACACCAACGCACACGTGTACCAAAAGTATACATGAATATATGCATACACACACAAATAGACACACACCTGGGAGTCACAAATAAACAATATTACACTCTGAGCACTTGTTGTTCACATGCAAAGCATACATAGATGTACACACAGCAGTAGCATGCACAAATACAGATATGTGAGGGAATTATTGAGAAACGTTATAATTGTGCACTAAGAGCACGCTAAATTGACATGTTTTCACAATCTTGTGTGTGCACACATCCAGAGCAAACACATATGATGCATGCCAACGTTAATACAACCACACAGGGCACAGAGGAGCAGGTGTGAAAAGAAAGAACAATGGCTTCCTAAAAGAAATCTGTTCAAAAAGAAAATTTGATGTGTTTGTGTTTGTGCATATTACACATGTGCCTCTGTGAATAAATCTGTGGCCTCTCTGTTTGAGTCATTCAGAAGAGGAAGAGAATACAGTCAACATCAGTTGGGTTTTCTCAAACACAGCCTGCTCTGTTCTCCTCTAAGGCCTGCAGGTTTGCAGACTGACGGCTATGTGTTTGGTTTTACTGTATACTACATGTTTCAGTGTCACACACAGCCTGAAGCTGTGAAACAAAAATCATGTTACTTTCCAGTTCCTACTGCTGACCTTACTACTGTCATTATACACAGTCAATATTCTATATTCAAGCAATATCACAATAGGGCACAACAGCGCCGCTTAGCTGAGATATAAACACAACATACACGGCCTGTCGTGATTCATTGCTTTTATAAAACACTCATCCTATACAGCAATATAAAAGCTACAGACATATTTCAAATAAAACATTTTTTTTGTTGATAAATAATAATGTTCACAATAAAATAGGCCCTCCTGGGCTGGCTGGCTGGCTGGCTGCACATACAGAGGCGGTTGCTATGGAACGTAGCCGACAGCTAGGGGGGAGACAGTGGCCTAGAAGTTAGAGTGGGTCATCCCTCAATCAGAAGATCGGCGGTTCGATCCTCTAGTCCATGTCGTTGTGTCCTTGGGCAAGACACTGAACCCCAAGTTGCTCCTGAAGGCTGTGTCATCATGGGTGTGAATGGGTGAATGATGACATGTAGTGTAAAAGCGCTTTGAGGGGTCAAAAGACTAGAAAGGCTCTATACAAGTCCAAGTCTATTTACCATTTTTCCCTTTTCAGCATAGGCTAGCAATATATTGATTTACTGATTTGACTTTTTATTTACATTATTTGTATTTTGCCATTTATTTTTTAACCACTGAGACCCTGACCAGTGTCAGTAGGATGACTTTGATAACGGCTTTATTTGTCAGGTGGAGGTGTGTTGCTTGGCGTGGCAAAGATGTTTCTCCACTCCCTGAATTTCTGTTGCCAGTAAATCTGCAGAGAGGATTCACACGTGGTCATTTACGACCTAAATCTCTCATGTCGGGACCCATCAGATAGTTTGTGAATCGTAGTGCTGGAGGCGGTGGTTTGTGTATAGACTTCTACTGAGTCCTGCTTGCTTGTATAGTGGAACCTCCACTTTACGTGGAGCTGCATGTCGTTTAACAGGTTGATTTTTTCTGTACATGGCCATTGCTCAATCCACTCCTCCATAGAACCTGAACTGTTTCCATTTTGTAGCGGCGTTTAGCAGCTAACGTTACACTGTTTCTGTAAACTGTTGATCCCCTCGTGAACCATCGCAAAGCAACCATGCCAACACATTACTCTTTTTTTCTCAGATGCGGAGTGATATTAGAAGTCGTTGTATGTTGTTATTATATCACAGCTATGAGCCAATCAGATTGCTTGATTTAAGCTACCCGTTTTAAATAATATATTCAATTTTTTCCTTACAGTCAAAAAATGTCATGAAAAGACCAAAACCAACAAAGAATCAGTTCCTCTCTATATACTTTCTGACTGCCCTAACCTGTCCAAACCCATTGGTTCTCATTGAAGATGCGCTCCAGTTTAAGAGGAGACAGCTGTGATATGGGAGAGATGAGATGAGAGATTAGTCTCCATATATAATGACACACATATTAGAGGCTCACTGCAGAGTAACCTGTATACTAGCTGCAGGCTGATCGACATTTATTCACAGCCTCCTCTCCGCATTTTGCATTTGTTGCTCGAGAGATCACAAGAATATCATCAGCAGTTTGCATGTTGCAGAATGTCAGCCACGCTGGAGCTTTTACATCTCATCACTGTGAAGTCAAAAGTGAATGAAGAATTGACTGGATGAACTGACTGACTGAGGATGAAAGACAACAGAAGTGAAAGTGTGCCATGCCTTCTCCACTGCTCTGCTCGGCCCGGAGCTACAGAAGAAACGCATGAAGATGGCTCGATGTTTTCGGACACCCACTCATGCTGGAAGACCATCAGATAAAGTCAGCATTTCACCCATACAGTGAGAAAAAAGGACAGTGTTCATCGTCATTTTAACAAGTTAAACTTTAGTGACTATTAATAGTAGTGAGGGATTATGTCCTCCTCTGTGCCTCCAAAATACTACAGTTACCAGGCTGCTGAAAGGTTTGTGGTCAAGCTCAAAACAAGGCTGAAATTATGAAACAAGATTTTATTTTAACAGTCACATGCAAATGTACTATTGCCATGATTACTGATAGTGATGATCCCATTAAATCAGGCCTGACTTGGCGCGGCGTTTCTTAGTTAAACCAAGATCAACAGCAGATGCACCGTTGTGGCAGCAGAACATGGCGCTGTGATATGACATCACACCCCCGCTAAGAGCGTGGCACAAACACAACCAGGCGGCTGCCAAACAGAGGGAGAAACATGGCACTAACACAAACACAACGTAAGGAGTAATGAGTGTTCCTGGCAAAAGGAGATGGGCTGAGAACAGGCAGCATTCAGGATCTATCTTTCCAGACACTGAGTCATTGTCTGTGCAAATATTTAATTTCCTGATATTTAAATGTGTGCAAAAGTGTGAGATTAAGTAGGAAGACAACGGAACTTGCAGGTTGCCCAATAGATATCTAATATGTGCATTCTAAATATAAACTTGTTTTGTATTATTTGCATTTCTCAGTTCTTTGGTTTGTTTATTTTCATGTAAGGATGAGTCGGCAGCTCCGGAGACGGACCTTCACTGAAGTCATGTCCACACTACTCCGTTTCCATTTTAAACGCATATGTTTTGCTACGTTTACACTGAGCGTCCACACTACGCCGGAGTTTCAGAGCACCGAAAACGGAGGAGTTTGAAAAAGCTCCCGAGGACGGATAAGTTTGAAAACTTTGGGGTTACCTCTTCGTGTGGACGATCGAAAACGCATACGTTTGGAAACAATGACGTAGACACCCGCGTTCACTACTTGATTGGTTCTTAGCAGTCATGACGTGTCCTTCCCTGATTCATCACACTCCTATCACGTGACCCTTACCCGGAAGCTCACAAACAACAACAACATTGATTACCGATCGACTACCAGGTTAATTCAACATGGACAACTGATTACAGGTGTTGCTGACCTTGTTGTCTTTACTAGCGGCTGTTGTTCAGTTAAAGTCTGCATTATTACGGAGGAAGCAGCTGTTATTGGAGCGATTAGCGAGCAGCGTGACCAGCGGAGGTATCAGACCTACGGAGCGGACGTCTGAAGTCACGGTTAGCGGCTTTAGGGAGGGAGATGGACACAAAACAGAGGACTTTCCTTTTCTTATTAATGCTTATTTTAAAATAAGTTTCATCAAATTTTAAATAAATTTGATGTGTGAGAGAGGGAGAGATATAGAGCAAGACCTGCAGCGTTGTAACTAACGTTAAGTCTGAAAAATAAAACTTCTAAAACTTTCCACGAACTGTGTCTGTTTGAGTTCATAGAGGAAGATTTTAGAGAAGATCTTAAGTATCAAACACGACCTTTCATTACTCTGTCGTATTTTTTTTAACTAAGCAACCAATCTACTTCCTGTTTACATCGACACCCACCCGCATGCCCAGTGTACGTGAAGAGTCACGTGACATTCGTTTTCATCTCGAAAACAATGCTGAAACGCCGTGTGGACGGAGATCTTAGTGTGGATGTAGCCTAAGAAGCTGTAGCAACTTGAAACAGCAGCAACAGAAAGTTTGCAGGTCCTGGACCACCCAGAGTCCCCGCAGGATCAGTGACCTCTCTGCTGCTGCCGTTACACAGGTTAGACCTGGCCAGGCCATCAGCCCGCTGTGACCCCGGCACTGTGCTTTGACCTGCTGAATTTGAGTTGCTACAGCGGCTAACTGAAGGAGCTGCCACCCTCTCTAGCCCTAGCAAAGTAGTCTCCTAGCGGGAGAGACCGCATGGGTGCGCCAGCTAGTGAATTCTTGTCTCAATTGTAGTTTGATAAATTCATCAAATTCAGTGCACCATATCCCAATTATCCATACTACTGTGTCAAAAGGAGCTTAAATGAAAAACTATCTTTTTTTTTTTCTAACCTTTGGTTTTTTCCCCCTCCATGTCCCTTCCGGGGCTCCGGAGTAGTCTGACACGGTGATTGCTGTTTTTAGAGAAGAAACATATAATTCCATTTTTACACTACTTAGATATTGACAATATTTCCCTCACATAAACAAGTAGTTATTTTCTGCTTCTTAGCAGGGAATCCTATTGGACATCCTGGCTGAAAACTTTTACTCCAGTTTCTCCAGAGGGAGCTGTGTGAAGTCTGATACACTGCCTCAAGTGATCACACCCCAACCTCCGATCAAACTGTTAAGTAGTGATTGTGGGTAATGTAGTTTTGACAAAGACAAAAAGACAATATCGGAAGTTCTCCTGCATCGATTTTTTTTTAAGAATAATTTTATTGAAAATGTATACCATAATTTTTGTTCCCATCTTTATTCCAATTACAACATTACATACAATAACATACAATTATAATTATTTGGCAGATTTTATACGGATCAAAGGGCGAGTAGTAGTTAAAAAACAAGACTCCTGAGAGAAAACCAAGAAAGAAAGAAAAATAAATGCTACCTCCATGGGTGAACCGAGTCACCGGCAGAGAAAAGAGGGCAGAAAGTCCAAGGACAGTGATGTCACAGTGGACATAACGCTGCTTGACGAATGATTTCTGGGAAGATCTGCAGCATTAAGTGCTTTGCGGCAAACATGTCACCACCGCGGACAAAAAATAAAGAGATAAAAATAATGACCACATCAAGACAAAGTGGTTCTCTCACTGGGGAGTGAGCAGCACCCTGCTGAGTCTGGGAAGCGTGTACGTGTAGTCTCTCTCCCTATTTTAGAAGAAATTGTGAAACATATATGAGCTACACCCCTGTAGTGTCACATACTGTTGGATATATACTAGTGTGCAGGGATAATGTGTCACAGCAGTATATCACACTACCTTAAAGCCTCTTTGTCCCCCAGCCTCCTCCACTCACGCCCACACTCCTCCATGTCCAGGCCCATTATCCCGGGCAGCTGGTTTTGGGACCGGCTGGCTGGAGAGGAAGCTGAAAGTGGAGTCTAATTCACTTATTGATTCCTGTCCTGTGTTGCAGGATACTTCACAGCTTTAATCAGTGGGTGCTTTTGGGCTGAGACCGGGGGTGAATATAAGGGTACGGAGCCACCAGATGCAGTATCTGCTGGTAGGTCAAAAACCAGTTTGCATTGTTTTCTTTGAGCCCTGTGCCATATTTACTCACATTATGTTATTAATGCTGCAGTGAACACTTCTGGCTGTTCATTTTGAGGACTGTGGTCAAGAGGTGAATGTAGTGATGATTTGTGGGTGAAAAACAGTGAAGAAATGTTCAAGCTTTGAAGATGAGGCAAGACGTTTCTTGTAATTCTTCTCATACTTCGTCCCACAGAGGGAAAGAAAAGCTTGATACAAGTGATGTTACAAACTTCAAGAGGGGGGGGGGGGGGGGGGGGGGGGTTTAAGGATGAGGCTGATGTTTGGTGAGAAGACCAAAGACAACAATGTGTTAGGGCCCGGTCACACCAGCATTTAAAACAAGGAAATGTCACAGCGGAATTAATTCATTCCAATGAATGTGGTGTGAGCAGGCCTTCAGTCGGTCTCACTTCTCTTCCCTGTCTGTGACACTCAGCACCAAGCCCATTGGCTCCAAGTGAAGATGTGAATCTTAAAAAAAGGGTCACATATACATCATTTCATTTGTTGAAAAGGCTCATTAATCTGCCTCAACAGCTGGGCATTGTAGTTTCTAACTAATGTTACTCAAACAGGAGGAAATTATGCCTTCGCTGGGAACTATTTTTGATTTATCACACTTGTATTTTGTGGATGTATCTGTGTATGTATTTTCTTTCTTCTTTTCTTTTTTTTTTTTAAAAGCCTCCTGTGGACAGGTATTGTAAATTAGCGTTTCGCTACAAACACTAAACACAGTGCATCTGGTCCTTGTACATAAATGTATGTTACAATTCTAATGCCACTGTGATGTCCATATCAAATCAAATAAACATAACATAACGGCGGATTAATAGACACTAGTGAGAATTTGGGGCTCAAAGATCTTGTATGTGAGATTGAGTCAAAACAGTGTGGCTCATTGATGTGATTTTAATAGGTTTAGGGCAACAACGGCACAGAGATGAAATATATCAGTAATAATAAAAATATAGAACATCACCAGATGTATCCCATAACCCATTAAAAAACTGGTATCAAATATTACAAGTCAGAGCTGAATAATCCAAGCTCTTTACTATTCACTGGATACAGGACTCGTGGTTCTATTAATCTTCAATTACAATGCTGAGAGGATGACAGATAAAAAGAAGAGCAGGAAACAGAGAGGAACATGCTGTGCAGCTACTGGATAAGACACAGCTGTGGAAATCACCTGGGAACATTGACACAACACTGTCTCACTATTTTTTTGCAATGTGACTGTATATATGCAATGTCGCTCTCCAGATTCAAAGGCCATGCGATGTGTTCTCTAATTGCAGCACTGACATCAGAAAGGAGCCAAATCTCTGATATCTGTTCATATTTGATCCAACTTTACCAAAAGACTTCTGGGGAAACAATCTGCTGGTTTGCCTTTCAAATGAACAGATTGGGTTATTAGGTCAGGTTATTAACAATCTATCAATAGAAGAAAAACACACACCAGCCTCTCTCCACTCACTTCAGTCTATTCCCATCTGGCATGAGGCGTTTGGAAAACAAACAGGAACATGGAATATTTTACCCTTTGAAACAGAAAATCTTAAACTTCATGCACTTTATTTAACATGCATGTAAAATATTGAATACATTTGTATACATTGTCATGGTTCCAATTATGTCTTTCTTTTCATTGCTTTATACAACAAGGAGAAAGAACTGAAAAAGTAGCTCATTATACTCTAGAGTCTACATGCACGGAAGCATCACTGCTAAAGCACTATTTGTTTGGTACTGAGAACAAATGTTTGACAATGATTCCAACAGAAACTGAGACTTGTTCCTACTCAGTAGTATAAACTCAGATTAGGTGACCCCACACACCGTCCAACACTAGACACACTTCTCTGTGTGTGCGGAGGCTTTAAATGAAGGCAGTGCATCCAGGTCAACGTCCAGCAGGACGAGGTCACGGCCTGGACACTCAGCACTCATACACACCCCATGACCTCTGAACCCTGTGACCTCTCACCCCAGAGTCCAACCCTTCAACAGTCATCCGTGTATTGATCCAGCACGTGCCGAAAACAGGATTAACAGGAAGAAAATAGAATAGAATAGACGTTAGAAAGAATTGTATTTGTTGGTGGTATTTATGAAATTAGAATATTGTTTTCTTCCCCTTGACAGCAAATCTCTTCAGGATGAAAACAAAGTGACAGGTGGGTTCAAAAGGAAATCTACAAATCAACCAAGAAGAAAAGACAAGAAAAGAGAAAAGAAAAGAAAAGAGACGATAAAAGAGGAGAGGAGAAGAGAAAAAACAGAAGACAAGACAAAAAAGACTAAAGAACAGAAGAGAAGAAAAAAAAGACTAGAGAAGAGAAGAGAAGAGAAGAGAAGAGAAGAGAAGAAAAAAAAGACTAGAGAAGAGAAGAGAAGAGAAGAGAAGAAAAAAAGACTAGAGAAGAGAAGAGAAAATAAATGAAAAGAGGATAAACAACCAGAACAGAGGCAGGAAATTGGAACAGAGGAGTGAGTTAAATATGTATCTGACTGTATGACACATCTGCACATGCACAGAAAGAAAAGTGGCACACTATATTCACATACATGAAATCACGATGCAAATCCTTCCCAGCAACACAACAACCCCCCCCCCCCCCCCCCCCCCTCTCACTTTAGTTTTCAGCATGCAAAGTACTTTGCAGCTCAATCTTCACACCACTCCGACTGGCTCTCATTGATTTCCATGGTGTTAAGATGGAGTGGCAGGGTCTGTGTAGGCCAATGAAAGGAAGGTGCCGGTGCACATGTGAAAGGCTCGTTATGACAAAGATTATCTCCCTGTGTGACACGCGCACACGCCACCCAACCCAGCTTAGGGGTCGCCTCGGCTATAATGGCACCTGTGGAAGCACATGCATTAAGACACAAACGTACACCTGTGTTTGTAGGTATTGCACTCCTTCTGTAAGCTCCACCTATCACACACAAGTATGCAATCAGAGAAATGCAAATCTGATTGTGTGACAGCTAAGAGTTATACGCAGGTGCACAGATACTCTCATATACTTGACACACACACACACACACACACACACACACACACACACACACACACACAGTGAAACACATTTACACCAGCTACTGAGCTAACAGGTCATAGCTTGCCCCGTGAATTTCAGTAAGTGTGTTATTTCATCGCATCTTTTCATCCTCTCCCCTCCCATTCTGCTCGGTGACAGGGGGGATATGTGCACCCTACTTTGTTGCCATGGATACCACAAACACCCCACATAGAAAATTCTACACAGAATAATAAGTGGCCAATTGCGCCTGTTTGCTCTCCAACAAACCTCAGGATTAGAGGCATTTTCTTGTCAGAGGCATAAACTATTTTTATGTTTGTAGGGGAAAGAGAAGGAGGGGGAGGAAAGGAGAGGAAAAAGAGGAAGGGAAAAAAAGAGGCAAGAGGCACAGATATGAAAAGAGCATACTAATGCTGTGTGGTGACAGGTTTCTCCCTGCTCAGTAAGATGAGAGAGCTTGAGCACAGAGGAGGGAGAAAAAAAGGAGTGGGGGAGAGATGCTCTTAAAAAGAAACTCAGGTGCTCAGGGCACCCTTAACAAATGAAGGAGAACATGACAGAGAGAGGCAGAGAAAGAAGGGGGCAGATCATTTCAAGTCCAGTTAACTGGGAGCGCTGACATTTGTAACAGCTGAACGGGCGAGGTGAAAAGCAGGGGTGGCGTTTAGTAGGGCAAACTGGAGCTGAATGTTATGAGCTAAAAGCTCTCTGGGTTTCTATTTTTTTGTGCGTCTCTTTCAGAATAATTGACAAACACTCATCTGATGCCTCCTCCTAATTTCTTCCTCCTGCTCTGAGCCTCAGAGAACATAACCCCAGTGTGCAATGATGTCATTATGATACCATCTGTTTGCTGCAATGGCAGACGCAATGCACGCGCACACACACACACACACACACACACACACACACACACACACACGATAGCCGTGAATCAGATAAAATGTAGAGGGAGAGAACCTATGACATTTGCACTGTGCACTGTATATAAGCCATACACACGGCAGATTCCTGCTGCATGTTTAATACAGGCTTATTGTAAAGAGTAAAGGTGACGTTGACACACTACAGGCAGCTTTGTACCTCAGATCCAAGAGAAGAATCAGTCCAGACTCCTGCTGTGTGTGCAGTGAGAGGACCGAGCAGCTTTCTTTGCTGTCCAAAGACTACATGCTGTAACTACCGTACTAAAACACCACGTCTGTCAAGGTCATGAGGGGAGATGCCTGATGCGGATGTCTGTCAATCCCATCCCCCATCTAGACAAGGACACTGCCTCCCCCTGCTACAATTTTTACACCTTTGTCTTTTACTGTTGAGGCCAGCTTAGGCTTGATCCAATATATGACAGAGGAGAATGACGACTACTACTTGGCCTGTACTCCCATTACATGAAGTTTCATGAAAGGCACATTGGTGTTTGTATGCAGTTGCTCTCTCTCATATGCACACATACACCGCAAAAGAGTTGCTACTTAAAACAGGACCAGTGATATTATATTTTGTTGATGGAAATCTGTATTTTCTGCATTTATGTTTTGACCAATTGTCCACTTTTCTTACATGAGGACCTGATGTCCTCCATTTTTTGGGGGGGAGGACAGTTTTACTTAATGTCCAACGGACCCTGTACCGGGTCCACCCTTTTGGCGTAGTTACAAAAAGTTGCGATGGAAGATGGTCTATTTATAGAAGATATGCATGTCTTCAGCTCTCAGAATCCGTAAACCAAACCGGGATCATTTTCTTGTCAGTCTACAATAACATGCTTGGAATTGCTAAAAACTAGAAATTTCAAACTCTCTCATTTACCTAAACCCACCTTAAAATGTATCAAAACACTCACACCAACAAGCCTTATATCACTGTATTAAGGATATCTCAGAGCCCTGTGGGCCCTTCCATTCTCTATTTATCTGCCTCTATAGCATGGAGCTCTTCAGTCATGTATGAGGATTGATCAATATTCATTGTTTTTCATACTATTTTTATGTTTTGGGGAGATTTATGTTATTTGTAAAATGGCTGTCTAGAAATAAATAGTGCTTTGAAGTAAAACTCACAGTAAACAAACAACATGGTCAAAACATGGAGACTGCCTGAGCATATCTTTATAAATTGTATGCATCTTAGTGTATTTTCAACAAGTTTACAGTATTAGTTGTAGTAAAGAGTAGTACAAGACATTTAGTGCATCATTAGCCATAGATCTTGGTTATAATGGTCATATTGCCTGAAATTTTTATTAAATACTAGGCGAGGATAACACTACTTTTTTTCCATTCATTGCATCTCCATTTACTCTGAATGGTAATAGAAATAGGTTGACTTATAATTAATTCATATTCCTTAGATTCCTTAAGTTTCAAAGAGGACCAGACATATGCATAGAAGCCTCATGGTTGAGGTGCTATTCCTGATTCCTGAGGGAAAGAGCTGGGGCTTATTAAAAGGGAAGGTTTGACATTTCTGGAAATATGTTTTAACTACGCTTTCTTACTGAGAGTTAGATGAAGAGGTTAATACAACTGTGTGCCTGTATATGGTTAATGACGAAGCAACCCCCAGCAGTCTGCTACCTTAGCTTAGCACAAATAGTGGGAACAGGTGGAGACAGGAGGAAACAGCTACCCTAGGTAACAAAATCCATGTACCAGCACCTCTAAAGCTCACTAATCAATCAAGAAATAGTCTGTTGCATAACGTCAGTCTACATAAAAACATCCCACTTTTACTGGAGTCACACAGACCTGGAGACTCTGCATTACCCTATGTAATGGGTCAATTTACAGTACCATGACATTGCAGTAATATACATGAGAAGTCTTACCTTTCTGATTTAACCAGAGCTCAACGCGTGTGATTTAACATGTGTATTTCGGTTCTACCCGTGTCAGACTAACCGTTTTGGCTTATGTATTAGATGTAGACTAGCAGCAGGTACAAGTAAAGCCACATGGACAGAGTAGCGTGCGGCGCATGCATGAGCAGGCAGAACCGACGTAGCAAATGAATTTGGAGGGGCGTAATGAGAGACGGCGCTGGGCTCTGGCCCGATTTCACAGCCACATCATTAGGGTGAGGCGGCCCCGGCCCTTGAATCAACACACACACATTCATGCACACACACCGCTCAGCACAGCGGCCCTAGGAAAGACGAACAAGGTCAGTCGCCATGCCGCAGTCTAATGAGAGGTGACAGGTGAGAAGACACGCTCCAGACTTTATCCATTAAACTTGCATTTTTAGGAAGAGTGTGCGTCTGTGTGTGCGCATGCATGCGTTTCTGAATCATAACCAAATCCGTACAAAGCAGATCCTGCATGCACACACACACACACACTACAATACCCTCCCTGTAACCTTCATGTACTTCCTGGCAGGCAGGTGTTAAGGCTGTAGGGGCTGAGTTGAGTGGCCAACAGGAGATGGTGCTGTGTTATTTATCAGCATGTCCAGGCGTCATAAATGAGTGTTCGCTGCAGGTAACTCAGCACATACACACACACTGTTGCAGCTTTGGCTGTGTTCTAGTACAGTGGTAGTATGTACCATGTGTTTTGTTCAATGATTCAATGGAGCCCAACTGAAATTACATACACAGCTCTTTTTTGAGGTCAAAAACTCTGTAAGAGTATAGTCTTTATATGTCTTACATGTCAGTGGTCTTTTGTTATCAAATGGAAGAAACAATGGTCTTTGGAAAAATATCAGAAATGTTCATTTCCAACGTTCTACCCCTGGAGGGACGTGTAGCTCTACATTGTTGTCTAATAGCGAGCAAAGAGACAAAGTAAAGCAGGCAACTGTTGCAGCAGAGTGCACTTTTCCACAGTGAATGTTTGCTACAGGTGCAGCACAAGACGTGTGTTTCTGTTTCTTCTGTGCCTTTAGCAGGGAAGCTTGTTGTCTGTGGCCCTTATGTTGTGCTGTCTGGCTCAGTGTGACCGTCTACCTGTGATAGAACACTGACGTTATACAAATATGGTTTAAAGTGAAGCAATCTGATTGGCTGTATGGAAACAAATTATCTAACTACATAGATAGAGAACTAATGGCCTTATGACTGGTCAATGCAAAGATATAGGGCGTTATCTTAAACCAAAACAATATAGATTACCCATTGGGTTACGTAAAAAAACAAAAACAAACAGAGAACAAAAGCAGATATGTATGCTGGAAACACTGTGTTAGACAACGAGGAAAAAGCATCACAAATTGCCTAAATTTGTGTTATCACAATCTTGAAGAACTGTATATTTTCATGCCATTCATGTGCGCAGGCAGTTGGTCGACTCCAATGCTAAATGAGCTATGCTCCCAAAAACGCAGAAGCTTGAAGACCATTTTCAGCATATGCACCCAGCGAGCAACTTTTAGAGAAATAAACATGGCGCCATCTTGAAACACCACATTCGAGTATGGTGCCTTGATTCTCATCTCATGTTAAAAATCATCCTAAAACATGTCATGTCAAATTTCTTGAACCCAAAGTGAGTCACAGCATATTTATGGTAGCTATTAGCTAGCTAAAGGCAAGATAACCCAGAAGAAGGTACCAAGAGATGATTTGTTCTCTGGCTTCCCAGCTGAAAGTGTAGCAGAATCCCTGGTGACCCGAACAAACACGAACACACATAGTTGCATTTTCAGATGGACCATTCGGATGCTTTTGGAAGTTTAGGCGTACTGTGTCTGATATCTGATTGATGCTCATCTGTCTGTTGATGTCATCTTGTTATGATGGTAAGCTGTGTCACATACACACACACACACACACACACACACACACACACACACACACACACACACACACACACACACACACACACACACACACACACACACACACACACACACACACACACACACACACACACACACACACACACACACACACACACACACACACACACACACACACACACATCAAGGCATGGGCAGGCAGAGTGACTTGGTCTGTGTCCAGATGGCTAACCTTAAAGACAGCACTGTACAGCTGTCCTCTCTGCCGTAACTCTCTTGATGACTAGTAACACGGGACGCATCTGACATTTCTGGTGACAGCCTCGGGCTTGACGAAGAAGCGGGGACGCTTGATAATCGCCACGATGACACCATTAAGAAGACGTTTAGGGACCTCCCTCAGACATATAGCTGAAGATGAAAGAGACGAGTGAAAACCCACATCGTCGTTTCATCTCGGCAGCTAACTGTCATTGTTAAAGCTGCCTCCATCGTGGTCACTGACAGTGTGACGGTTACAGTAGCATCACTGTCTTCCCAAACAAAGCACTGACTAACACGTGACTGTCACATTGTGCCATCTTCTTCTCGGCACAACATTCTTGAGTGACTTCATCCTCTCTTTTACTCGCATCTTACTGATTTCAGATCTTTTTCATCACCCGAAAGCACCATCCCAGAATAGATTTGTTGTCATTGCATGCTTTATAGGACTTTCGAGAGCTTTTGTTATATGACATTCTCACTTTAAAAAAAATGTCAAAAATGTCCTTGAGGCCCAGTAGGATATATGGAAGCTGGAATCCTGCGTTTTTTTCCCCTCCTGAATATCATTCCTGCCTTCTCTTCTGCTCTTTTATAACCAGGCTAGTAAAGCAGAAATACCATACAAATAATCTTTAAAAAATAATGAGAAATTGTATGTGGGCTTTTAAAAGGGAGGAGCGCGGCAGTGTTTTTACCAGAGTTGCCCCTGAGTGACTTTCTTATCTTGTTAGTCACTGTTGTAACATCATGTTCCCTTACTAAATTAAATTAAATCAATCACAACACGATCATCAGTTGCCATAGTGTTTTCAGCCGTCCACTTTTCTATTTCCAACTGAGCACCAAACTATATTAATAACTTATTAAATTGGATTATTACATTACGGGCATGCGTGCATTTATATATGTGAGCACATCATCTTCTCTCCGATGGATTTGCCCTGCAAATCAAGTTAATCACAGCACTGAAAGCAATAATGAGTGTGGCATGCTACTCAAGAAACTAACAAACCCATTAGCTAGTCTGCCTCTCTCCAAATCCAAAACCTTACATTCATTAGACAGTAATTTAGAGCAGAAAATGAGATTGGGAGCCTTGATATTACAGAAAAACACATCCGCACAAAAAAAGAAACACAACACTGTGATGGCCAAGATCGAAAAACAAATTTCTAATTTTGTCCATGAAGTGAAATAGGAGTTGATAATTAGTCTGGGATGATAGGGAGATGTTACAGACACACACAGAATCAGTTTTTAGTCCATTCCTCTAGCCGTCCAATTTGACGCAGCTGCAGGGGCCTATAGTGGTGCGTCGTACTGTATGTGCTTATGTAACTCCATCAAGCATGGGTGTGAAAAATAGTGTCATGAATACATGTTGCAGGTTTCTACACTTCGCTTTGGGGATTGAGGACACTCCTCCAGTGCAGTTCATCATGATGATCCAATTCTCCAGGTACGTGTGACAAAGGAGGCCATCAACACCACAACGCCGTCAAGTGTCTTTGTAAATCAGTCTTTCTATAAATGTGTCTATATTCGCCATATGACATGTGATCCAACAGCTTTCCTCCTCTCTCCTTCACAAATACTGGCGACCAGCGGCGCTCCAGACGTCCACAGAAATCAACAGCAGCCATCTCATCTCACCACTCCATCACTGACTCCACAGCCCAACCCCCCCACCAATATCTCCTCCATCTCCTGCTCTGTCATTTTAACTGTCAATCCTTCTCTCCATCATCCCACCCCTCCCCACCTCCACTGGTAAACCTTTCAAGCCATCTTGTCATCTTGTTCGTGCACTGTACTACATTTCTACATCTTCCCTACATCTCTGTTATCTATACTTCTGCTGTGCCCTGCCTGGGCCGGGACGGAGGCTGAGGGAGGAGGTGGGGGAGGTGGAGGGGTGAAAGAAGCGGCTTCCATCCCCAACCCGCTATGAGGGCAATTTCACCAAACTGTAATAACAGTAATGGCCGCAGGTTATGGTAATTTTTCAATTAATCCAAATAAAATGTGGGTAAAGGACTGTGTAGGTTTGTATGGCAAGGAGCTCACTGAACTTAAAGAGAATCAAATCTAAGCCAGCTATGGTGATAATCGTCAGCATTAATGTCACCATAATGAGCACCATCACCATTAAATTATCTCGAAGGTAGTTTGATGGAAAGCTGGATTGTAATTTCAACATTTAACCACTATTCTTATACCGCACACCTTTGAAGCAATATTTAGTCTTTTTAAGCAGAGCAGCAGCAGTACCTCCAGCTCTTCATGCCGCTCTTTGTATGGAAGCAGAAGAAAATACTATAATAATTTTATGAGCGAGTTAATACTTAATTTTGAAATCAAACCACTACTGAATACTTCAAATTTGAATACACTCAATGGCCACTTTATTTCCTAAAGCTATGCAATTTTTGAGATTATGATGAGGGCACCTTGGTAGCTGAGTGGCTATAGTGCATGACATGTGACCACAATAACATGAGTTCGACTCCAGCCTTGGGACCTTTGTTACAGGTCTGGTAATATTCAAAACATTTTTTTAAATGTTCACAAATGTGTACATTTCCTATAGGTATATACTATAGAAGTGTTTCTAATTTGTTGTCCCCTTTACATACATAAGGGTAGCAGAATATTATAAAGTGGTTTGGACATTTCTGGTCCAATTCGAACCAATCACAGGAGGCACACCATTTATGTGTAATTTCATTAGTTTAAAGAAATAACATTTTCTTTTCCTGTTTTGGTGACTGGTGACCCTGAATTTGATGAATTTACTGTTAATCAGTACACAATGAAACAATAATTAGCAAGCTAGCGCATCCCATCGTCCCTTCACCTCAGCAGTGCTGCAGGCCACCATTTCTGTAACCAGTGTGTGTAAGCAATGGTGGAATTAGCAAACTAGCTAGCTGACAAGCCAGCCGCTAAATGAGTAAAATGTAACAGCTTAATGCTTCACCCACACCCTTTTGTCACAGGATAGGAAAGCCCATCACACGCTTCGAGGCAACTCTTGAGTCGAGTGTTGCATAAACCTAAACAAACTGCAAGTGAAAACTGAAAAAAACAAGTTAACTAACGGTAGAAATAGTCTTCTCACAGATCTCAAATGCCAGTCTGCTAAGTAACAGCCCTGAGTTTGACCCATTCATCCACCACAATCTACTCTCTGCACATACTTTTTACTTCTTTATACTACTATTAATATCACTACTCCTAAATGTGTTAAACTACGTTTGTTAAATTTGTTAAAGACACCAAGATGTGTGCTCCTTGTACCAAAGATAATGAACCAACATCTCCCATGCCTGGTTACATCCTGTCAGTCACATTATCAAAGGAAGAAAAAGTCAAATGAGTGAATGCAGAACTCGCACACTGAAATTTTCTGAAATTGTGAACTTCTCGTAATTACTAAAAATCCCGCCACTTATAAAAAACAGATTGAAATGTTTAGACGGTAAGCAAAAAAAAAAAGGTAAAATGTCCCAATGCTACTCAGTGGTATTTCATTTTCAACATAAGTAGAGTATCCAGTAAGTTAGATTTCATAATTAGGGTTCCAGTTGTTTATAAAAAGTCTAATTATTATGGCGTTTCTTAGCTGCCATATTCTTTTTCCTGGCAGGCTCTCTGGTCAGAAGAAGATCCATCTTTACTGTACATTCACACTCTGCCATTACTCTGACATTCTGCTTGACATTCAGGTAGCATAGCAACATGACAACATGCCCCTACAGCCTGGTGTGAGAATATAGATGCTTTTTGAAAAGGTTGACAAGAGAGAAAGGGAGAGGAGAGATGGAGGAGGAGGAGGAGGAGGAGGAGGAGGAGGAGGAGAAGGGGTGGAGAGTGGAGTGAAACCCTCCACAGATTTGCTTCTTCTCCTTTTCAACCCCACTTTAAAATCCCATTTGAAATTTAAAGCACCATTTTTGTGTCTGAAAATACCTTTACATGCGCTACCATAAATACTGCCCAAAGGGATAAGGCTTTGGTTCCCGCTGCAGATTCGCACGATTCAACAGGGATGAGCTACTATAATGGAAGGCACACATTTGCATACATACTGTATGTGTACACACTCTGTATATAGCAAAATACATACATAATAGAGAATATCTTATACACAGTACATATAATAAATTTAGAGCAATCCTACATGTAACAAACATTTGTATTTGCTGTACTGTATATAGGAATACATATATGCTTCTCTATAATACTGTCCACACTTTGGTTGTATTGGTTATGTATGCATAAGGAGAGAAATATAATGCTTTAAAATTATTTCTGTTGTAAAATTGTGGAAGGAGACAGATGGAGGAAAAAAAGACACGCATAAAACATATAACACTGGTCAGAGGGGTTATGTAAATGCATTTTTTTCCTACCGCAGAAATCAATTCATAATTCATAAAGATTAAAGATGGATTTCATATTATTACATCCCATTCAATTGGCCCTTCTCCCCTCCCCAAGCTCTTTGAGAAAATGCTATACCTCCACGAGCTTCTGCTTTGTCGGTGTGTAGAAGGTGACCAGATCCTGTCCCCCCTGACCAAATCAATACATCTCCTGATTTCATCCTGCCTGTTAGCCTCCAGTTGCTTGGAGAAAAATCCGCTCAGGTTTGACTATCGCTGTCTCTGAAGACACTCTACCTCACTATTCACTTGTAATGGTCAGTGAGAAGCTCTTCCCCTTCCTAATCACAACTACGCTGTTATTACTATTTTTCCTTTGTTGGATTCAGAAAAAAATATATTTTGGAGATACAGTGTGTTTCCAAACTATATATCTATGTTGAAAAGTTTTCCACTGCAATATATATTTTGTAAAAAAAAGAAAAAATTGAATTAATGAATTTCCCCATGTTTCCCAAGTCAGAAACCCAGCTGTCAAATATCTTAGGTTGTGTTTACTAGTACTCCAAGTCCTGCAGTATAGTGTGTATGTAGCTTTACTTGGTGGTAGAAAGTAACATTTACTGTACTTCAGTTTAGTCAATTTGATGTACTTGTACAATTGTTAATGTTTATTGTAATATTGAAGTTATAGTAGTTTTGGCTAGCATAGCGTTCTGACCGCCTAGCAGTTCCCTGCCAGGTGGACTGCAGGGTATTTAGCATGTTATTAAGATTCCAAACCGTAGGGAGCAAAAATGCTCAGTTAAAAGGGAACTGGGAACTGTGTAAGAAAAAATTGAACAACGGCTTACTTGGGGGCGACTGTGGCTTAGTGGGAGAGCAGGTCGATCCCCGACTCCGCTAGTCCATGTGGATGTGTCCTTGGGTATAAATACAAGGGGTACAAGTTCTGCAAGGTGGCACTGGGACTGGCACCTTGCATGGTAGCCCCTGCCATCAGAGTATGAATGGGTATGAATGGGTGAATGATGATATGTAGTGATAAAGCGCTTTAAGTGATCGGAAGACTAGAAAAGTGCTATACAAGTACAAGTCCATTTACCATTACCACTTTGCCACTAGTTGACCTGCTAGATTACCCAACAGTCATTGCGCCTTGCTAGAGCTCTAGCATAGGGCTATGCTAGCCAAAACTACTATAACTTCAATATTACAATAAACATTAACATTAAACGTTAGATGCCAGTGTTAACGCTAGATGTCAGCGCTAACGTTAGATGCCAGCGCTAACGTTAGATGCCAGCGCTAACGTTAGATGCCAGTGCTAACTTTAGATGTCAGTGCTAACGTTAGATGCCAGTGCTAACGTTAGATGTCAGTACTGTTAGATGCCAGTGCTAATGTTAGATGCCAGTACTAACGTTAGATGCCAGGGCTAATGTTAGCCGCTGTATTTAGAAACTAACCTAACCAACTATTGTGTATGTGTTTAGTTGTGCATGATCACATCCCCTAAGTTAGATGCCAGTGCTAACGTTAAATGTCAATGCTAACGTTAGATGCCAGTGCTAAAGTTAGATGCCAGTGCTAACGTTAGATGCCAGGGCTAACGTTAGATGCCAGGGCTAACGTTAGATGCCAGGGCCAATGTTAGCCGCTGTATTTAGAAACTAACCTAACCAACTGTTGTGCATGATCACATCCCCTAAGTGTTCGTATGAGGTAAGGACAATGCCAGAGAGGGAAAATATAGCGCTACTTGATGAATGAGATTTTTTAAAAAGGATTGAAATATTCTTGCAAATGTGTTGGTTAAGTTAAGCAAGTGGTTAAGTTCAAGTTCCAAAATTGTTATATTTAAGTTCACAATTATTATATAAATGTTAATTTAACAGCTGCTAGACATAGCCTAAAAGGCTTAATCGTCTACACAGGCCCACTGTGACTTATTGTCATGAATAAAAGCGTTTCTAAAACACCCCCTCCCCCCTCAGATTTTTTCATTATATAGAATATGATACATAAGTTTAGACATGGAGTATATTCTTGGATATGGAGTATATATTGTATTATATACAGTATTGTGGAGCTAGCATGGATAGGGAGTATAAATTATATTATATATTGTAGATAGGAGCTTGGGTATGGTGTATTTATTGTATTATATATTATAGATGCAAGCTTGCATAGGGAGTATATATTAAATATTATAGATACAAGCTTGGATATAGAGTGTTGCATGCAGTAGCAAGTTGGACAAAATTTGTATGAAGTTGTCTGGAGTGGGTGAATCTAAATAAAAAAGAAAGCCAGATGTGCCAGCTCATGTTCTACCGAGAATGCGACATGCAGTATGCTAACGAAGAAACATTGGACGAGCCAGAGGATCCATCATTTCAAAAGCTAAAGCACCTATGGGTGACTGATGAAATACAGAAACACATCAGTCTTTTCATCATCTCATACTGACATTGTTCTTTTGACATTGTACTGACTCAAGCAATGATAAGGTGAGATGACATTTTAAGTGTTGCCCTGAACAGTATGAAATTATGTGATTACACTTCATGTTATGAGAACTGTGATAATGTTTCACAAAATATTCTCAAGCAATTGACTTTAACGCAGTGGTTGCCAAACTAGGGGTCGAGGCCACCTGTGCCGGAATAGGCCACTTTCAGGTTAATAAAGTGACTAAGCCAGGTATTATGGTCATAGAACGCTGCCGATATTAAGATGTTGGACCTTCATCCAATCATGATCAACTATTGTTTAGCCTAATTCAAAATAATCTAAGTGATCTGACATTCAGCCCACCAGACTTTGAGGCCCGCCACAGTTTCATAATGAACCAAAAATATTTTTACAGTGGGGTCTGCTCAGCCTGCCAAGAGGATTCAACTAGGCAGGTCAGGGCTGGCCGCTCTTCGGTATGGGAGGATCCCTCATACATGGCTGGTATGATATTTCTGTTGCACAAAATATAACAATTCACAGTTTCAAAATCAATCAGATTAATGATTTGACAATGCTGTGGTTAAATTTTGGTTGGGTTGAGGGAAACATGGTGGTTTGGGTTAAAATTATTACTTGGTTAAAGTAAGTGAACAATCATGGTCATGGTTAAAAGAAACCCACGTTAACTGTCGGTAGGAAACAGGAAATGATCAGCTGTCTCCCGTGTCTGCCCAAGATCACCTGAGCGTAGACAAAAGTATTTTGGGAGGTAAATTTGCTGAAACACCTGATAATCTTGTTTTTTACTAAACAAAACAATGTCATTTTTTCTGACTTTTATTTATTTATTTATTTACATTTTTGCTTCTTTCTTGTGAAACAATGGATACTTTCAGCTCTCCAGGCCCTTCAAATGCTTTAAATAAATCAGTCACCGCTCATTTCCACGTTATTACCATCACGCCTGACCAGAGGTTGCAGGTATACATTGATTTGTTTAAAGACAAAAAGATTGGGAACCACTGGCTTTAGCAATAGAGCAAAAACTGTAATAATCTGGTAGAATCACAAGTCAAGTTTGTTATTATTATTTATTGTTTGTGACTCGATTGCCTGTGAGATATTGTGCATTTTCTATTCCCCCTAACACTGTTTACAACATGATTGATTTATACAGAGATCTCAATTTTAACATTAACCAGATCACAGATCATATATACAGATGACATTAACAGATCTTTTGACAATCTATATTCCAAAGACATATCATCCTTTTGTCTTTACAGAGCTACACACTGACTGTAAACCCATCACTGTCTTTCCCACCAAACATTAAGATGAAAAAAAAAGAAGAGAAAAAAGTTAAAAAGGTCACAAAAAGTGCCTCATCTTCCCAGAAAGGAAGAGCAGGACACTCCAGACTTTATCACTGACTCCGTGATGCAATTAGCCATCACGGTGGTGCAGCTGTGGTTCTGCTGATTGTATTAGAGAATCAGTGATGTCTTTCTGGACCAAACCCCAGAGATTGTCAGAGGGATGCTCACAGAGCCCTAAAACACAATAAAGACAAGTGGCAAGAGCCACAACTCTCAGTGGGTCTGCTCTTGTTAGAGCCAGCCCTGAAAAATGAGAAGTTTGTTTTGTTATTGTGGGTGGTTTTCTTTCTTCTTACTGTGGTTTTATGGCCCAGGGGTCGTTATCTCTCAAACACAGGGAGAAACCAAGAGTCGACTTTAAACAATGCCACGTACCATCGCACTCACAAAACTTCCAGAGGGACGCAGGGGGTTTGCTGTGAGGAAGGCCCCCGGGGGTGAGGTGACTTTTGACATGGACAGCAACACATCATACCCCTGAACACACACACACACACACACACACACACAGATCGAGCATCACAATCACCATCCTCACCCACCCCTGGGGGACAGAGAAGGAGAGGCAGGCAGGGCAGATAAGCAGGGAGACAGCCCTGCCCCCCACCACCTTTCTCCTCTTCATTCAATTCAACATCCACCCACCCACCCCTCCATGTCCAAATGTTCCCTGTGTGCCTACCTTGTGCAGAGAGCCTCTGCCAAGTAGACTGTGTGTGTGCTATCTGATCAATCTGTGGCAGTGACTGACACACACACACACACACACAGTGGTAAAAGCCATTACGGCCCCTGAAAGCTACTCCATCCAGGGACAACAGACCCCCCTCAAAGTGGCCGCGGCTGTAGTTTACAACAAAAGGGTTAGAGTAATTAGAATGGCACTTCCCTTCTGGAAGAAATACTGGGAAGAGAAGGAGTGAAGGGTTGGTGAGCAGAGAGCACATGACAGAAGAGGAGAGAGGGGGGAGAGATAGTAGAAAGAGTCGCAAAGAGAGTGGCAGTAGAGTTGAGCTGTAGATAGACAAAAAGAATGTGAAGAGGAGAAAGAGAGAGAGGAGAGTCCCCAAGAGTACAGCTATAACCCTATTCCTATCTATTCACTGCAGAGGTTGTAAAGATGGAGAAACAATCAAAAGATGACTGGAGGGCAGGGAGAGATCACTCTGCGGTCATGACATGTGAGAGGAAAGCTTTACTGCTCCGGAGCAGTTAGCCATTAGAATATTAGATCTGAGCAAGAGCTGTGGAGGCTCCACAATGGGCCTCATCCATCAATATTCTGTGCAAAGCCTAAAAAGACGCTGCTGAAAAAAAGAAATCTAATTTGACAGTGTCTTCAAATTTCACTTGAAACTGCACACGCTAAATTGAAATATTTTTGGACGCACTGGCTTTTGCTTTGCCAATTATCCAAAAGTGCTTTTTTGACTAAAATGTGTTTCAAATCCACCTCTAGCCCAATTTGTTTTCAGTCAATGTGAACAGTAGCCCAAGATCAGATCCAATTACAGAAGTAAAACTCAGTGCTAGCAGCAGGATGAGGCTCAGATTAGGACTGGACCATATGGCTTGTTGAGGAAACTGTGGCTTCCACAGAGCACTATGGGTGTCTCAACTGTAGCCTGATCATTCATTCGTTTTGTTACTATGCTCTGTTACTAACTCTCGTCATTCCAGATGCAGCCACTCCCTCCTGCCCTCCAATAACCCTGTTTCACCACCTGACCTCCAAACCTACTTACTCACCTGCTTTCAATTTCCCTTAATCAGCTATATCTTAGTATAAAAGATAAGATAAGATAAGATATGCTTTTACTGATCCACAGAGGGGAGAATTTTGCAGCAGCACAAGGGGAGAAAATAATAATAATAATAAGAGCAACCCCAGAGGTTACCTTCCTTACCAGCTTGTTGAGTCTGCTGGTGCTAGCCTTGATGCCACCACCCCAGCACACCACAGCAAAGAACAGAGCACGGGTTTACCACGGACTAGCGACCAGAGACGTAGAAGATCTGCAGGAGTTTGTTGCACAGACTGAAGTATCGAAGTCTCCTCAGGAAGAACAGTGAGCCCCGTCTTTTCTGTGTCCATTTTTTTATTGATTTGACCCTCTCCTCTCCCTGGATGATAACTGGGACAGAGGCCTCCTGTTCCTTTTGTAGTCCACCGCCAGCCCGTTGGTCTTGCTGATACTGAGCTTCGGGTGTTATGATGTTGTTGCACCAAGTGATAAAGCTCTCTATCAGTCATCTCTACTCCTGTCTTTGTTGATGAAGGAGTTGTTGGAAAACTTTTTGAAGGTGGCATGAATCAGAGTTAAAACGTAAGTCTGAGGTGTATAGAGTAAAATTAAATTGCATCAGTACAGTACAGTACTGGCATACTGTGGCCAGTCAGTGAGGTAGTTCATGATACGGGATGCCGTATCAGGGTGCAGTTGCATTGCCAGAAGCTTATCCCTTAGAAGACAGGGCTGGATGGTGTTTAAAGCACTGGAGAAGTCAAAGAACATGACTCTTATAATGCTTCTCTGCTTCTCCAGGTGCAAAAAGGCCTTGTAGACCAGGAAAATGGTAGCACCCTCCAATCTTATATGTGGCTGGTACGTAACCTGCACTGGGTCCAGGAAAGCAGTTAGCAGGGCTCTCAGGTGCCGCCAAACCAGTCACTCAAAGGTCTTTGTGACATGTGACGTAAGTGTCACAGGTTAGGTTCTCCAAAGTCTCCAAGGATCTTCAATCCTGCAGCAGTTCGACTCCGTCTTAGCTGGGTCACGCGCATCCACCCTACATCCCATATCTCCAATATCAAGCCTGTCAAACGGACGTTGATTCAAGTGAAGACCTTGAAGCTCCCGTAATTATAGCCCTGATAAAGGGCCTGAGAAAATACAGAACCAGAAGGAGAGAAGCCTAGAGACAAAAGAACAGAACCAGAGGAAGAACCACAAGTCCATTTCACTACCGGAGGGCCAGAAGAAAAGGAGGAAGAGTCAGAGCCGGTCTTTGATTATTTGATCTGCATGCTAGTGCTGGGCGGTATACCGGTTCAACCGGTCTCTTCTTTTACTAACCCACACACACATATAGCTTTAAGCTAATGTAGCTCAGGTTGCGCTTACGGCTTCAGACACGTGTAGATAACGATATCTCTATTGTCTACCGCCATTTTAGAGTCTACCGCCATTTTAGAGTCACGCGCCATCTTGTGGTCTCGCGAGAGACGTCGCCACGTTTTAGATTACCTCATACGTTGTCTGAGCTGTTCTCTCGCCCCTCCCCTCTACACACAAACACTACATGCACACGCACACACACACTTCCCCTCTTACCCCCGTTTGTTGATTTTAGATAGCGTGCACATGAATGTATAGTTTGTTGTTAGTTTAGATATTAGTTGACTAGATCATTATTATTGGAACTTAATAAACTCTGTTATACTTTAAAGAGCAGCTGTCTGTGATTACTTTGTGCATGTGTTGTGATTATAGCTGGATATGTGCCCTGTGCTCGAACTTAAACCTTCACAGTTCACTCTGAATGTGTAATAGTACTCATACTATTGACATTGTGAGTGAATACTAATTGTGAGACTTAGTTTATCGTTTGGTTATTGGTCCCTGTTCGCAGGGTTATTATTAACAATTGTTAATAATCTTACTGACATTAATAATTCTATTGGTCACTAATTTAGTTTTCTTAAATGCTGATAACTCAAACACGCTCCTTTTCGTTCCCAACAATAGAAATGTGTGATATATCCTGTAATCATTATTGACTCAGTATATATGAGTTAGAAATGTAAAACCTTTCCTGTGATTGTTTTGTGATACATCAAACATGTTCAATCAAGTAAGGTTTTGATAAAGTTGAGATATTAATGAATCTCATAATGAAATGTTTAAGATTAAGACATGAACAAGTATAAAAGGATAAATGTAATAATTAATCACTCTGTGACTTTTATGAAATGTTAGTGCACTAAGCAAATAGAGAAATGAAAGAGCTGATGAAAGTACAGTGAAGCCATGCGGACATTGATGGTGGGTAAAGTGGAAGTACCTGAATTAAATGAGTTGTTTTGATTAGCAGAGCAGGAAAACATTGACTCATGACTCAGATTGTCCTAAGGAGATGACCAAAGTCATGAATTTACGAGAAATAGGATTGACGTCATAGTCACATGACTTGTTCGTGTTAGCAATGGTGAGCTAATGCAGGATGTCCAAATAGGGGTGGAAAGAAAGGTAAAATAAAGAAGTAACAAACGTCATCAAGTGCTGCGCAACACTATGTCACTCTGAACTGTGATTGAAGATTGAACAGAGCTTTTCCATCTGAAGAACAACTTCTACCTGAGAACGACCAGTCAAGATTTCTCACCAAAACCATCGCTCCCTGAGAGGAGCTGAAAGGACCAAGTTGCTGAGTATAATTCTCTTCCTTATCAACCCTCTAAAAATGTCGCTCATTTTGGAGATTTTGGGACTTTTTGCTTCCAGCCCTGTTCTTCATAGGAGGTTGTGATCAGAGCAGCAATACGGATATAAGATAGGACAGAGTTTCATTCTGTTGAATTAATCATGTATTGATTGCATTTATAACATCTGATTGACACACCTGTTCTGTTGCTGTAAGATTCAGCAAAATTAAAATGAAGTAATCTGCAGTTCAAATAAAAGTTTCTTTGTATTCATTCTAATCTAGTGAAGGGTTTCTTAAAGTTTCAAGTAGCCTCTCCTCAGTGATGTGAAATACAGATTGTGTGGTCTAGTCAGGTTCATTAATTAAAGCTCTTATTGGTTGGTCTAGACTCAAAAAGTTACTTTTCTATACCAGCAGAAGTATACTTGAAGCTTAAATAATTACCAGCAATCACAACAACCATTACTATTTCAGAAGGGAGCTGTCTTTAACTTAAGAGTTTTCACCAAGTAAAACATCAGGTCGAGAAATGGCAGAGGGGAAGGCTTCAGGGTGAAGACAGTTAATAGCTGGATGAATCTCCTTTGCACCAGTCTATTTTGATTAGAAAGCTGTTCTGTGACTAAATAAGCAGACAAATTTTACCACTTTAATATGAGGACTGGACTAAACTCTTTTTTTTTAGTTTTGGGGTCACAAGGCTGCTTAGGAGAGCCCGTTAAATGTCCAGTCATGTCTCAATGAAGCCATAATGAATGTTTACATGACGCCTGCCGTCATAATTGTAACAGATAGATGAAGCCAGCTATGTTACATATTCCATGCCTGAAAAGAGAGCAGAATGAACCGCTCTGTCAGCATCTGCGTGTGTGGAAATCACCAATCAGCTACTACATTAAGATTCATGTCTACAAGTATCTCTGGTCTTTAATGTAAGTCTAGACAGCCTTGAAAGCATCTTGGCGGGTTTTTCTCCTCACAGGTTGAAGTTGTTGTTTATTGTGTTTACACCTGCACTAGTACAGAATAAGAGTTAACTCATTTGAAACCAAGTGATAAATCATCTCCTCTAGCAAAAAGATACGGCATGGCAGAATCATTGTCTTGAAGGAAAAGTTTGTGGCATAAATAATGAGTAAACCCTGGCTATGCCTGTTTGGCCCTGCGGTTGCAACGAGCTAATTAGTCCTTGAGGGAGAAAATCCCATTTTGAGAAGAAAATGAATGATCCTGCACTAACACAATGCAGTGATAACAGGGAGGAAAAACCTAGAGTGAAATGATCAAAACAACAAAGGATTGATGCAAGAGGAGTTAATGCACTTCAGAGAGAGAAAAAATCCAGTTATTTACAGTAAATGGCAAAGTCCTCTTCATTTGCTCAATGTGTGCTATTGACTGGCATCATTTACGTCAAAGAGAAAACAGATCCAAAGGGAAACAGATGCAGTGAAACAAGATAGGGAGTCCAGATCAATAATGGGAGAGGGGTCGCTGACTCCAACACACACACACACACACACACACACACACACACACACACACACACACACACACACACACACACACACACACACACACACACACACACACACACACACACACACACACACACACACACACACACACACACACACACACACACACACACACACACACACACACACACACACACAAATAATGTCTTTAAGGCCAAGAGGAGCAACAGTAAATCATGCTGTGGACTACTGGTGATAGCCAGACTTGACTCTTTAAACAAAAGCAGCCATAATAGTACTTATAACAAACTTATGTAAACAGATTTACTTCTGTTCAAATCAGTGGTGTAAGTTCAATGTGTAATATATACGGACCCCTTGATTGACACTTCAGACCCCCTGAAAGGCTCAACTGCAAAATTTCAGGGGGGTCTCTAAAATAATAAGACAATTATTTGTCACTTAAAATTGTCACTAAAAATGTCTATAAAAAGCTTACATATGCCCAGCAGTTTTCATTATTCAAACTGCAAAACACTTATTCACCAATATGAATTTTACGATTTTCTGCCGTAAATGACACAGCCAGCCAGAGACGCAACAGGTTGCTCAAAGCGAGCCTCTCTTCACGTCTGTTTGTGGAACTAAACGGACCACCTTTGAACAAATTTGATCCAGAACCTTTGGTGATAACCTGGATTAAAGCAGGACGTTGTCTCTCCTCTTCTTAGATACCAGGGCAGCAACGAGAAGAAGCCGAGCTGAGGTGTGCGGTATTTTGTACAGTGTAAATTACTAATCATTTTGTTAATTTCAGTTAAAAGATTCATAGTCACTGACTATGTACTGTAGTTCACTAACTGTGCATACTGCACTTCAGTATGCACAGTCACATATGCATCACTTTTGGAATGTACTTCCACATGTAAGCAGGAAGTGAATGCTTTGAAATGTAGCGCTGTTTAGCACATCCTTTTGTTCAGTTCAGTTTAAAGATTCACTGACTATGTATTTCTTTCACTTTTTTTCTAACCTGCGGAAATGCAATCACAGCACTTCAGTGTGCACAACAGATACAGCATGTCTTCACATCTCATGAAACAAATACGCTTCGGTTTTACTCAATCTAGCTGTTACACAGGCAGAGTAGCAGCTCTCATTTCCCGCTCGTTAATGTAGTTTGTGGCTTATTTCTAAGTTTCAGTCTATTTTCTTCTGTTTTAGAAGTAGAAATACAGTGGTTGTGAATTGAGTTCTGAGCGCTGCCAAAACACGGGTGACCTACAACTCACTAATGGGCCTGACGGAGCACGGAAGCTGCTGCTGCTGGGTGCTGCTCGCGCCTCCTGTGCACACAGTGTCAATGTCATCACCATTTCAATGCAGTTCAGTACGCACAACAGTAAGCTATCGCATCTCTCATACCAACTGTAACATTCTGGCCGTCCTCAGGTCAGTAGTACGTTCAATCTGTTGTTCAGTAACAATGGTGATTCAGTGTAGTCAGTTCAGTAGGAGGATTTGTTCATTCATCTTCTAAACACGTAACCCAACCTGCCAGATGGTTCGTTACAAGGAACCATCTGAGATGCCGTCACTGGAAACTGTTTGGAAAAGGGCAAGCACTTTTAAAAAAAATACGTGGCAGGTGATTGGATGAACCATCTGTCAATCAAACTACACACACATAAGCCACGCCCCTAGTAGCTCCTCACAGGACTCTGATTGGTCCGTGCTCTGGCTTACGGGACACAAACACATTACTTGAATCCAGTGGTGGGCCGTCAGGGTCAGCAAGGCCTTCTCTGCTGGCCTAAACAGAATCACAAAGTTATAGCTATTTTATAATTTAATAATTTTTCATAAATATACTACATATATTATAATTTGTAAACATATTTTTCCCATTATCTTATTTTCTCATTGCACAGCTACTGTCTTCCTCAGTTACTCTGCTTCCAGTGCAGCTTGTTTTAAGTAGAGCTTTTATCCAATCAGATTTCACCTCTGTGTCTCTAGGTAAGAAGAGAGGCCCGAGGCCTGCAGACTCACAAGTGAATCCCTTTGCAGTTTAAGTGAATGGGGATGATATTGTTGATTGTCATAGTGTTCAACCAATCAGATCTTTAGTTTGACATGTTGGGCGTATTCTTTGACGTGCCAGAGCCTGCTAGCTGGCCTAGCCATACGTGATTGGTCAGTGGGCTAGCGTGACATGTTGGGCGGTGACAATCCCAATATCTGCTGCCTCTGTCGAGCGGACATTTTCAGCCCTCAAACGCATTAAAACGTATTCAGGAAATACAACTGGGGAGGCTCGACTGTCTTCACTGGCGTCTATGAATCGAGAAGGACTTCTTACTGGAACTAAAACGCACGGATGTACTGAACAACCGTGAGATTAAACTCTTTATTAACAAAGAAAGAAGGATGGACTTTGTCTTTAAATAGTGAACAGCAGCTCTGGTAAGTTAACTGCTCTTGTTTTTACATCTGCAGTAGCTTTAATATGGTTGTTTATATATTATTATTTGTACATCTTGTTTTTATGAAGATGGATTTTTGTTTGGTCGTTAAACCCTAAGCCTTTTTTTTGGCTTCTGCTCGAAAATACTATACCCATACTCAAAGGGGCCTTACTCTCTAACTACAAGGTCTATTTGAATAATTTCAATTTATTAATAACACTCAAGGGGGTGAGCTTTGGTGAGAGGTGTAAATATTGTGTATATGTTACTGGTAATACCAAATGAAGATGGAACACAGCTCCACTTTGAAAATGTCAGGTTTGCATGGTGAAAAAGCACTATTATTGATAATACTATATTAAATGAGGCTCAGTAAAGCCTAAAAACCACCCAGCATCATAGAAAACAATGGCAGTAGTCATAGAATGAATAGAGTGAAGTAGGCCAGAGCAAGAGACATAAACGTACGAGAGGTCACGAAAGGTCGTCATTTGAGAAACAGCCTCTCCAGCTGTTCCATTGTACTTTTATAACTTAAATAACGATATATTTAACTTCCTTTATCCTTGTACATGCACAATATATCACATACAGCAGTTTGGAATCATTTTTGAGAGCTAGAACCCTCTCCAAAGCCTCTTGGAGCCGCCGACTCACGGCAGAATGCGCTATAGCGTGTGTGTATTGGACCATTGCTGAGCCTGTGGTTGGTCAATTCAATACTACGACATATCTATACACGTGTTAGGATCTAGCCAATGCAGTGGAGGCAACGTGGTTTTCATTGACAGGATCGTTTTCCGGAAAATGCCGATTTACACAGGCGGACCCTGCGTAAAAAAGCCAGAGTCTACTAAATGTGAAACGTGGTCCTGTGGGCTTATTTGACCCCCCTTCGTTCAGGAAAGAGTTTTATTAGACAGGAAACAGATAGAGGACGCCGATTCCAGCGTTGAAAATGGATTAGGAGAACAGTTTTTTCATTTTTCATCTCATGGTGAGTGCAAATTCAGAATTATTCTGCGGGCTGTATGGCGTGTTTATGTGTGGTCTTTTGTCGGCAACTTTTGAACCGTTTCACGGAGAGTAAATCCAAAGTGTTCGGTAGAAGCCGGGTGGAATGCTACTGCTGCTAAGTAGCAAGCATTAGCTTGGAAGCTAATAGATCGTCGGTCGGAGGACTTTTTCGAGTGCGTATCTCGTGAAATGAAAGCGAAAAAATGACGATATTTTCTAGAGGTTCTGAAAGGTTCTGTTAGATCGTGTTTTATTGTGTTTTCAGTGTGTAAAATGTTATACATAGTTCTGTCCATCAGAAGTTAAACCGGTATACAACATGTGTGTAGGATTATTATATTTGTTACTGAAAATTGCATTGTGCGGTACTGCTCGGCACCAGTCGGTACCGCTCTGGACCAAATTGGGTCCAGGTCGGGTCCAGAAGGTATGTGATAGGAACTATTGTTACGTCCAATGTTGCTCTGGGGACACATTTAGTCGGTGCCAGTGTTGCCAACTTGCTGACTTTCTCGCTAAATCTAAATTTCCAAACCCTCATGGCAACTTTTTTTATCAAAAGCTACTAGTGACAAATCTAGCGACTTTTTCTGGTGTTGTTGGAGACTTTTCTGGTGTTTTGACTCTGACGTTAAAGCACGTACGTTCTGCACTGCCGTGAGCCCCTCCGCCGCCCCAAAGCACACACAGGCGGGTACTCTCACAGCAGCCTCGCTCAGCAGTCCCAGCTGCAGTCAGAGCAGAGAGGAGAGGAGACACACTCTCGGCGTATTCATGTATCTGCACTCTGCAGTTAGTGTATTTATAGGTGTTGAGCTTCATTTTTTACACGAAACAAATAATAACCGTAGCTGTGGCGTCATAATGAGATTATTCAGCTGCAGGACAACAGTGAAGGCCCAGGTATAAAATGCACGGCACGCCACTGCTTGAATCCTGACTAGATGGATTTTCGTGCGATATGTGATCCAGACATCGCAAGACTCTAGCTGCAGTGCAAGTTATGAACACCTTTATTTCATGAGTGTGTATATGTATGTGCATGTGCATGTGCATAAGAAGGCTCTTAAGACATGGGATCAGTTTGGAAAGGAAACCAAGGTAGTGCATTAGTCACGATGAGAACCTCAGGCCTGGATGAACACACATACACACAAATCTAAAGTTTAGATGAAAAGAAAAAAGCCTTTTTAATCCTTTAAGATCACATCACTGGTCATATTGTGAAGCTTTCTAACAATATATGCAAAAATCTACTTATTCATATTTTTATATCAAAATCCAATCACCTTTTCTTCCTGTAAAAAAAAAATGACGTGTGCTTACGTAAGCTAACTATTTTAACCAGTAATACGACATCAATCCATCAATCAATCTGAAACTTTTAGCAACAAGGGAGGTGTGTAGAGCCACAGCTCTGTATCAAGCTACACTCTAAGCCCGCCCACTTTTTAGCAGCCCAACCAAATGTGAAAGATTTGATTTCAATCTCTCTCGTAACTGGACACCACTCAAATATTCCATTACCCTGTGAGGCTCTAACTTCCGTTTCACTGGGACTTCAAATGATAAACACAGTGCGACAGGTCTTACACAAATGAGCATGAAAACAAATGCATGCAATACACAAGAATGAATAAACAAACTTTTTTTAAATCCATATAAGACCCTCAAAATGTTTCTGTAGGTTTGACAACACGATCCAAGTTGGTTTATTTGGCTTACTGATGCGTCTATGCTCTAAGCCTTCTCCATATGTGATAATGGGATTCATTGCTTCCCCTCCCCTTTCTCTTCTCTCTCCTCATGTCCTGCACGCCATCCATTTGAAAAGGAAGGCATCGCATTTAAATTACGCAGGCAGTTTACTGTAAGAGTCCACCAGGGAAATCGAAGAAGAGACAGAAAAAGAAAAGGGGAGAAGGAGGGGGGATGTAAAACAGAGTTATGGGAAATCGCGTTGGATGGAAGGCAAAGTGCACAGAAAGATGGGGAAGATAGAGACGGGATGGTGGGAAGACGTGGAGTGGAAGAGCGATTGAGGGAGAGAGTGAGGCCTGAAAGCTCACTGTCTATCCTTTGTCCTTGATCTTTTTTTGTTGAAGATTTGCAAACACACTCTTTCTCTCTCTCCTTCCTCTCTCTGTCCATCCTCTCTCTCATGTTGTTTCTGTTGACCATGCTGACCACCGTCCTCTCTTCCTCTGCACTGATGGGTGACAAACAAGCCCAGGCAATCCCACAATGCTCTTTGTCAACCTTGCAGTGGAAGACTGGTGCGTTTGGCTATTTGCATGCAAATATAGCCCCCTCCATCCCACACACACACTTACACACACCTTCCATCACCCTCCTCTCTACGCTCATTTATTTTGTCCTGCATAGTGTTCACTTTATTTCAGAGGAGTGCTTATTGAAGTGTGTGTGTGTGTGTGTGTGTGTGTGTGTGTGTGTGTGTGTGTGTGTGTGTGTGTGTGTGTGTGTGTGTGTGTGTGTGTTGGGGGGGTTCCCTCTGACTGCAGCCACATTATACTGCACTGCATGATGAGACAACCCACAGTCACTACATTGTAACATATGTATTATCATAGCTACTTGTATTTGGAAAGTAGTATTGTGGTATAGATGTAACTCTAAATGGATCAAATTTATTTTTTTAGGGCAATAAATTCCACAGACTATAACCCAGGGGTATTCAATTAAATTTCTAAAAGGTCCAGATTGAGAAAATCTCCTCGTGCAAAGGTCCGGAACATTACAATATTGTCTAACTTGCGCTATTTAGTGCCATATATATATATATATATATATATTCAAGAAGCCTAGTAGTAGTAACAACGCCTCTGTGTAGTAAACAACTGTCAAATCAAATAAAGAAAGTACACATCAATTATATTTTAACAATTATTATTCTCAGTTTTCACATTTAACTGGATGGATTATAAATAATACATAGAAATACATAAATAAATGTTCTTCTCATTTCAAGTAAAATAAGGGCTGCATTAAAGAATAACTGACATAACAGAAAGCTTTTGAAAAATGTGCATCTTTAAAATAAAGTAATTCATTTTAGAAAAATCTATTTCACTGAATTGTCCTGCAGCTTTAAATTCAGTTCATTCAGGTGTGAAGTTATGTCAATCAAAAAAGCCACAATATTATATTTTTCTCATCTTCTAATAAGATAAACTAGTGAGCATGGACTTTATCTGTAGTTATTAAACCACTTGTTTCAGCTCTATTCTCTCTGTTAACATCATTGGACAGTGAACTAATGTGTTAGATTTCTGATCATATTGGGCTCTTAGGTTTATTTTCTGTGTCTTCATTTCAGATGTGAGTGGGTACGTTTGCTAAAAAGAGTTATGCTTTGTCTGGTAGTGGCGCTTCATATTACCGCTTTGAATAATCTCCACAGTCTCTGAACATGTGAGACATACTGGTTTTAAACTGCCCGTGGGAATAATTAATCTATAAGAGTCTGTCCATTCTTGGTTAAAGGCTCTGGTCTCTCTGACCACTTTTCTCCTTTTTGAGAATGTTTTGTGAAATAACTTCTCTGACTCACGTAATTCTCCTACTCTTCGGTCTCTTTTGATTGGCTGAGCTGCATCACGTGATGTGATTTACAACGCATTGGTCGGTGTGTTTCCTGCACCGCTGAACAAGTACCGTAAAGGCTGGAAAAGCTGCGCTGGTTAAAATAGAAGCGCTCCGTCAAAATTGTACCCTAATGTTGTTCCATCCCTAATAGAGATGGAACATCAACACCTATGGCATCATGATGCACTATCAATAAACAAGCAGCCATAGTCAAAAAGAGCAGCAATATATTAACAATGTCAAGGATAAATGTCAATTTAAAAAAACAAAAGCACTTTGTAAGATCCGTTAGGTTTTTATTGTTCAGAGACTAATCTGTAGAAATGATTGAAGGTCCTATACCTCCTGCACCAACAATAACACCTGCTGTAGCCACGTGGACTATAGATAGACAGAAAATAATAATTTCTAACCAATATAACATTCCAAAAAGTATTTCGGAGTCATTTAATAACATAAATGAACATAAACAGCCCTGCACTGAAGTTGCTTACTACTTCTTTCAATGCGTGTCCATTGACAATGATGGACAGCTTAACTTGAAAATGTTATGTAACAGTGGCTTAAAGAGGGGGTCTATTTCTTGCCAGGCCTCCATAACTGATATAACTTACCTCCTGTTTCCATTTCGATCTTCATCTCGACAACACATGATTGGTGTTCTTAACAATTGAGTTGTCGCCTCCGACACAGCCGAAAATGTTTGATCGGGTGTCGGCCAGTACGAGTTTATGCACCGATCTGATATAACGTTATCATATCATTCATCAGATTATTTACGCTACCATAGAACAACAACACCTGTCAATCACTACCTGATCCGTACATCCTTCCTGATCGGCCTACTGCACGTATGCAGACTAGTACTACACACCTGTGGTTAAACACTCTTGTGCATCCTATTTTCCCCTGATAATGCTACATTGTTAACAACTAATCTGTGTTGAAATCAGCAGGAGGAGAGCTACGTTAGCTGTTAGCAGCCAGTGGGCAGTATAGTCTTGCTTGGCGGAGCTAACCACAGGGCTAACAGCTAACGTTGATGGAGGTTGCATTGAGTTACATTATGATGCGTTAAAGCTCTGTCAACGGTAAATCATAAATTATCATATGTTCAAATGTAATCTTGTTAAATTAAGTTTTAACAAAGCAAAAATGTGAGTAAAAATACAATCAAGAATACAATTTATCTTCTAATCATTTGAATTGTTTGTTTTGATACAAATAACCACTATAGATGACAAAAACAAAGTAAATAACATTTCGGACTTCCGGACGGTTGGAATTAGTTTTTGTGACGGTTCTGGGATGGTGGTGGAAAAAGTCTGTATACATTTGTTTTTAACGGACTGGTATATATATCGGAATCAAGAATAAAAAAAGTCTCCTCTCATCAACACCCTTTTCTTCTTATTCAGAGATTTCTGAATAAGACAGTGAATTAAACTGGAAAAAGAACACTGATGCTGTTTTTAAAAAAGGCTCAGTCAAGACTCTTCTTCCTGAGGAAGCTTAGATCATTTGACATCAGCAGGAAGCTTCTTCATGTTTTCTATCAGGGGATCTTGGCTCGTGTTCTTTTTTATGCTGTGCTCTGCTGGGGGGGCGGCATCACTGCGGATGATACAAACATGATCAATAAGATGATCAGAAAGGCTGGCTCAGTGATTGGTCTTACCCCGGACTCACTAGAAGTCACTGTTGAAAAGCGAACAAGGGCCAAGTTAAAAACAATTGTCTTGTTTGAAGGCCATCCACTACACAGTGTCTTCAACGGACTCCGAAGCTCATTTAGTGAGAGACTCAGAATGCCTCAGTGTTCTACTGAAAGACTAAGAAGGTCTTTTGTTCCAGCAGCAGTCCGATTTGTTAATGAACACCGTTAGAGGTTTTTATCTTTCCGATGTCAATCATGTTTTATATGGCATTGTCTGGTGTTATTTATCCTTTGTAATGTGTTTTTGTCTGTCGTGTACTGTGGACTGTGTCGTCTGTATGAGTTTTTGGTGGCAAATGAGTTTCCCCACTGGGGATTAATAAAGTTTCTAATCTAATCTAATCTAATCTATGACTGTTGTGGTAGATATAAAAATGACCACATCGAAAGGCCGTCTCTTCTCAGTCAGTCAGATAATGCAAAAATGTGTGTATTGAGCCACAAACGTTTCCACATGCTGGCTCTAGCTTCATGTTCACTGTATCAGTATAGTATAAATCTTCTCATCTAACTCTCATGGAGAAAGGGAATACATGTATTTACAAGTGTCAAACTATTCCAGTAAAACTGCTGAAATATCAACACATGCAGGAAGAAAAACAAGAAAGCATGTTTTTCTTCACTTAGGACCTCCGTGGCTCCTTCCTTGCCTGCTTCTCAAACCAATACTGGGGCACAAACAGGCCATTATGCCAGACAGGCAGCCATGATTCCTCTCTCTCTCTCTCTCATACAGACACACAGCACACAGCCCCGCCGCTTCCTCTCCCTGTGAATGAAAGAGGAAGTGCAGAGGAGACTGAAGTGTAAAGAGTCCTCTGTCTCCTCCGTCTCACTCAGACAGGAGTGACACCACAGCCGACAACAACAACAACAACAACGACAGTGACAAGCGGTGCTACCGAATTATTCATGAGGGCTGAAGAACGCAACCGCAAAGGAGCTCAGTGTCTACAAAACTCACTCACTCGGCAGCCTGTGTGTTTTCAAAGTCATCCCGTTCATGAGTTACAACCCCAAACTTACAGCCTCCAAGAGGAGATTTCCCTCTCAATGGCGCCCACCTGGTCTGAGAAAGGAGGCAGCAAACTAAAGATTCAAGTATCAAAGTGCCTATTCTCCAACTTGGTTGAAAAGTTTGCAGTTCGTCACAAGTAGAGCTCTGTTGCAAAACAAGACAACTTTGTGTGACACCTGAGCCCATACAAAGCAGCAGTTAAAACACTGTGTGCTGGTGAGAGACGCGTTTCACATCCACAATGAGGACATAAACAAATTTTGTCTTTTGACTGAGACTTTGGGGAAGTTCGGAAAACAACACTTTTTTCCCAGAAACAGCATTTCACAAAGAGAAGACTGCTAGTACAAACACACCCATTATCTCTCATCTATGAAAAACTGAAAATTCCTTATCATAAAACTGCATTTCAATGACTACTGCTCTCGTAATGCTTCAGTGATTTATATTTGTTGAAGAAAGGCTTCTGCATTTTGCTGACTGGGCTTTGGAAAGCTGTGGGCCTCAGTGCAGTCAGTAGGGCAGGCACGTTAGGAAAATAAGTTTGTTTTGTTCATATCATAAACACCCTTACACCCAAACTCTCCTCGCTGTAAACTATCTAATGAAGGTGAAAAAAAGATGTAATCCCTCAAATAACCTTAAAATCTTTATCCTTGTACGATTTCAGTCAAGTAAATTACTTGTTTTTAAATGCAAAGACAGACAGTAACTCGGTCATATATTCATAACATTTAGTAGATATATTCATGGTCCCTTGAGGATGAATCATATAGGCTGGGTACACCAACTAGGATTCATATTTATACCAGATTAAATCATAGTTTAACTTGAATTAAATAGTTTAACTTTAATCATGTTGCACATTTTAAAACTATCATAAAATGAAGAAAGATTCAATTCAAACTTCTCATAAAACGTCAGTTTAGTTTTTACTCTCACTGCTGCATTTAACCACCAAAACTTTGAACTCCAACTGAAACTGTGATCCAATATTAACTTTCAACTTACACTTGCAGAGGTTTAACTATTAAAATGGCTGTCTTTTTCAGATGGATGATGAAGGGAGAAAGAAAGTAGGGAAAGACTCAAACAGTTGAGTTTTATAATGCTGGTTAAGCAAGGAAACTGTTCTGGAGCTGAACAGGAAGATTAGACTCTAGTCTCTTTTTTTCTTACTGTGCTGTTATTTGTGGTATTGTGGTATTGAAATGTCACAGGAACTATTGGATGGATTGTCATGGATTTGGTACACATATTCATGCCTGCTTTAGGGGGAATTGTAATAACTTTGGTGATCCCTTGACCTTTCAATTAGAGCCATAATCAGGTCAAAATGTTCTGTCTAGCACAGTGATTTACGACCAGATACCTGCGAAATGAACTATTTTCATCAGCCTCAGCTGTACTGTTCATTGCTAATGTTAGCATGCTACTGTTTGAAACTAATACACTCGCAAGCGCCAGAAAATGATGTAATCACGGCCAGTGCGAGTGGTCGTGGCACTTGGTTGCGCATCTCTGAATTTGTGTTACTTGCGTGCGATCACGTGACTGTCACAAATAGTTCACTGATAAAAACACTTTTTACATGTCTAGGGCTTTGACAAAGAAGGCCAGTTCTTTTTGAGATGCTTTAGAAACAGGTCTTAAAAATCTACATTTGAGAAAATATTTTGCTGCCAAATCAAATTGTTTACAGGATATTCAACCTACACTTCTTTATAATACATGTAATACTTAACATGTTTCTTTACAGAGCTTGTACAAAAGCAATAAAGTAGTCCATGAATATGAGATATGAGTTCACAGATATTCTGTATTCTGGAGGTTGGTCTATGGCGTTTTGACGGTTACACCTACAGTCTATGGGCATATCTATGGGTTACAGTCGCTGTCTTTTCATTCTTCACAGTTCATTTTGTTTGTACGCCCTCTGGCGTTTCAGACAATAATGCAGCGCACAGCGCATAGAGTATAAACGGCTCCGTTCATACTCAATGGCAACAACCAAAAACAGTTTCCATGTACATTTGGGTATGTAAGTATTGTATTACGAATGACTTTAAAAATGTGAACCTATCCTTTAAGAGTCCGTTCAGAGTTCAAACTGAGCATGTTCCTCTGGACGGATCATCAGGGTTCAGGGGCTGCATATCTTTGAATCCCTGCCACGGTGCACCATGCCGGGGGGCACGACTCCCCTGAAGCTCCCTGGAGGCCCCACAGGGTTGGATCTGATGAATGTGGGTCACAGGGAGCTCCCTCTGTAAGTGTGTGTGTACGAGTATATGTGTGTATGTTTGAGACAGTCCCCACTCAGACAGCCTTTGGGGTAATAATGAGGAATAGACCCATTTCTCAAAGCAGGCCGTGGAGCGTAAAGAGGACACATACAAACACCAGACCACACATGCGCATGAAACGGGCAGTCACACAGACACGTGCACACATGTAACAGTGTATTAAGACACATCCATACAAAACATCCATACAAAAACAGAATCAGAATTCTCAAATATGAAAATGAAACACACTTTGGGAAAGGAAGCCGTTCCGCTTCACAGATCACGCAGCAAACACAAAAACCTACAGCGGACCTACGATTCATATTGTGTAATACCAACAGAGCCCTGCTGAGCCGCTTGCAGCGCACTTCCAATGTGTTTGCTGCGTCTACCATCCTGCCTCGTGGATCCCTGTGACTGAGCCATAAATACTGCATGGCTTTCCTGAAAGCACGGGGCCCTGTGGAACTAGCAGGCAGAGTGTGTGGGTTCCTCTGCAGGTCACTGTGCCACAGTGTCTCCGCTCTATATTTACTCCACATGAACCTGACTGTGTGTGTGTGTGTGTGTGTGTGTGTGTGTGTGTGTGTGTGTGTGTGTGTGTGTGTGTGTGTGTGTGTGTGTGTGTGTGTGTGTGTGTGTGTGTGTGTGTGTGTGTGTGTGTGTGTGTGTGTGTGTGTGTGTGGGTGGGTGGTTGTGCTGGGGTGAGAGAGAGAATAAGACTGTTTATGTTTGTATGCAGGAAGGTGATGTTTGTGTGTATGAGCGCGTGTATGCGCATATTTATGTGTTCATGTCAGGATATCTGTCTGTGTGTGTGTGTGTGTGTGTGTGTGTGTGTGTGTGTGTTTGTGAGTATGGGGGGTGTGGAGGCACACAAGCATGGAAAGTGTTTGTGTGCACATGAAGGTGAACGTGCATCTGTGCGTGCATGCATGCACTTAATGCATGGTTGTTTTATGAACCTGGGGATTCAGGTGTGTGTGTGTGGGTGTGTGTGTTTGTGCTGGAGGTGAAATAATACTCCTTTCCTGGTAATGTCACATGTTTGCCTGCACGGACAAATGCTCAGACTGCATGCAGAATGTATTCAGTGTACCAGAAGAATCATGATGTCTCACACTGGGCAGGGGTGGGGGAAGGTGTGTGTGTGTGTGTGTGTGTGTGTGTGTGTGTGTGTGTGTGTGTGTGTGTGTGCACATGTGAGAGAGACAAAGATGACCAAACACTAGCAGACAATATGTGAGCCACATTTCCCATTTCCTTGTTGTTAAGGGGGGGGGGGGGGGGGGGGCTGCAGCTCTTTCAGTGATAATAGCAGGGAATGCAGACAATGGCGAAGGTGATTCAATAAACAACC
The DNA here is from genome assembly GCA_032191485.1 of Leptoclinus maculatus. Lineage (NCBI taxonomy): Eukaryota > Metazoa > Chordata > Actinopteri > Perciformes > Stichaeidae > Leptoclinus > Leptoclinus maculatus. The sequence continues at coordinate 21,535,759 of JAVDOI010000012.1, read as the reverse complement.
CAGATGCTTCATTCTGAAACAGAAGACACACAAACACACATATTCATGTGTACACACACACACACACACACACACACACACACAATATAGGTGCACAATGAAAACCTCCTTTGCAGAACTTGACATATGGCACGCACAATTTCCCTCTCAATTTCAGATCCAACTCCCACAGACGTACTTGCATGCTGGCAAATTGCCCCCCCCCCCCCCCCTGCTCCTCTCTCCTCATCTCCCTCCCCCCCTCCTCCTCCCAATTCACTCCTCTTTCTGAAAGTCATCTGCTCGCTAAGCAGTAAGCAACATCACGGGCCGCTTGCAGAAATGAGAGTATACAAATGATTTGTGGCACAGGCGTCCCCACTGGCGCCAGCCTAGATGGCTGAAAGGAGGAGGGTGGGGGTCCAGGGTGGGGAGGATAATGTCACTTTCACCTTGTGTTTCTCTAGCAGGCCCATGATGATCATTTTTTCCCATTTTCATCGCAAATTTGTTTCGGGCAAGGGCTAGCGAGTGAAGAGAGAGAGAGAGAGAGAGAGAGAGAGAGAGAGAGAGAGAGAGAGAGAGAGAGGAGAGCATGAGGGAGAGATGGTGGGTGAGAGAGGGTCCCCTATGCTTCACTGAGTGGAAGGAGAGAGAGAAAGAGAGAGAGAGAAGGAAAGAGGGGGTAAACAAGAGAGAAAGGGGAGGAGGGCATATATAAGGGGGATGGAGCAAAGAGGAGAGAGGTGGGGGGGGGCGCATCTGCACAGTGACCTTTTTCTGATCCAATCTCACTGATGAATCCTAATGAAGGATTTAATAAAATCACAGTTTACAATCTGTCTCTGCATCAAAGCGTGCAATCCAATTCAAAACAGAGGCCCATCTACATTTCCAATATTGTTGCAAACCCATCAACCCCACGAGGCCCTTCCCTGAAAAATAAGTGGGCACACGTCTGTGTGTGTGTGTGTGTGTGTGTGTGTGTGTGTGTGTGTGTGTGTGTGTGTGTGCGCGTGCGTTTGTGTGTGTGAGAAATGGAGAGAGGGAAATTGGCAAGGCCGGAGAGTGAGCGGCTGGCACATTTGTTCCAGCTGTAGCCTAATGTCACAACTCGTCATATTCATTTGGCCTTCTAATGAGGCGAAAGTCAACAAGGTGCAGCATACATGAGATGAATCGCTGCTGCGACTCATGGCTAAACAAACAGAAAGAGGTAGACAAGAGAGTGAAAGACACAAAGGAAAGAACACAATACTGAGAGGGAGCATAACATGCTACACCATTACAAACTTGATAATGTTCAGGACGGCAGTGAGTTCACACACTCTCTCTCTCTCTCTCTTCATATACATCGTCATAAGATTGAACATTTCCCTGAAATGAAAAGGGCACACCTGTTACACTGTCAGTAAGCTGTGAGTCTGCAGAGTAAACAAGACAGATGGCTGGATCAATGCAACCGTTTGACTGTCTGTAAGTTGATGCAGTGAAGAGAAGAGAAGAGGAGAGGAGAGGAGAGGAGAGGAGAGGGATGACTGCTGGAAAGCAAAACACTGAAAACACAGCGTAAAAGTCAGTAAATATCTGCAACAGGGACATCTGCTGGTGAGAAGTAATAACAACAACACTCCGTCAAAGCTTTTAGCAGGGACCACAATTCTACCAAACATGTTCAAATAACAATAATCAAGTTGATGTAAAGTAGGTCTCCAACATCTTGCTATGAAGTCATCAAGTTCACAGTGAAAAATAATCTAAAGGTGCTATCAACGGATTTACACATGCAGTTCAGTTTTCACAAGAAGTCTCATACGTAGGCGATATGGCCAAAATGTCTTACTAAGGTATGTGTAATTTGATATCACGGTTATGGTAAAAGTCACGATACAAATTCTTTTCTGTAAATTCAAGAAAAGAAAAGCTCTAAAATAACCATATCGTACTTCATTACATTTCTGCGATACAAACAAAAACAGCACAAAACAGTCAAACTGAAATTCTGTCAAAATGGAAGCTTTAAGGATCCTGAGAACAATCATTACAAGTGTTTTAAGGTCAACAGGTGCAAATAAATACCAGCCTGACTTCAGTCAATATAGTATAAAAATCTCACAAATTAGTCTTTTGAAGGAAGGAAAACAAAAAAACTGAATTTTCTCATCTTTCATTTCAAAAGTTGACAAAATACTGTCAAAGTTAACTACAGTGTGAAAACAACTGGTGAGAATGTAACCAGTGTTCTTCCTCTTCTTGTGTTGGTTGGGATGCCTCCTCTTGCTCTGTATCTACAGCTTCACTCTACATGTCTGACCACATCACCTTACCTTGCGAGGCAGCTGGATTCAAGAGATCACGAAATCACGCAATATCATGACATCCCGCGAGAATAGCAAACGCAGTGGAAACAGTGTTGCCATATGTCTACTGGTGGACACATCTCATGATATGAATAATTCATGTCATATGCATTGAATGTGTTGTAACTCTGTTATGCTGTTCATTCTGTACACATGACATCTATCACACTTCTGTGCATCATGATAGAGGGATCCCTCCTCTGTTGCTCTCCCTCAGGTTTCTTCCTTTTTTCTCCCTGTTAAAGGGTTTTTTGGGGAGTTTTTCCTGTTCCAATGTGAGGGTCCTGGGACAGAGCAAAGCAATGTACTGCTGTGGACTTATTTTAGACACCTAAAAACCAGTCCCACCTAAAAAAATCAAGCAATCAAGAATACTTTCATATTTTCAATATTTTACCTTGCTGTTGGTAAAGGTGTGAAAATATTCTAAATATAGCGTACACTTAAACTGATACTGCGCAAAGAATGAAGTGACTCTCCCTCTTTGTGGGTTGTCATTGGAGCTGCTCCTGGCTTTGTTGACATAGCCATGCCTCCCACGCATGCTTTTGGTGCATGTTAGTGCCTGTGAGCGTGCCCCTCTGGTTAGCTCACAGCCGCCGCTCTGCACTGCTCTCATATAGCGGTTACAGCTGATAACACCTATCTGATCAACGGCGTCGTTGTGGAAGCATAGCACCCACCCTCCGGTTCCCCCTCAGGTAAAAACTGTTAGCGTCTGTCGGAACATTTGTGTAGTTTGTACTGTTGGCGCATGTTGGGAAAAAATGAATGACTAAGGAATGTTTGCGTCTTCAAAGGCCTGTGTCCTCATGTGAAAACTTTGTGTGAACTTCTTTTGACACGAAGTGTCTCAGCTGGGCTTGCGATTAGGTATCACAGTTGTCTAGCTACTTGATGAGCATTTCAGCTGTTTGTCCTAAATAAGAGATAATAAACCTGTTGAACAAGTCAATGTTTACGCAGAACTGATTTGAAACCATGACGTGTCCTGATTAGGATAAGATGACCCTTTAACAGAACGAATTATCAAAGAAACGGCTCCAAAGTGATGTGTCCAGAACTTATGCAAATTACTCTGTTCCAACGCACTTGTATGTTATCCTCAGTATAAATATCAGAGACTCAGAGACAGACCTCTGAGCAGCCTTGATGCATATTCTGTATGTGAATCGACTCGGTCTCCTTCTTGCAAGAATAAATGTCCTGTTTAATGATTTCTACATCGGCCTCGAGTGAATTTTTCTAACAGCGCCGTTAGCATCGTTAGCTGCAAGCACCGTTAGCTGCAAGCCACCGGCTCAGGAATCGCCCTGTTCAGATCCGTTGAGAGGCAATAGTAATGCTGCTAATCTTGTAACTTGTACCTTTAAAGCCATCAGAAATCTGGCTAGCTTGATCCCGTCAGCCAGCTCCATCACCAAAGATAGAACACATACAACACAACCAGAAAACTCATCCGTTATGAACGCATGTAAACTTCAGAATCAGAACATCTTTATTGACCAGGAATGCTTGCATATACTGTACTTTATTTTTTTTGCATCTCTCTGAATGTACTTCACTGTTGTGATATTGTATTGATCCCTGTATCTCAGCAGGGTGTATGCATGGAACAATTGGTTCTTTGGTTCAGGAGGAATCGCCTCGCTGCCCCAACCAGAGCCTCCCTCCTACATCTGCACAGTGTGTAAATGAAAAACATAACTCCACCTATACTGGATCCACAAAAATGGGATCAAAGCCACACTACCAATTCCACATTATAGATCAGTGGTACTTCTGAGGAATGGAGTGCATTGATTGGTTATGTGATCTAATGTCTTACTGCTGCCTGCATCTGAACAGCTGTAATTTCTCTCTGACCAAACCTCGGATTGCAATTACCTTCTGTATCGACAACACATGTTAATGAGAGTGTTTGTGCCAGAATCCCAATCTACCAAACTGCACTGTGAGCATATATGCTTTCATAAGGATGTTTAGGTGAGGGGTATGGAATATTTGCTGTGTGTTTGTGTGTGTGTGTTTGTGTGCCTGTGTGTCGGTGTGTGTGCATCTCCAGAAGGCCTGAGTTGATCAGAGTGAGGAGCGACAGCTGTGCCACAAATCAGAGCCCATTTACTGGTGACAGAGTCATTAAAGCCTGCTCATCTCATAAAACACAATGCACATGGTCAAATACCATTCACTCCATTCACGCTCATAACTCAGTCTACTGGGCACGTACACACACACACACACACACACACACACACACACACACACACACACACACACACACACACACACACACACACACACACACACACACACACCAACTCACACACACTCACGCAATCTCTCCCAAAAGCTAAACCGAGTGTGTCGATTGGAATGACTATAGGGGGCGGTTTCCTTCGTGTGTGTGTGTGTGTCGTTTGTGAATCCATAATAAGTAGGGTGATAACGACACTGAGGTAAAGATGGGTACTTGCTAAAAGCACAGCAGCAGTAACACTGCCTCACTTTGTCCCAGGGTTATTTTACGATAAGTGCACACCACAAACCACGCACTATATCGCCTCCTCCTTTTCTTCTTCTGCTCTCAGTGAAGCACAAATGGACAAAATATATGTAGAGTTATGCAGATCTTCTGCATGGATAAAATAATTACACATCTACTCTTGGATTTCCCGTCACACACCCCTCTGCTGCATTTCCTCACAGCCATACTATGATGTCTCCTGTCATCTCTAACCTCTCTCTTCTAGACTTCATCTATGAAAACATCATTGTTATAAAATACCTTATATATGTCTAATATAAATTGATGAAGCAAAAGTAAAATCCATATCGACTCATTTCCACCCAGAGCAATGCAATGCAAAACATATCTATACCATTGTTGGATATATGAGTGAATTACTTGATATGAGATAGCTGCTACAAATGTCTTCACTTCATAATTTTATTCTACATTGGAGGGAAATTGTCATAATTACCATATCAATTCTTAAGTTATGGCCAAAAAGGTGTTTTGTGAGGCGACAGTGACCTTTGACCTCCACAATCTAATCAGTTCATCCTTGAGTCCAAGTGGACGTTTGTGCCACATTTGAAGAGGAGTTCCTTCACCAGAATGAGACCAACTGGCGGACGTAGGAACAGACGGACGGACAACCCAATAGCTGTCGCCGCTGCAGAGGTATAAAACCGTTTGTATGTAATATACTTTAGTTTATTCGCAAACATGTCTTCCTATCCAGCTTTAAAATATAAATAAAGATCCGCACACTGTGGCTCCCTTAATTTATCTGTTGCTCTCCCTCAGGTTTCTCCCTCTTTTCTCCCCGTTAAAGGGTTTTTTGGGGGAGTTCTTCCTGTTCCGATGTGAGGGTCCTGGGACAGAGGATGTCGTATGTGTACAGATTGTAAAGCCCTCTGAGTCAAATTTGTGATTTTAGGCTATACAAAATAAATTGAATTGAATTGAATTAGCACATCTACAAGAGACGTTTCCAGCTAATGCTCTTCTTCAGAGTTAGTAATATCAACAGAGACGCCATCTTTAAATACATACACTATGGTCACATGATAGTCAGTCACATGGTGATACTGGTGTACCATACAACACACACACACGACACACGGCTACTTTACATATACATGTATATTGAGAAAAGCACACAGATATAATATACAAAAATATACAAACAATAGGAAGGTTAGAACCTCACAGCTCATCAGAATAGCATGACGTCAGTAGCTGTCACTCCGTCTTTATGGCTAGAATTAAATAGATGTAAATCTATATATATGAAATAGGATGCCCCTCAAACTTAAAGGAACAGGATCTACAATTCCGAGCCCATAGATAATAACAGAGGAAGGGAACAACATCTACATCTGGAGTCAACCAAGTACACAAATAATGACATGTTTAGAGAAACCACATCACTTACAGTGAGTAGCCCTGCTAACCACAGGCAAAGTATTCATATCAACCCACATCACAATACTGATCACATGACGATAAACAGGTCCAGAATCATCCTAATGAGCTCACCAAGTCCATGGAATGTCTCATATTAACCCTTTACATATTACCATTAGAGAAAGAGTCTGATACTGAAATCTTCATTCAGACCTCTTGGTGTGTGTGTGTGTGAGTACCCAGTGAATATCACCAAAATAGTTCTCTCCTCAGGAGCAGAGAGTCACCGTCTCCACTGTATATAAGAAGTGGACATCAATTTCATACATTTTGCTGTAAAATCAACTCATTTCAATGGAATTGCCTTAATTATTAGATTCGCTTACAGGGACAACGTAAATCCACACGATGCTTTTACATCAAGTTCAACTGAAATTTGACATGAGAATGTGTGTTGAGCAATAGTAAGAGCTGGAGAGTCCAAACTGGAGGAAGCTATTGAAACTTATCAGTTGCAGTTGCACCGTCTATTTTTATTCAGCCCTCCTCTGTGAGTTTAAACTGCAGCATAAAGGCAGCATAGTTCTAAGACAATTTTGAGACAAGAGTTGATGCTATATGTGTGAACGCACTGTTCAGTCAGCGATAGAGAGACTCTATTTTTCCCCTTTCAGTAACTCTTCATTGAATTAAATGATGTAGAATTCTGAGAACAATCCTGCGAGGTGGGAGCACACAGCCCGGTGTAGAGGAAAGGAGCTTATGTGATTTCCCTGACTAGCATGTTAGCAGTTAGCTCGCCAGCTACAGCAGCTCACCCCCCTCAGATCCTCTGGTGCCTCTCTCTTAGCTGTTCCACAGGGCAGAACTAAAACATTTGGTGACGCTGCTTTTAGCCATTAATGGTCCAAGACGTTGGAACAGCCTTCCAGAGGATCTGAGAGTAGCTGAAAATATTGATATTTTTAAACAGAAACTAAAAACCTATTCAGTCTGGCTTTTATGTAGTGTTTTATAATTTTGTTTTTTATTATTATTGCTTATTACTGTGTCTGATTTTATACAGTGTTTTCATGCTGTGCTTTTTTCATATTTAATTTTGCTTTCATTTTATTACTGTTTTACCATGATCAATTTATTCAGAATTGTATTTTATTTATTTATTTCCTTTACCTTTAATGTTTACACATTAGTCTCTTTGTAAAGCACCTTGAAATTCATTTGATTTGTTTGAAATGTGATATATAAACAAAACTTGATTGATTGTTTGAAAAAGACCCGCAAGTAGTAAAAAATACAGAGGACCAGAACTGAAGACGTTCAGATGAATGTCACTCTGCCACCGTAATGGTGTGACCAGGCCTTGAATCTGTTTGGGTTTTTTTGGGGATCGTGAAACATACAGTAGTATTTGACAATACTACACAAACCTGTGCTTGATGAAGCGTGTATAAATCCCTGATGTAGACTAAACTGTACGTTGTGGTTCTACTACAGTAATATGGTGTTGTATGTTGTAAGAGGAGGGAGGAGTAAACACACACATAGTGAGATGTGTGTCTTACCTTTCTCAGAGAATTCACCATCCTTCATGGCCTGTTCAGAGTGAGGGAGCACAGCTGTTGATGACCCATTGACCTTGAGATGCAGAATCCGGCTGTACATCACCATGTGCCTGAAGGGCCAACTCAGAAAAATCAGGTTTTGTTTTATAGTCCACAGTGGAGCCATCTTATTGACAACTTAAATTACTTTTAATAGTCGTGTCACTATACAGTCTTCAGGTTGGTAAAAATATGTTGTTATTTATTGATACCATCAAAACAATGTTCTCACATGACTAATGTAGCTGACCATAGATTTAAGTGAAAAGTGTCAAACTGTACATTACTGAGAAAGAAGAATTATCAGCAACAAAAACTTTACTTTAAGTCCACCGACTTAGCATTTATAAGCAGCATACAAACATTAACTAAAGGTTTATAACACACTATAATGTGATGACAGATTTAAGTGTTTATTAATTAATGCATCTGTCAACAAATCTCACTCCCCATGAGTGTAGGCTGCTGTATAAACAGATACAGAAGGACAATAAAGTCAAACACAGTTGTAATGTGAAACATGTCTTCATAGGAGAGGTTATAATTCTTGACAAATGTTTTACATGAATGCACACTGCTTATAATTTCATAGTATTATAAACCTTTATATTAAATATTGATATAGCACTTCAAAATCTCAAAGGGTTGTAAAGTGACATGAAGAAAAAACGTACCTCTTTTGAAGAAAGCTTTGAATAAACTCCTGCTTAAAAGTTAGAATCTGACAATTTAACAATGGTCTGTGCAACTTTTCTTCAAAGTCTTTTCTTCACATACTTTTAGCTATACCTCCCCAAAAGTTCTCTAAACTTGAAAATAACTGCAGAGCAACAGAGATAACTGCAGGACAACAGAGATAAAAAAAAAGTTCCTCTTTTCTTAAAAAATGCTGTCACAGAGGTTTTGTTGACACTCAATTGCATTCAGGAAAAGAAAAAAAAATCCCAACGCTATCCTTTCAGGGATGAGAGGGAGAGCAAGACAAGGAGGCCACACAAACCAAACTATAGCTGGGGGCTTCAACTCCACTGAGCATGTGCCATGAGAAAGCACATTGTACATTTATTTTGAAAAATAAAAGAGTTATCCTCTGTGTATTCTGACATAGACATAGCATTAAAGGGGGCTTTTTAGGGTTTAACGTTTTTTCTTAAATCACATTTGCATTTACAGCAGAGACTTAGTTTATAGCTAAAGAAGAAATGTCACCCATCCAAAAGACATTTTAAGATAGGTCTGGCAGGAAAAAGTTCAAAGTAAACTAAGCAAACTGTTGTGCCTCGGGCAACTCCAGTAGTCCCACACAGTTCCCCATTGTCTGGCCTTGTGACTCTGTTGGTGTCTCCTCTCAGCTTACTACTTTCACACCACTGATTTCCTCAGGGTGCTGGTCAAACCAAAAAAATAACCCACTGGCAAAAAGTCACAAGACCTGCTTGAGGCAAAGGTTCAAAATCTCTCTCTCAAAAAAAAGTCATTACAAATTGATAATCCCAGAAAATGTGTGAATGAGCTGTTCTCCCCTCGTAATGGCATGATATCCACAACATACATTTGTTCCCAGCCTGTAAAAATACTACAGTTGTACAGCAAGTAACCCAAACACAAACTCTCACCTGGATGTTGTCGGCTGAAGTTTATTGTACGCTGGAGGAGTTGAGGACAGGTGAGGAACTACAGTGATTTCCCTAAACAAACAGACACAGGAGAGCACCTGCAATTCAAATACACGCTGGCATGTAAAGGAAACTCGGTCAGGTCTCCAAATCCTCCATTTGCCTGCATTTGAATAAGACAAAGGGACTTCAAAATGTTCTGTGTAGGTTTGTGGGATCCCTGAATCTCATGAACAATGATGGAAATAAAAGGACTTTGTTCATCAACAAATGATGATTCAGAAAATTTCGTTTCACTGGCTACGCATCATTCAGGAAAAACATGGTCGTGATGCTGTCAGCTGTCTGTTGCTGAGCTCACTTCTCAAACATTTACAGTAAACAGGAGGCGGTTCAACTGGTTTCATTTTCACCAAAGCTCTGTCATTGTAGAAGAAAATGTCTGCCCTCGTGTGGACAGAGGATCTACATGCAGCATCCAATAAGATACAAGGGTTAGAAAGGAGAGGAAGTATTTTGGTTTGTATAGTTTGTAATATCTGTAGAACTACTTAGAGCTTAAAGAATACAGTCGGGTAGTACTGTGCTGGTTTTCACACTTCTTGATTAATCTATTTTTCGATAATTTATTTTTCTCTCTATGGGAAACTTTTTTCCACTTCCACCCTCCAGTAAGGTCAGAGGTCAGCAGGAGAAGAGGACAGGTTCGGTGTTACAATGAAAATCTCTGACCTGTCAGATTCTATGAGGATCAAGTCATCAAATAGACTCTTGTACCTGTTGGGAAGTTCTTTACAGCTTGTGACCCGATATGAAAATGATGGGGTAAAAATGTTTGGTTCACAGCTGTCAAAATGTACGCTCAAGTAAACACGTTTTACAAAGTAATTAAATCATAAAAGACTACAACTTTGTTATTATAAAAATAAATGGAAAGGGGCATGAGTAAGTAGGGCTGTCCTCCACCAAAGAAATTCTGAGTCAACTAAAACTCATCCCATTTTGTCGACTAATCCGTTAGTTGATTTAATAGACAGATCTGTAAAACTAAGTTTCTCCACAAAGAATCACACACAAGCACCACTTTAAATCTTGTGTTCACCAGAGGTGTACTTCTTCTTTCTTGGGAATAAGTCATTCGGCATAAAAAAGCATTTAAAAAATGACTAATCAACTAAAGAAATCTTAGTGTCTAAGACCAAAACGACTGATAAGTTGACTAACAGACTAAGAGAGGGAAGTCTTAAACAACAGTTTGTATATCCTTATTAATAAAACTTAATTTTTACCGTCAAATTATTACCACAAATTACCTCATGCCCATATATTTAGATTTTTTCACACCATTAAAATGATTTTGAAGCTCAGTACCGTCCAGGAAAACCAGAAAATTAAAATTGGCAACTTACCCTAACTATAGGGTAAAATGTTTGTTCTTTACAGTTTGTGACCGAATATGAATATTATAGGGTTAAGAGTTTTGATTTACAGCTAGCAAAATGAAAACATGGCAGCAAAGGTTTTGGTAATAGCTATCAAAATACAGTAAGTCTGCAACTAACATTTAGTTTTCATAAACCAGAGTCCATGCATTAATAAATCGTGGGTCACAGAATTTGATGTAACACCTGTCTCCCGGAGGTTGCTAGCACAGGAGTTTGAACCCATGTTGGCTTGTTGTGGGAATTTCACCACCTGACAGGTCGAGAGACATGTCAACATGCGGGTGTCAACATGTCCATACAACGGCTCTACCTCTGAACAGAAGGCTTCTTCAGAAAGACAACAGGCCTGTCCCTACCAGCGTGAGGTTTCTACCGTGTACCTCGTGTCTCCGTCTTCACCAGCACGCATCCCTGACCGTCACTTTACCTCCTCATCCTATTGGCCGCTCTCACTGCACCTGCTCGACTCACCCGCCAATCACGCGCTTCGGTCGGTGTGCTCCAAGATGGCGGCTTCCAGTGCTCCGTATCAGACATCATCGCATATGAAGGCAAAATATCACTATCTGCCGGTCGTTTAAACTTCTGAAGAGACACACCAGAAGAAGCCGAGGGGGGCTGAGTTGTCGCCAGTGAAACGCGGGAACGGTTTCCCTATGGTTTGTTCGTGCGAGGAGCCGGTCTCCGTGTCGGTCTGAAGGGGGTTGTGTTATCCGAGTATGGCCACCGAGAACAGGATCAATTTTTGGAGGAGAAACGCAAAGGTTCCCGGAAGGTGGGTTTCTTTTACATCTAACGTTACTCTCCTTTAACTTTATTAAACGAAACAGGACTAACGTTACATTCCTTTCGGACGTTTCAGACGGATACTGTTAAATGTCAAAAACACCATTAACGGTCATTACGGTATTATATAACATAGCTAATATCCTATTGTAGCTTGAATCAATATAATTAAGTAGGCTATATATTGGAATACAAACGCTAGCTTAAAACGGAGCTGTTTAGGTGACTTATAAACTGTCACTGTAAGTGCCTCAAGAGTAGTCATTAGGTGACCGTATTGTAGTAATGGGTTTCACTTCATTAACTTGAGGACTTTCCAGCCTGCCCACTGTCTGGTTTGACTGTGTATCTTTATGACAGCCTCCATTGAGAGAAACACATCTCTATCTTCTCTGCTTGTTTCTCACGCTCAGAAGTGGAGGTGTCACGCCCGCCATATGCTTACTCAGTCTGTGCTAGGAGGGGGTGACACTCAATACGGGCTAGCTATGAGGAGAGGTAACAGTGAAGGAGACTGTATGTCTGGATGAGGTTCCACTGCTGTCACCTCAAATCTCTTATTTTGTTATCTCTTTGTGGGTTTTGTTTGATGAGTCATGGAGGGAAGAAGTTAAATGAAATACATCCTCTTTTTGTGGCAGCTTGATGAGATGACCAAAAGCTCACCAACAAGAACTGATTGACCAGGTCTGAGTTTGTCTTTGTCTTACAGGGGGCGCTTATTACAATGTACAGACAAGTATGTGTTATGGGGAAAATAGCATTACCTTCCTGAAGTGGGCGGAATCATGTGGACCATTGCTTTTAATTTAGGTCAGATCAGGCTAGTCCCAGCTTGTAGAGCCTGCTCAGTAGGCATCATGGTAATGGGTTGTTATGGGCACTGAGGACATGCAGGTATCCTCCTCAGCCTGCACACTCGTGGAAAAGGAAATCTTTTCAGACTTCATAGATAAGACATCAGGAGATATTCATATTTCTTAAGTATGTGATTATTTATCTGTAAACTACAGACTCTGACTGGTTGTCATGAGCCAGGGCAGGACAACCACTGGCAGACGGGGGGAAGGCGGAGGGTGTGTGTGTGGGGGGGGGGGGATATTGTGCAGTGTGTTTGGGTAATCACAGAGGAGAGGCTCTCTAAGGAGAGGGCGTTGCTGTCCATGTCACACACACACTGATCTCTCTCTAACTGGTGGGTGGAAAGCTAGAAAACGCACGTTTGGACAGGAAAGCAAGCTGCTAGTCTCGCTGCCTGCCCTTGAGCCTCTTTTGATAAAATAAGTCTGAGGCCGATAAACAAGACACTCTGGCACTGCCAGATAATCAGCAGGCCCAGTTCTCAGCCACCAGGCTTACTGTCAGTTTGTTCATGCAAACAACGTTAAATAGGTTGGCTCGGGTTGGCCCCAGGCGTGGGCAGCCACCATTTGCCAGTCCAGAATACTAATATTTGTTGCTTTGTGATATTCACACAAAAGTCTCTACTTTAAATGTAGTGCTTATAATTTGTGAAATTTCTGCCACCCGGAAGGAGAGCATTTTGGATAAAAAGTCCTATAAGACTCTGGTGAAAGAAAAAAAAAGTTGTTAACAACATTCCTTTGTTCCCCAATCTGTGATCAGAATCCTTATTAAAGAGAGCAGTCCTCAACGGAAGACCTCCGTTACTTTGACCAAAAGCTTCCCTCTTTTGACAGTCTGAAAAGTAATTAGTTGTTAACACTGTAACTAATATCTGATTTGTGCTGATAACGCAGGCACAGATATGACCACTTGCCTTAATTCCCACGCTATGTAATAACAATTATAACTAAAGTTTGACTGTTGATCATGCATCCATTCAAAATACTTTTTATTTTAAAAAGCCTAAACGTTTGAATAGGGAGGAGGAGGCTGCTGCCTTTGACTTTCTATAAGGAAAAGCATGTAGTGGGTCTGGCCCAGATCCCATCCTGTGACTCTTGACTGTGTCTGCTTTGGGTCGCCAGAGAGTTGGAAAGAAGCTGAGCTGAGAAAGAAGATTCTCACATCCGTTGAGCATAATGGCCACCACAGGGTAGAGAGGAACACAGGGGGTGTGCAAGCTGTCCCCTAGTTCTGTTCAATACACACTGCAGACAGTACAACCCAAAGAAGACAGGGTTAGAGTTATTTAATTAAAGCGAAGAACTGAGCGAAGGCAGAATGCAAGGCTGAATTTGCTGGTTCTGTGCTTCACAAAATACTCCCCACTAGGTTTCAAGCTTCGCTAAATCATCCAAAAACACTGGCACGTCACTGAGGCACATCCCAAATGAAAACACATTTTCAGCGATCTTTAGGTCCATCAACCTCAAGGATCTTCTGATGAAAGCTGATCTGTCCACCTCTGGTCCATTCTCAAATATCACCCCTCTCCCAGCAGGAAACTACGGATATGGTAGCTACGCCCAGTGTGCCTTCACCCATAAGTCTTTTAGCCATCGTCACACAGGCTCCAGTAGACCTAAGCATGGTGTGTAGCAACTCACAATGTAAGAGCTGTGCATAATGTAATCATTTATATGTAATAAAAACTGATATTATAATAATTAGCGCATAATGTAATAACAGTTTGTGCATAATATAATAAGTTATTACATTATGAGAAAATTGTTACATTGGAAACTAATCAAAAAATTGTTAAATAATATTGTATATTCAGCGCATAGTGTAATATCTAAAAAGTACTATCTTCTTAAAGCATAGGAACCCTTCAATTTATATGTAAAATGTGTAACTTTTTTCCTGCTACTGAGAAAGTCTAAGGGTCTCCTAGGGGTGGGGATTTGAAGAAACTTGCATATACACACATTTTATATATATATATATATATATATATATTAATGAGAAAATGTACTTAAAACTTCTTATGAAAACAATAAATATAAAATTACATTTCTTTTAATATATGTGTCCTCATGTCAAACCTAGGCTACTTACTGATTTGTTTCTTCTCACATTACATCTGTATTGCACAGATTCTGCTTTTAAAAATATGTAATGCAAAAAATGCCCCATAAATGTGTATCGCATACAATATATGGAGTTGTCATTTGTTGTCATATATATATATACATACATTAGGAAACAAGGGGAAATATGTTCACAAAGAGCAACACATACAAGGACAGGATGTGCGTGTGTTAACTTTCCTCTGAATAATAATGGATGAGTAGATTAGCTGACTATTAGCAGGGCTAAAGACTGGGAGGCTACATGTGTTTTTCTGCACAGAGGTGACAGCGGTTCACATGTCCTCTTCTACAGTGTACAACCAGTTTATGGAGCGCAGCATCCTCCTCTCGACCCACGGTGGCGACGCACGTAAGTGCTAAACCCAACCGGACTGCATGGCGTCATGTTACCCACACGGATGCATTTTATTTGTGTGTGTTATTTGTGTCTCCCATTTTCAACCTCGTTTTGCTGCTCATTGTGCCCTGCTTCAAGTACTTGAACGTGTGTATTGCATGCATTGTACTGTACCAGTTTGACTCAGTGCTGACGTTTACATTGTTCAACCTATTTGATTTTTGTTGGATTTGCTGTTTAGGTTTTTTTGTGTTCCTTTGGGTGATATCTTTATTACCCACCAGCACCGCCATGAATGAGAACCTTTTCTGTCTGTCTGTCTCTTTTTCTTTGTGTTTGATCTCTCAATCTGTCCCTCTGCAGGTATCCCAAAGACACAAAGCCCAAGTTCAACAATCCCAAGTCTAAAAAGGCCTCTAGCTTCCACGAGTTTGCCCGCAGTACCAATGACGCTTGGGACATCGACGAAGAGGAGGACGAGGATTTCCTTGGGACCCCAGCCCAAACTTCCTCCCTATCATCAGGTCTCCACTCTTCGTCAACACAGAACCAGGTAGCTACAAGACATCCTGTTTGTCCCTGAGCAGTTCATGGGCATTGAAATGAAGTGTGAAAAGTGTGAAATGAAAGGAGATGTTCTGATGTGTTTCCACTCAACAGCAGCAGCAGAATCAGGTCGGGGATGCAGAAACCAGGGTGTCAGACAGTCCCGGGACAGAGGATCAAGACCTCCAGGATGTGGGGGAGGAGGACGCGGAATGCGAGCACGTCAACGGCAAGGTTGTCAAGTCTAGCAGTGACGTCCACCTCAACACGTCCCCTGGTATGTAGCAATACACTGCAGAGCTTCATTTGGCATTAAGAGCTCCTGAGGAGCTTATCGGGGGGATTCATAGTGAAGCTTTACAGACGTTGACATTGCAGATGGGGCTACTGGGATTATATCAGGCCATTAACATGTGCCTGGCTCAACATTTTACAATCCTGAATGTTTCTCCAAATGCTCTGATGTGTACTAATGTGTTTCCAGTGACAGACAGTGAGATAACTAACATGAACACCACAGTACTGTTCACTAGTGTATCTTATCACAATTATGCTTGTTAAGCAGGGTTCCCACGCATCATGGAAAACAGTTGACCAATTTTCCAGTCAATAAAAACACCTAGTAAATGAGAGAAGAAGTCAAATGTCTTGGAAAATCTTCTATTGTCCCTGGAAATTATGTCCCAGACATTCTCTTATTTTCCAAAAAAGTACTGGTTTATCTATCTCCCCAGAGCTCCCCAAAACGGATAGCATTACCATCTGAAATGTTCAGGATCATATTAACGTTGAAATGGTAGGTTATGGACCAGAGTATTTTGGCATCATTTCTAAGCACAAAAAAGATGATCAAATATCAACAATTTTTCTCCAGAATCGCTGACTCCACCTTCAATGCTGACTGAAATAAAAGAAAGTGACCCCTCAGCTGATTTATACCCGTCACATAACTCAATTATTGGTTTCGTTGTCTGATGGAATAGTAGATAGTTATAATCCTTGTCTGTGATATAAGTAGCCCCTCGTTCCAAATCTCATCTGGTACCTGTACATTTAAATGGGAAGTCCAAGCATCTCTACCATTACAAGTATTAACCATAGAAGTAACAAAACAGGAAATTAAATGTCGAGATTGAGTGGATGAATGTAAAAGTTGATATACCGTATTTTCCGCACTATACGGCGCACTGGATTATACGGCGCACTGTCAATGAATGGTCTATTTTCGATCTTTTTTCATATATAAAGCGCACCAGACTATAAGGCGCATTAAGCAAAACAAAACAGTCAGTCAGTCAAACTTTGCGATTACGGCATCCAGCATGCCCGGATCCCTCTCGTCATTATCAGAGTCAGAGTCAGTGTCGTTGCTGTTACCTGGCAGTTCAGTGATGATTCCGGCCTTCGTGAAAGCTCGGACCACAGTTGAGACTGATACCTTAGCCCAGGCATCCACGATCCATTGGCAGATAGTAGCGTAAATCGCCCGGCGCTGTCTCCCTGTCTTGGTGAATGTGTGTTCGCCTTCTGTCATCCACTGCTCCAACGCAGCTCGCAGTTTAACTTTGAACGCCCTGTTGACACCAATATCTAGCGGCTGGAGTTCTTTAGTTAATCCACCCGGAATGATGGCAAGCTCCGAATTAGTTTGCTTCACTTTGTTTTTGACAGCATCGTAATATTAACATATGTAATATTATGGCGAAGCACAGTATGTATTACTCCGCGACGCTCCTGACTACGGTAGCCGTAATGTCACGGCTCCGCTGTGACCTCAGCTCGTCTCCCCTCTGTTCTCTGTCTGTGTGTGTGTGTGTGTGTGTGGCTTGAGCGCGGCCGCAATCATCTGGCACCGGGGCTCATCTCCTCACCTGCCAACAGTTAGACCTCATCACCGTCAGCTCAAATACCCCGGCTTCCTGCAGTCTCATCGCCAGATTGTTTCATCAGCTCAGTGGTAGCTATAACCTCGGCTCCTGTTGAGCTAAACCATTTTTCCTGGAGCAAGGCTGGCTGCGACGTGGAGCCACGTCGCAGCCAGCCGCTCACTCCGCCTCGCTGCTCCACCTGCATGCTCCTCCGGCTCCACAGACAAAGCCAAATAAAACCTTTTTCTCACCTACTCTGCCGTCCTGGTGTCTGCGTTTGGGTCCAGAACAAACCGACCGTAACACGTAATGCTGCAAGAGGTGCGGCTTTGTAGTTTACCAAAGTCGTACTAAAACATTTTGACAGAGCGCCGTGTACCACACAAAATCGCTTCGAGGTCAGTAAACACAACCAGAATTAATCCATATATAAAGCGCTCCGGATTATAAGGCGCACTGTCGTTTTTTGAGAAAATTAAAGGCTTTTAAGTGCGCCTTATAGTGCGGAAAATACGGTAATACACACAACTTTGGGTGTTAAGTTGAACATTGTGTCTCATTTGCAGTTGTGATGGGAAATGTTAGTATGCTAGTACATTTGTACTGTGATTTAATTTATGTGCCTTACTCACTAACAAAACTATCTGTGACATATGATTGTGTATTGGGGAGAGTGGGTACAGGACCATATGGGTTATGTCTGCCTTTGCTTTGATAAGGGGAAGTAACCAAATGGGGGTTGCGGGTTAATGTTTGGGTGTGAAGATCCTAATTTAATCAAAGGTAACAGAGACGCATGTCTTTGTGTGACAAGGCTCAGAAGAGGAAGGGGCTGACGGAAGGTGTCAATGGGGAGCTTGAAACTGCTGACCAATTGTTATAATGTAAATATCTGATGTCCCCCCCCCGCTGTGTGCTGAGATGTTTAAGAGCAAGAGAGACACTGGATTCTTGGCCCATCCTCTGCAGACTGCGTTGCAGTCTGTATGACGATGAAGCCTTCTCTGCGCAGAGAATAAATACTTTAAGGACAAACTTCTTTTCTCAATATTTCTTGTTTCAGTATTCAGTATTATAGGACTCACTCGTTACTAATGAATAGTTTTTTCCACCACATTGTGGACTGTCTACTGTTTGTAAAGTCTACAAAAAGGTTCTTGTTTTTCTTGTGTGGCACTCTACAGTTCGCTCCACACTGCAGAAGCAGCAGTCTCTCCCAGTTCGTCCCATCATCCCACTGGTGGCCCGCATGTCGGACCAGAACGCGTCGGGAGCACCGCCCATGACAGTGAGGGAGAAGAGCCGGCTGGACAAATTCAAGCAGCTGCTGGCTAGTCCCAACACTGACCTAGGTAGGAGAGCAACACTCTCATAGCGCTAGAGAAGAGGAAATACTGGCTCCAGGTCAACACTACACACTCTGTCTGTCTCTGTGTGTGGATCCCTGCTGGCGATGAACTGTGTTTGTATCTTGCTCTTACAGAGGAACTCCGGAAGCACAGCTGGTCGGGCATACCAAGAGAAGTCCGGCCAATCACGTGGAGGCTTCTCTCTGTAAGTATCGTGACCTTCCTGTATTTTGGCTTGTTGCACAGCATTTGGTCTCAAAGCCTGTTCAAGAGTCCAAGTTACATTCTTTTTAGTTTCTGTGTGAGCCTGTTGCATTCTTCTTCAGAAAATGTTCACATAATATCAAAAGCCTTATCCTTACAGGCAACCTTATCTCCTCTCTTATCTCAAATGATGGGCCAGTTCAGTTCCTCTGAAACTGTTCATGTAACTCTCTCTCTGACAGGGCTACCTGCCGGCCAACAAGGAGCGCAGAGAGCTGGTGCTAAAAAGGAAGCGAGAAGAATACTTTGGCTTCATAGAGCAGTATTACCATTCCAGAACAGACGAGCACTATAAAGACACATACAGACAGGTAATACTACAGTTCAAGTTAAAGCCACCTTCTGTGTGGATGGTGAATGTAGTGGATTGAAGCAATACATTCCTGTGTGGTATATTGATCTCGAAAGAGTTCTGCTGAGAAAGCGTTTGTACTTCCTGAATCCAGCGCCGTCATTTGTCGTGCCAGTGATGTAGTTGGAGGTAGGAAGAGCTGTCCACGTCTGGGTAGCTAGGGGGGAAGCTATAGATGCTGCTCAAAAACAGAACTTCCTGAACATGTTGTAAGTTCTATTGTGTAAATAAAGTGCATGCGCAATGTATCCTGGTACATGTCTTTACTGCCTTTACCATCAACAATGATTGGACATCCACATAAAAGGTGGCAAATTTTACCTTTAACTAAAAACTACACAAAGCATGATCTGCTTTGATTATCTTAAGTAACATCTCAATCATGTTTCTTCCTGTCAGATCCACATCGACATTCCAAGAACCAACCCTCTGATTCCCTTGTTCCAGCAGCCCGTAGTACAAGAGGTAAGATGTGAACGGCTGAAGAGCAGTGGAATTCCCAACAGCTCATCAGTTTTGTGTTTATTGTTGATAATCATGAGTACTTTGTGTTGAGTTTGTCTGTCACATTAAAAGTGAAGCGAGATCAAGGGGTTAGCCGGCTGGCTCACTTTTAACTGGGCTGCAGGTGAACAAGAGCACAGTTTAAGTTTACAATAAAGCAACAAGCAAGAAACGGAGACAGATCAATAGAGTCACGATCATTATACCAGAGAAAAGCACCATGTGTCTGTACTTTACCATACCAACAACCTAATACTTGGTGAATTGATGCTGTCGTTTCTTGAACACTCTTATTCTGTCTTTGCAGCTCAGAGTCGACTTTGTGAGTGTTAAATCTGCTTAGACTCAATGAGATGATGAGTGGAAATAAAAGGTAGACTCACTATCGCCTTTTATTAGAGAATAAAATTCCACACATTTTTATAAGCTCAATCGGTTCATAGGTCAGTCTTTCCTTTCTGTCCTTGAGACCATTTTTGCTCAGAGTTTGTGTAGTTTTCGAGCCTTGGTTTTAGGTATCATGCAATTGGCTTGTAATTAGGAAATCTTTCCCACAGTCTCATAGCTGGATTAGAAGTTAAGAACCAGCTTTCTGATAGGGGTTATCTAGGATCAGCCTCATTGAAGCCTGGTAACCTCAACAGAGAGCCAGACTAAGTTGAACTAGCACCTTGATACAGGCATCATTGTAAAAAATCAACTTTGCTTTAACTCATGTCAAGCAGAGAGAAATGAGATTGGACAGTCTCTTTAGATACAAGTTGATGCTATCTACTGTAGATAAGTCATGACCCTGTGAGTGATACTATGACTGTGACAGTCACTGAGGAAGGACCAGCATCACATTACTACACTTGCTGTAAAAAGGAACTTGGCTTGTTCCTCAAATGTGGTGATATTATGTGGGTTTTCAAAACACCAAAGATTTGTGTCCACATTTACCAGAAACCTGTGACTGGGTTTAATCACAGCCTCATTAGAGCAGGCCATATAATTCTTTATTAATGTTCAATGATGCATCAACATACTGTATGTCTGATATGCTGGACCTGAGAGTTAAGAATCATAGTGAAAGCTCTTTAACACTACATGTCATCATTCATCCATTCACACCCATTCATACACTGATGACAGAGGCTACGGGAGAAATTTGGGGTTAAGTGTCTTGCCCAAGGACACATCGACATGGACTAGAGGAGCCGGGGATCCAACCGCCGATCCTCTGATTGAAGGACGACCCTGCTCTACCACTGCTCCACAGTCGCCCGCACACATTAATCAACCGTTTTGTTGTTGTCTTTCTGTTCTCAGGTGTTTGAGCGTATCCTCTTTATCTGGGCCATCCGTCACCCAGCCAGCGGTTACGTCCAGGGAATCAATGATCTGGTCACGCCCTTCTTTGTCGTCTTCCTCTCTGAGTTTGTCAGTAAGTCACTGGTGGAAAATGTCCTGCATTATATTGCCCCGTTATATTGACACTGGACCAAGTGACTCATGTCAGCTCTTGTTTCTGGTTTCACACTTTTTTGTCTGTTTTATGTACCTATATTTGACATTGTTGTTACTAGGGCTGATACCGCATCACATCCAAGGTCATAAACATTTCTTCAATCAATCTGAATAAGAGTCATCTGTATGAGTCTGGCCATTTCAGTGTCATTCAGTGTTATTTGTTGTCCCAGCAGAGGATGTGGAGAACTTTGAGGTGGCAGCGCTGCCTCTGGACACCCAGAGAAACATCGAAGCTGACAGCTTCTGGTGCATGAGCAAGCTGCTGGATGGAATACAGGTCTGGTCACACTCACACATCTCAATAAACACTTGTTTAAAGCTGCAAATGTGCCCGTTTACTGAACATGCTATCCTTTCAGGACAACTACACCTTTGCTCAGCCTGGAATCCAGAACAAAGTGAAAGCTTTAGAGGAGTTGGTCAGCAGGATAGATGGTAAGTGGACTCCTGTCAGTGAGTAAGTGATAGAAGCTTAGCACAGCTGATTCCAGATACGAGCACATCTTTAACATATTTGTGTGTGTGTGTCTCCAGAGGACATTCACAATCATTTCAAGAGGTATGAGGTGGAGTATCTGCAGTTTGCTTTCCGGTGGATGAACAATCTGCTGATGAGAGAGTTGCCGCTCCGTTGCACTATTCGTCTCTGGGACACCTACCAGGTAGAGCAGAGTGTACACCACCTACAAACCTTCACAGTAGAAAGTAACCCAGTACAACAGCAGCACAAACTGCTGCCTGAAAAAAACTACTGTAGAATTCACCTATACACTCACTCAATTATACAGTATTTGTTACTCTTCTTGGTTTTCTGCAGGCTGAAGCGGAAGGTTTCTCCCACTTCCACCTGTACGTCTGTTCTGCTTTCCTCATTGAGTGGCGCAAAGAAATCCTCTCCATGGTTGACTTTCAGGTACCGATCTGTCCTCTTTGTAGTCATGCACACTTAACTGAGAATGTAACCGTTAAATATTGATTGAAGTACCAACAAATGATAACAAGACTTACTGTAAAGACCGGTTTATGGAAGCAAAGAAAAATGATGTGATCATTTTGATATTAAAAGCAACTGTATTGAAGAAGACTTGAAACTAGAGATTGAGACCATAAACTCATGTTTACAATGTTTACTGAGGTAATAAATCAAGAGAGAAGTAGAGTCATTTTCTCATAGACTTCTATACAACCAGAGGAGTCGCCCCCTGATGGACAGTAGAGAGAATCCAAGTTTAAAGAACTGTTATTAACCTCTACCTTCCAAAATAGTGTCAATGTAAATGTAGATTTCTGTTGCTCTTTAGGGCCTTCTTATGCTACTGCAGAACCTTCCCACAATCCACTGGGGCAACGAGGAAGTGGGTCTCCTCCTGGCTGAAGCTTATAGACTGAAGTACATGTTTGCAGACGCACCCAGCCACTACAAGAGGTAGGCCCGAGGCCGCCTCCCAGCAAGCACAGTCCCCCCTGAGATCAGACCAGACTGTGACTGGAGGGACCGCCAGTATTCAAGACACTCCAGACGCCCATGTGTTGTGTTTGAGGTGACCTGGAAGACACTAAAGCCACAAAACTTCTCCTGTGAAAATGAAGTCCAGTGAATGTCCCAGTGGATTTGGGTTAATGGTGCTCCCACAGAGCTCAGTGAATATGAGGCTGTTTGCAGTGGATGGACTGCACTGTATCAATGGACTGTTACAGTATGAACACAGCTATGCCACCTTGGTTAACTTATACTGGTTTGGTCATGCAACATTAATTGTCCCTCATGTGAAACGTACACTCGGAAGAACACGCTGTGGTATAAAGGGAATGATGATTTTAGTGAAAGATTGCATCCACAGATTCTATTTTCTTGTTTTGAAGATATGTTTTGGTATTTGTTTTAAAACTCCTATACGTAAACCAGACAAATACTTTATTTTCTCTTTTAAAACCTATTTAGTCTGACACTTGTCAAGCTGGTGGACCGCCCCTTATGTTTTGGTTCAGGGTTACCAAATTTGCACTGTACAATCAACTTCTTGCTTTTGGGACTTCAGTGAATCAGTTTGATTGGTTGCCAGTATGGATATTCTCAATTTTATTAGGTATTAGACCTAAGAGTAGCAAATATTAGGTATAGGGTTTTTTATTTCAAGTTGGGTTTTGTTTTACAAGTGGAGAAACTGATTTGGTATCAGTTGGCCTTGGTTATCATAAATCAGCATCTTCAATCACAATGAGGCTCTCGGGTGTAATATATATCACCAGTGGTTCAATTAGAGTGTTACTGCCTCTGAATAGACAAGGAACGATGGAGACCTTTTGGTTAATGTAGCTTTGAAATTCCTTGCTCAATTATTTTATGTTGAAACTAACTGAGATAATTCTAAATTTTATTATATTTTTGACAGAATACAATTTTAGTTGGAGATTGTTGCACACAGTATCACTGACACAAATAGAGATCAGTAACGGCTGGTCTGTTTTGTCCTGAGCCTTTTCAGACTTATTTCTTAATGCATAATGATGTAAATGATCGTATGATCCTCTATGAAGTATCTAATTAGATACATGTGGTTACTGTTAACCTGCATATGCATAGAGGTAGTCAACAATGTTTGAGATCCTCAGTTGAGGATAATTTTAGCAATTGTTTATGGGGTTGGAGATATTTTTTTATGGAGGAGATGCCTTGTCAATGCTTGTTCAGTACTGAAGGACATTTAGCCCCACCATCCTACTTGAGACAGTCCTGTGGACACAGTGCAGCTCACAATATATGACGATGCCTTTGTTTTGAGCATTTGTAATGTTCTCCTGTCTTTTAGAGTCTACAGTAACACGGATAAATGCTTTGGTATCATTAATGCTCATGTTTTATATTTGTCTACGGTTGATGTTAGGTTGCACTTGTATCTGTGACCATTCTGGCTGTGTGTGTGTGTGTGTGTGGGGGGGGGGGGGGGGGGGGGTGAATATGTGTGTTACTATCTAGCTTCATTACCAGTGATAATTATAACACAACGTATGTTTGAGAGATATGACAATCATTAGCCTATGATACTTTGATTTCTCTACCATACCTTTCTTTTCTTTGGTCATTTTGAAGCAAATGCTTTGTTAAGCTGTTGTCAAGTTTAACATCTGGATTTCCTGTGCACTAGATTCCTGGAGATTGTAGAATACAACAAATTGAATGGAGAAACATCTTTCATGATTAGTCTTAATTCATATTCAGGAATTATTAAATCCTTATGAAATATGGGGATTCAACCATAGCTTAAGGTCTATGTTACTTCATGGCATTATATGAAGTGCTCCTGAAGTCACCATGATACTTAATGATTCTATGAAAGGGATAATTTTATTGCTGGAAAAACACGGCTCTACTTATTTATGGTTTATTCATTGCCTGTTTTTTGCTTTAAACCAGCTATAATCTTGTGTTCATCAACCTTGTTTTACCCATCTAAAACATGTTGAGTGTTGTTGTTGAATGTATGCCTTTAGCCTTAAAGTAGTTTCTTTTTTTCATTCGGGTGCGCCAACTCCATGCTGTTTTTATCTAAAGGTCATTATGTCCTCACAATGTGATGTTGATAACTAAAGGCTGACAAAATAAAACCTTTGTTTCAGAGCTGTTTATGCTGTCTCAACAATAATATGCCAAATCTTTATTGGGCTTCAGTCATCAGGGCTGGTTTGAATGAAGAAATACAAAAACCTTACAGTACACCTGCTGTCTTAACTTTTTGTTCATATTAAATTATTGTTATTCTTCATTTTGACATTAGTGGGTGTGGTGGGGTATTATTGTCTTGATCCGATATGTCTTCTGTTGTGTTTCCATGTATTAAAGGTGATATAATGTAAAAACAAAGTAGCTATGTTTTGATAGCAACACACTGGTAGCTGACTCAAAAGTAACGTTACTGTCGACGCTCAAACGGTGTTTTGAATTGGGGCAAGTGACGCGCCGGAAGTGATGCTGACAACTCAGAGAAGTAACGTGAACGTAACATAAACTTCTGTTTCACTTTTGCAGCCATGTCAGTGTTGTTTTCGACTACGAAACCTGATGCTAACGCGACATACCGCATGAATTTAACCAGTTGGCAGGAGACCCGTTGAACTGCATCAGTGTGAGTGTCGCAATCAGATGTTTTAGCTAACGAAATGTTCGTGCAGCTCGCTACAAGCTAACGTTAGCAAACACGAAGCTAACCTGTGGTCACGCAGTACAGTGAGTAACCTTGCTTCCACCATGGCAGCATTTACTTTTCACTTAATGTACCTCTAGTTGCCATGTTATTTTTTAACAGAGTTTCTGTATTGCTTGTTTTTTAACTGTAAGCTAGCTTATGATACCAATTATCGATAACGTTAGCAAGATAGAGGAAAAAGCTAACAAGAAGGCACGCGCCCCCTCTCCCTACCAACAGTTGACTAACGTTAGCTGTTGTCTGCTCTGTCTGTCACTGTCAAACACCTTCTTTTTTTAAACACACTGCTGAATCCCGTAGCCTTTTATTTTGGCTCTTGTTTATGTGCGAGTTCCAAGCTAATGACTCAAACTTCTACTGTCTCCTGCAAAGCAGCAGAGAAGCTTGGTGTGGGAGGATGGATGGCGTCAGCTGGAGCGCCACAAGGGCCCAGGAGTCGTTCAGCCGCTCCAAGACGTCAGCAGACACACTGTCGAGGCTCGCCAGCTTCATGGCACGGGCTGACCCAAAACAGCACACACAAAACCAGAGGCAGCAACCGTCGCACCTTTGTCAAGAATGTGGTAAGGGCTTTCCTTATGCGACAGATCTGTTGCATCACCAGGAACTAAAACACACATTACCCAAGCCTCATCGGTGTCCGTCCTGTGGGCAGGAGTTCTCCCTGAAGTCGTCCTTACAACTACATGAGTGCAATCATGACTCTTCCCCGTGTGAGCTTTGTCCTGGAGAGTCCCAGCTGGGTTCTCCGTGCCCCTCGTGCACAACCTCAGATCCCTGCAGGCTGCAGGACGAGTCCCCTCACCTCCTGGACTGTAGCCCTTACGCGTGTGCCCCATGTGGGAGAGGCTTCAGCCAGAAGCAGGCTCTGCTGCACCACCAGCAAGCTGGTTGTAGTGAACCACCACCCCCGTCAGATATAGTTGATGCCAGTAGCCTTCCAGGTGATTCTCCACCAGTTTCTGAGGGAGACTCGACCCGCTCAGATTCCTCAGACACCCCAGGGCCCAGCAGCAGAGCTGTCAGTTCGACAATGTTCCGCACAGAGGCCGGTCTGCAACGCCACAAACAGACTAGCCATGCAGAACAGGGGCTAAAGACCAAAAGAGAAAGTACTAGTGGAGAAGCGAGGAAAGAGCGGAATATCGAGGTGAACAGAGATCTAATTCAAATGCCAAAATCCAAAACGAAGCTTCTGGACTGTCGCTCTTGCGACATGGTTTTCAGAAGCACCTCTAAGCTGTACATGCACAGAAAAGAGAAGCACAGCAGAGAGAAAAACATTATGACAGAACCATGGCCGGTCATAATCAAGCGCAGGAGAGTATTCACGTATCCATGTCAGATCTGCAGCAAAGTCTTCTTGCATCATTTGTCACTTAGGGCACATTACAGACAGCACACAGCCTCAACCAAAAACAAAAGTCAGCCTGTAGGATATACCACCAGAGACTCAGAGTTATCAGAAAATGGATTAAATCAAGTAAAACCTAGCATAGCAGAAGACAAGCCTGTGAAGGCTGGTCCAGGGAGGCCCAGGAAAGTGGCCAAAGTAGAGGACAAGGTTACTGATCCAGGGAGATGCAGAGACGTGCCTGAAGAGGAGGAGGAGGAGGAGGATGATGAACTAGAGAGAGAGTTCCCATGCCCCTCCTGTGCAGAGGTGTTCTCTCTGCAGTCGCGGCTCCGGGAGCACGTGGAGCTCCACCAGTCCTCCGTGAAGAGGCGACAGTGCAGCGTGTGCACAAGCGAGATGGACACCTGTAAATGGCCGGGCTCGAAGAGGCAGAGGCTGTACCATTGCGTGCCTTGCCAGCAGGGTTTCTCAGCACTGGACTCTTTCCTAGAACACTGTCAGGAGCACCTGCGAGTCAGGGTGGAGGAGGACAGCATCACAGAGGGCTACGCACATCAGGCCAGCAAAGCCTGAGATCCAGTTTGAATGTCCACAGCGATTGCCTTTTTGCCTTGAGGGGTTAGAGAGCGGAGAGGGATGGAATCTCTATGATATTCTTGTTGATTTACCAGTTCACTGATTGAGCATTCAGGACATTTTGTTTTTATACCTGCGCTGTCGGTTTAATGTTCTCCATACCAACATATCGAGGGTTGAATAGAATGACTTGTTAAAGGACTATACCAGGCTTTTTGCATGTTTTATTTAGGCATTTCACTATAACACTCATACTTCACTGCCAACCATATTCTAAAACATACCATAGTTCTTTTTAGATATTCAAATGTTTTCTACATTCTAGGCAGCCACCTGGTTCTTGTGCAGTACAGTATGTAAATCAGCTTCTGTGAGATCCATTACAGTGACCATTTAGGCAGTGGTTGTGAAATCAAACAAAGCAAGAAGCAAATGTGGGCATTTCAAAAAGGACCATGTGTAAGAATCCCACAAGCACTCGTAATGAACACTTTTCTAATTCAAGATCCATTTCAGCTTTATTACAGCATCGATATATAACACATCTTTGACTCAACATAAACCAACAGGTTCCCTGTGATGGATGAAATATTCTGGTGTGTCTGCAAATGGAATACATTGAAACCTTCAGCAGCCTTACAAGTAAAAAAAAAAACATGCAAAAACACTAGTATAGTTCTTAAACAGAAATGGAACATCCACTCTACGCCACTGTTTTGTACACATCAGGACCTAGTATCTCAAACATCTTAAAGCTAGGGTGGTCTTTTGGGGAAATGAGGCCGTCTGCACAGTCATGGTACGTTCTAACCAGAGATATCATCTGTCAGAGTCTATTTTTACACCAGATATCTGGAGTGCTTTTGCTAAGTAAGGTAACATGTCTTCTGCTCTATTTTTGTTATTTTTCTTATACATTTGGCAATAATTAGTCACAGATCGGTGGGAACTGTGGTGTGTCACTTGCTGGATTGTCATTGCTGCGTGTTGTCAGGGTACTAGATGAAAATGTAGTGCTTCGGTCAAGACTGCAAAGTGTTAGCAAGTGCTGCCCCAAGGTATGAATGAAATCACAAAGTATGACATGTTAACGTGTTCTGAGCATTTCTATGTGCTGTTTCGAGGCTCCAACATGTGGTAGTTATTGTCATAGAAAGATCAAACTTTGAATGGATGTCATGGGTAGTTGTATTCAGTACAATGCCTTTCATTGAGGCCTGTCTCTTTAGCTGGCATGTACTGGAGTGAGATTACCCAGCTATGCAAGCAGACATTCTGATGGCAGCCCTTCAGTGTGTCTGTGATGCTTGAAAAGTGGGCTTTGGTGAATGAACTATGAGGTGGTTGTTTTTCTGAAGGATTTTCAGTTTTCAAAGTTCTACTGTGAAAATGTAAACGATGATTTAATAGGTTTGATGCTTCCACTTTAATTTTTTCAAGGTCTTTTGTAAATTAGTTTATGGTTCTTTATAGATGAACATAATAAAAACAATTTTCATGAGATGTTTTGTCTGGATTCTTTAAACTGGTTTTGTGAATACATTCATCTTTTCATATACCACACCATATTAAAAATATTTTATATAAAGGTATTTGAGTCCATACTTAAAAATGTTACACTGTTTTTGGCAGAGAGCACACATGAAATGTAATGAAACATAAAATGTAGGCTTAACTTCATGTTGCAAACATATTTTTGTTCGTCCCTGCCTGCCTAGAATATCTACAGTAATCCATCTTCAGTTTTCTAGAAACTGTTTGGTCGGTTAATAATGAAAATCAGCTGTGAACATGATACCGTAATTTGTTATTTATTCAAGTTGATCTCCTTGCGGTCCCATTTTATACTCAGAAAACACTTGAAGTATGTCCGCTGAACAAGATCAGAAGCTCACCGACAGTGCCTCCTCCCGGCCTCGTGGTGGCGGTGTGCTGAAACAGCAGCAACATAATGTCCAAGATGGAGGCTTACCGGTGAACTTCCGGTCCTTCACGGCACGTTTTCCTTCCGTGGTTTTGCGAAGCGGCAAACATCTGAGCAACTGTGTCGGTTTTAAGTAATTAAAGACAAAATGAGCAAAGCACATCCCCCGGAGTTGAAGAAGTAAGTTGTCGAGCTTGTTTAGATGAACATGTACTGTTTATTTGTATCCTGGAAAACAAACCCTCACAGCAACACTGATGCATTGTTAGCATCGGAAACTAGCTAGCATTAGCTAGCCTCTGTAACCGGTAGCTATGTAGCTATCATCTGTAAGCCTCTCTAATGCAAGTCAATGCTGTTCTTTCTTCAGGTTCATGGACAAGAAGCTGTCATGTGAGTATAACTAAAAGCTGAAGTACAAGCTTACCCCGACAGTCCGTTTGACAGCCCATAATACTTTAAACGCACAGTACAGTTGAAATGCAAAGAGCAGAAAGAGACAAAGATACTCCGAGCAACAGTTGAGTCAGAATACAAGAGACCACCAGTCATTAGTCAAATAAACTGGAAGCGTAGCGTCAAAATGTGCAGATTTAAATAAGAACGGGGTTATGTTTCAGCGTCAAGTTGACAATAAAGCAGCCCATAACGAGCTGGAACATTAACGGGCAACGTGTTGCTTTAGCAAACTCTTCAAACTTCACAATAGGTTAGGTTAAGTCGGGTTAAGGACTGCACTATTCAGTCATTACATGTTACTGAAAACTCAGTATGGCTTACTGCAATTTCCATATTGCTTGTTAAAGTCGAACTGTGTTCAATTAAATATTATGGTGGTACAAAATGTCTTTGCCTACACATCGTATTCTACAGACTTAAGGAGACATATTCCCGCTAAAATCACATCATAAATGTTTCATGTATTTTCAATGAAAATGTCATAATTTCTTTTTACATGGCAAAGTATATTGTAATTGTAATATCAGTCAAAATAATGTTTATTAAGATATTTTTTTCACTGGTTCAGCCCTACTAGGGTTAGCTCAGTTTGAACTGGATCAGGGAATATCAGCCCAACAGTCTTTTGAAAGCAAACAGAAAGAACAGCGATGAACCCTAACTCACAGGATAAATCTGTGCCTTCTTTCGTCCTTTCAGTGAAGCTGAATGGAGGCAGACACGTGCAGGGCATCCTGCGCGGGTTCGACCCCTTCATGAACCTGGTGGTGGATGACTCTCTGGAGATGGGCCCAGGAGGACAACAGAACACCATTGGCATGGTGGTCAGTACCTCGGCTGGTGTTTTTTTTTTTTTATAATTGTCTACAACTACCATGTTGAACACTACTGTCCAAAATCCCTCCTATTATATAGTGCTCTACCCTGCCATTTGATTTGGTGGTCCAAATTCTAAGCTGACCACTGAAAACACTTGTGATGAGAGGCATACATCTCACCATAGTTCATCTTACTGTCCACACAAATGTTCTCACCACCTCCGGTAAAGTTTTGGATAAAAAAGTGTCTGCTAAAAAAATGACTAATGCATAATAAAGTGCAGGCTAGATCCCCCTGATCATAAACGTTCAAACCAGCAGTGTTATTTGTGCTTGTGCTGATGAGCCGTCACATTCCTCACCCCTGGAGAACAGAACCGAGAAAGGAGAGAGCTGGACTCATTGCTACTGACACAGCTGTGGAGCATCACATCATCATTGGATATTTGAGACATAAAATAGCTTTAAATAATTGCAAAACAGAGTGTCAATAGTTTTCAATGATATCTTTTAATACTGTGCATGTACCATATTATGTTTACAGCCTATCGTTGTGTGTGTAAATGGCTGCAGTGAACACACACACACCCTGCCGTCACTCACCACCACAGATAGCCTTGGTATAGATATCTGTCCGTTTCAAGCTGATACAGAGAGACAGTGGGCTTTTTAAATCAATACATAATAATGAGAGCTGTACGTCGGTGACCTCATAGCTGGTTACGGCCACGAGGGGATAAATGATGGTACTTGCTCCTGACTGGGTGTAAGATTCACACCCGGTCTTAGTGAGAAGAAGGATTAAGTCTAGATGGTGCAACGGGCCTAACTAGGTCGGGCTTAGAGCACCAGTGTACGACCGACTTAGCTCAAGACCATGTGTAAGCTGTTAGTGCAATCAGAGGGTATCAGTTCCTTCGGGTGAGACAGAGGACTGAAAAGACGAGGCTGAAACAGCTCCGTGTGAACGTTCACGATGAGCCAGCATGCACAGTCAATGATATCAGGAGCTCTATTCTCTGTGATTGTAAAGGTGATCTAAATGTTACAGTGACACCTGCAGGAAGTCTTGAATGCAGTGCGTTAACTCGGTGTGGTCTCCTTTCTCATAGGTGATCCGGGGAAACAGCATCATCATGTTGGAGGCCTTGGAGAGAGTATGAGAGCAGACGGAGAATGATCCACACCTTTTTATTTTCTGTTATCCTTTCACTTCTTTGTTTTCAAAGCCTCTGTCTCTGAATTGTGGCGTGTCTATCTGATCAGTTATCTGATGTTTTGTTTGGACATATTTTGAATTGCATAATCTTGTGAATAAATCACTTTTTCTTTGTATTTTGTGTACCGTGTGTTACTAACATATGACAGGTTACTGTCTGAAGCTACTGACACATGTTCTTAACATGTTTCTGTAACAACGGGCAGATTAACGACCACATGAACAGAGCACTAAATATTAGAGTTGGGTCAAACATGTGATTGGTTGGGTGTGTTACGTATGGCATCAATTCTTAATGGTATGAAATGTCAACATAGCAGAGTTGAATTTTAACTTTTGGAATCATGGTTGAACAAAAAGAAAATGATGAGATACATGAAGGGCTGCATACTACTTAGATTGGGTAGTATAAAGCTGTGTGATGCATTTCTCAACTGTCAGAAAAAAATCCCAAACCATTTATACAGTGTAATCTATCATAATACAGTTGCATTAGGCAATATTAGGTGATATTACAAACCAATAAACAGGACTTCATAGCAGTATTTGATGCAAAAATCATGACGTTTCTTAATCTGTTAAGTATTTTATTTGCTGGATTAGTCAATAACGAACATAAACTATTAAACCGTTTTTTCAGAAAATGTACCAGATATCAATATTGATCTCATTGTAAAACCACATAAATATTGATTGAGGATTTTATCCATATTCACACTCATGCCTACTACATTTACTATTTTGTCTCCATTGTGATGCTCCATTTGCAGAAATCTCAGTTAATGAGTCTTTGTAGTTTCATCAATGAGAGAAAAGTCTGAAAACCCTCCAGCTGTTTCAACATGCTGTGAGGATCCAGATAACAGAGAGAGCGGTTCCCTACTTTAACTAATGGGCTGTTAAACAATATTCAGATTCAGATCCCTCGTCTCCAAGTCAGTGGGTTTTTAATATAAATGTGGCATCATTTGATGACTTGTTATGTTTATCTATTTAAAATAATAGGAGTTGGTTGTTTTCCATTGCAGTACATTAGTATTCATAATTGTATCCATCACTGTGGCTTCTTAATCACTTTTAAACATTTCTCATTTAAACTAATAACAGAAAGCTGCTGGCAAACTGCAATACAAACGATAACAATTAGAAAAGTGTCTGATGAGAAAAATAGTGTTAAAATCATATTTATATTAAGGAATCTGTTAATTCTAATTCTTAAAGTTTCAAATGATCTGATCTAATGACTGCAGATATTGATGGACTTTATTGAGAAGAGCTGGAGTTGGTGGTGAATGTTGAGGATGAGGAATCTGCAGCTGGTTACCAGAATTGACAAGTTGAGGCCAGGGCTGTAGAGTGCTGATGGAGGCTGGAGGCAGGAGCTAGAGGAGGCTGCAGGTTGCTTGCAAAGGCTGTGGGTGGAGGTTCAAGTAACATTTCTTTGTCAAAATCTGCAGGTGTATGAAGGTATATTTGTGTCTTTATTACACAAACAAAAAAAAATGAAATCAAAAATCAAGTTTGTAAGTAAAAATATATAAACTGAGAATAAATTATTTGTTAGTTTTGCTTATGAAACTAGAATTTTTGGCTGCAAATCAAAAACCTTTGCTTTCAAATCAAAAACCTACGCTTTCAAAAAAGACAACTTTGCTTTAAAAAAAAACACCATCCATCCATCCATTTTCCTCCGCTTATCCGGGGTCGGGTCGCAGTGGCAGCAGGCCAAGCAAGCTGACCCAGACTTCCCCCTCCCCGGCAACATGTTCTAGCTCATTCTGGGGGATCCCGAGGCGTTCCCAGGCCAGCTGGGAGATGTAATCCCTCCAGCGTGTCCTGGGTCTTCCCCGGAAAACCTCCAGTGGGAGGCACCCAGGAGGCATCCTGATTAGATGCCCGAACCACCTCAGCTGACTCCTTTCGACGCGAGGGAGTAGCGGCTCAACTCCAAGCTCCCTCCTGATGTCCGAGCTCCCTACCCTATCTCTAAGGCTGAGCCCGGCCACCCTACGGAGGAAACTAATTTCGGCCGCTTTGTATCCGCGACCTTGTTCTTTCGGTCACGACCCAGAGTTTGTGACCATAGGTGAGGGTCGGAACATAGACTGACCAGTAAATTGAGAGCTTCGCCTTCCAGCTCAGCTCCCTCTTCATCAAGACGGTCCGGTGCAGCGCCTGCTTTACTGCACACCCACCGGGAATGTGTCTGACTTTTTGCCAAGAATACGGACACAGCTCCTACTGCAGTCGTACAGAGACCGGATGGCCCGTTGCAACGGGTCCGGCACCCCATACTCCCGCAGCACCCCCCACAAGAACCCCAGAGGGACCCGGTCGAAGGCCTTCTCCAAGTCCACAAAGCACATGTAGACTGGTTGGACGGAATCCGCACTGCTCCTCTTGAATCCGAGGTTCGACAAACGGTCGGAGCCTCCTCTCCATCACCCTGGCATAAGCCTTCCTCAGGAGGCTGAGTAGTGTGATACCCCGATAAATCGAGCACACTCTCCGGTCCCCCTTTTTGAAAGTGGGAACCACCACCCCGGTCTGCCAGTCCATGGGCGCTGATCCCGACCCCCATTGAAGAGGCGTGTCAGCCAAGACAGCCCAACAGTGTCCAGCGCCTTCAGCATCTCAGGGCGGATCTCATCCACCCCCGGCACCTTGCCACCAAGGAGCTTCTTGACTACCTTAGCGGCCTCCGCCAGGGATATGGGTGCGTCCCTCCCCCCACCAAGTCTTCAGGCGCTGCCTCCTCTCCAGAGGACATGTTGGTTGGGTTTAGGAGTTCCTCAAAGTGCTCTTTCCACCACCCGAAGATGTCCCCCGTCCAGGTCAGCAGTCCCCCCCTCCTCCCGCTGAGAACTGCCTGGGGTAGGCCCTGCTTTCCCTTCCTGAGCTGTTGGATGGTTTGCCAGAACCTCCTTGAAGCCAACCGAAAGTCCTTCTCCATGGCCTCCCCGAACTCCTCCCATGCCCGAGTTTTAGTATCCACGACCACTGCAGCTGCAGCCCTTCTGGCCTGCCGGTACCTCTCAGCTGCTTCAGGAGACCCCTGAGCCAACCAGGCCCGAAAGGCCTCTTTCTTCAGCTTGACGGCTTCCCTCACCTCTGGTGTCCACCAACGGGTTCTCGGGTTGCCTCCACGACAGGCACCGATGACGTTCCGACCACAACTCCTACCGGCCGCATCCACAATAGAGGCTTTGAACATGGTCCAGTCGGATTCCATGTCCCCAACCTCCCTCGGGATGTGTGAGAAGTTCTTCCGGAGGTGGGAGTTAAAGACCTCCCGGACAGGGTCCTCCGGCAGACGCTCCCAGTTCACCCTCACTACACGTTTGGGCTTGCCAGGTCTTTCCAGCCGGCTCCCCCGCCATCTGATCCAACTCACCACCAGGTGGTGATCAGTTGCCAGCTCTGCTCCTCTCTTCACCCGAGTGTCCAAAACATACGGCCGCAGATCAGATGATACGATTACAAAGTCGATCATAGATCTCTGGCCTAAGGTGTTCTGGTACAAGGTACACTTATGAGCCACCTTATGTTCGAACATGGTGTTCGTAATGGCCAAACCATGGCTAGCACAGAAGACCAATAGCAACACACCACTCGGGTTCAGATCAGGCAAGCCATTCCGCCCAATCACCCCCGCCAGGTTTCTCCGTCATTGCCCACGTGAGCGTTGAAGTCCCCCAAGAGAACTATGGAGTCGGCAGGCAGCACCCTTTCCAGGACCCCTCCCACCGACTCCAAGAAGGCCGGATACTCCGAACTCCTGCTTGCGCCTATGCAACCCGTAGGCACATGGAGGCGACCCTCTCGTTCTCCGGGGAGAACTCCGACACAGCGGCACTCAGCCGGGGAGACCCTACCAGGGGCTACTGCCCCGGACAACATAGCTCCCAGGATCACTGAACCACTAAAACTCCTCCACCATGTTAAGATGGCGATTTGAGAAGGACTACGCTACCAAATCGAATCCTGTTTGCGTCAACAGCTTCCAACACACGTCAAAGGATACGCCCAACATGTCAAACTAAAGATCTGATTGGTTGAAGACTATGACAATCAACAATATCGTCCCCATTCACTTAAACTGCACATGGATGCACTTGTGAGTCTGCAGGCCTCGGGCCTCTCTTCTTACCTAGAGACACAGGGGTGAAATCTGATTGGATAAAAGCTCTACTTAAAACAAGCTGCACTGGAAGCAGAGCAACTGAGGAAGACAGTAGCTGTGCAATGAGAAAATAAGATAATGGGAAAAATATTTTTATAAATTATGATACATGTAGTGTATTTAAGAAAAAATATTTTTATAAATTATGATACATGTAGTGTATTTAAGAAAAAATATTAAATTATAAAATAGCTATAACTTTCTGATTATGTTTAGGCCAGCAGAGAAGGCTTTGCAGGCCCTGACGGCCCGCCACTGTATTATTTGTACAACTTGTTTTCATGAAGATGGATTTTTGTTTGGTTTAATATGTGATAGGAACCATTGTTACGTCCAATGTTGCTCTGGGGACATATTTAGCCGGTGCCAGTATTGGCAACTTGCTTGCTAAATCTGGCAACTTTCCAAACCCTCAAGGCGACTTTTTTTGTCAAAAGCTACTAGCGACAAATGTAGCGACTTTTTCTGGTGTTATTGGATACTTTTTTGGTGTTTTGACTCAATAACGTTAAAGCACGTACGTTCTGCACTGTCGTGAACGAGCAGCAGGTGCTGCCGTGAGCCCCTCCGCCGCCCCAAAGCACACACAGGTGGGTACTCTCACAGAAGCCTCGTGCAGCAGTCCCAGCTGCAGTAGAGAATACGCAGAGAGTGCATCTCCTCTCTGCGTATTCTCTGCAGTTAGTGTATTTACAGGTGTTGGCTTCATTTTTACACAAAACATATAATAACTGTAGCTGTGTTTCAGCTGCAGGACAGCAGTGAAGGCCCAGGTATAAAATGTATGGCCCGCCACTGAAAGACACAAATATACCTTCATACAGGTGGAGGTAGAGCTGCAGGTTAATGCCAGAGGCCATAGGTGGAGGTTCACTCCATTGCCTCAGGCCGTTTCATGAGCATAGCGAGGCTACTGTCTGCAAGGTTTGAGCTGAAGTGATGTTAAGCTGTGTCTGAGACTGTGTCAGACGCAGAGGAACCCAGACTAAACTGCGGTATTTGAGGCATCAGGAGTGAGAACCCGTTGGCCCTGCAGGGCACAGAACACCTGCTGCCTCTGTAGTCCAGCAGCTGACACTCTGAAACCTGCCTGTCGTGGACAAAGCAGGAACTTCACTTCATGTCATTTGGTTTGAATTTGATATATAAAAAGGGGCCCAGCAGCTCATTGTTACCCCGACCCCCGGACAGCTGAGAGTCTCACCAAATGCTGCAGACACAGGAAGTCCAGAATTTCTCAGTGTGAGCAGTAAAGGTCCCGAAGTCCTGTCCTTCACAGTTTCCCTGGATGAAAATTAAATGTGGTGATGATGGGATGCTTCTTCAGTGTTTCAGTCACTTTCTCTAATACAAACCACTTAGGCTATGTGATGTGTTAATGGATAAAGAATGCCTTTGATACATGTGTTTTACTCTGTGTCCCATGCACCACAGCTCCACTGTAAACACATCAACTTAACTTTTCATTTATCTCACTTACAGATTCATAAACCAGTGAGGCCAGTGAAAAAGCTGGGATGTTACACTATGTAGCATCAAATAAAAAATACTCTGTTTGGTGATCACAAGAACATCACGATTCACTCCAATGAAACAGCAAACTGACAGTCACTCATTTCAGAAGCTCAGCTTGATAGAAAAAGTGAACATTTGGTTGGTTGAAAAACTGGCTGAAATTTTAATTACAGTGAGTGTGACTCATCTGAAACGTGTGTATAAAGAGATGCAGAACAACATGCCCAAATGAGCAAAAACATATGGAATACATTTTGGTTATAAGAAAATTTAAATATATACAATTAAAAATGTTATGATGGTAACAAACCTAAAAGGATTTTTTTTTAAGTTAACATTTTTTAATTTGACAATGACACTAAGCAGCATTACAACATTGTGGAGGCCAACTTCCGGTAACACCTCAAAGTAAAAGAAGAACTGACGCAGGAACAGTAGAGGGCGCTATATCTTAAGGACGCACTTTCTCCTCAGGCGGACTTTTATTTTGAAAGGCGATTGTCGTCATCGCGGACACATTTCTTTACGTTTTATGTCGTAGCCGTTTGACCGTATGTGGAAAGTAGCAATGTCGGAGGAGGTTGGGAAGGCGCTACAGTCGGTAGTGGAACGGGTGAACCAGGCGGCGGCACGGCGGACCAAGGTAACTGCAGCCCGGGAGGCTCCGCTCCGGAGCACCGCTGCCGTCGCGCCACTCTCGGGGTCCGAAAAAGTCGTGCTGCGGCAGCACGACCCGTTATGTAAGGCTGCCAAACACCTCAACCTTTGGATGGGAGTTAGTCAGGGCTCGCGGCAGCACTTCCATAACACCATGCATGGTTATTGGTGGCAGCGGTCCATGCGTGGGAACAGGATGTGACTTACTCTAAATGCATGCGCGTTGTTGCATAGAAATGATTCCCGTGATCACGGCTAGTAAGTGCAGGCTGTTCATTTACACGAGCACGCGTCTGACAAGCCACAGCTCTGTGGAGGGTAACATTTTTCCCAATGCTCCCGTATTATAATAGCATCAAGGCTGGTATCTAGGTCAAAGCATGTAGGAGAATGCTCAGCATCCTTCCAGCACCACCCAGATGTCTCTCCGTGGGTTGTTACTGAAAATCTAAATGATCTGTAGAGCTGACTGCATGACGTGGATCAGCATCTGAACGTAGCAGCAGCCAGAAGCAATTAGTTCCATCAGGATCCGGACAGGGCTGAGTCACTGCTCTCCTCATCTAGCATGCTGCATCACACACTGATCCTCTCCCCTGATATACAGGTGAAAACATGAGCATGTGCTGTCCTTCCTCAGACACTGCCGGCCGTGCCGCCCCGCCTCGTAGCTGTCAGCAAGACCAAACCCCCAGAGATGGTCGTGGAGGCCTACAGACAAGGGCAGCGCAACTTTGGAGAGAATTATGTGAGTGGGAAAATGCTGCTGGTGTGCATCACTCAAACTTTCCAAGTGTCACAAACACAAAAAACTCTCAGGGGAATAAAAGTGGTAAATTACGTAGAGATTGACCTCGTCCTTTATGTCCACTCCAGGTTAACGAACTGGTGGACAAAGCTTCAGATCCTCTGGTAGGTTTACATGTTTCATCACGTACAGTTGACCTTTGTCTCCACCGCAGTCCGTGACAGATTATCAGTGTTTCTTTTTCCCTCTTCAAGATTTTAGACTCCTGTCCAGAAATCAAGTGGCACTTTATAGGCCATCTACAGAAGAATAATGTCAACAAACTTTTGGGTGAGTGATTGTCAACTCTCCTGTTCAGGCTGCATGTTAAAGAAAGCTCTGCACTGAGTCTCGTCTTTCTGTTGGACAGGCGTGCCGAACCTGTTCCTCGTGGAGACGGTCGACTCGGCAAAACTGGCTGACAAGGTCAACAGCTCGTGGCAGCGTGTCCGAGGAGGCGGCACTCAGAGGTTAAAGGTCATGGTGCAGCTCAACACCAGCGTAGAACAGAGTGAGTTGATTTCAGGGCTTTTTATCTTCCCGCTCTTGTTTTGTGATCTGATCACAAACGCTGCGTCTGCTGTGTGTTGTAGGTAAACATGGCCTGCCACCAGAGGAGACGGTGAACACGGTGAAACACATCGTGTCCCAGTGCTCCGCCCTGCACTTCTTAGGACTCATGACCATCGGACGCTACGGCTACGACCTCAGCCTGGGCCCCAACCCAGACTTCCAGGTACAGACGACTGTGATGACAACAAACAGCGATGTTGATCCAATTTTCTAGTTATGATCAGGATTGAAGTTGGTTAAAAGATTTAACTCAATGAAAGTGGAAAATAATATGTAAGTTTGTGGCAATTTTTTAAGCTGACATTTAGTCCTCTAAGGACATCAGAGCAATGTTTTAAAGAGAGGCACAAGGGTTAAAATACAAAACCGTAGACAGTTAACTCCAACCCTTCCCTAATATTTATATTTTCATTTAACATATAATACAAATATGTGTTCTTTTTAACTGTCAACTCGAGTCAAAACACTAACTAAAAAACTAATCACACAAACACTAATTTGAAAACTCAAACTAAACAGAAATAGATTTTTAACAAGAACAATAAATCATTATAGAAATATATGCATCTATACTGGAGGTAGAGTAGATAAATGCACCTGACACAAACTTCAGTATCGGTGTTTCTATCGGCTGATAAACAAAAAGATAAATTGGGTTTGAGATCATTAAGGAACAGCGTTTTCCTGATTGGGCCAAAATGTCAACATGTCTCTTAGATGCTGCTGAGTCGGAGGCAGGAGGTGTGTGACGGCCTGAAGCTGCCTCTGGAGGAGGTAGAACTCAGCATGGGCATGTCGACAGACTTTGAACACGCGGTGAGTATCGCTCCTTGTCAGCAGTTATAAGCTCTGTTCAAGCACAAATATGGAAGAAGTTGGTTTATGTTTAGCTGATGATGGAGTAGCTAAGGAGTGAGCCTTCTTATATACCTAATTGTTTTTTCACCATTGCACAGCACGGTGGTCCAGACTTGCTGTTTTTAAATGCGCTCCATAGATTACATGAACTTGAAACTTGGGCCATCTCACTTCCTTCTGATCTCAGTGGAGAGTTGCACATGCTCAGTGCCGATCGCACACTTGTGAGTCGGGTAAAGATGAAGTGGTAGCGAACATTTCAATTTACCTGGAAACATCTTTTATTTGGGAGGCGATGTGGGCGAAACTCCAACTATGTACAGCTCAGTTTGAGATAAAACATGACCGTTAACTGAAGTCTTTGTTATTTGAAGACTACTGATACATAACTATATACCAGATTGGCATTTCTACGGCCTCTCAACGGCTCAAGCTAACAGCGCTAACTACAGCAAAATGTAAGTCGTTTGTATTTAGTGCTTTGAATTTTCTTTCTGAATTTGTGAACCCAAAATACTTCAAATCAATAGATGGTTTTCAAATGAAAATACCCATGCTGTAAATTTAGTGGGATTTCAACTATTCAGTTGGTTGTTAAATTTTACACTGAGGTTGCTCATGAGCTTCTTCTTGTTGGCTGCTATTGCTTTCGATAACAATGTGATTGATGCGTGTAAGTCAGAATATCATACTCAATAGCTGTCTAATGTGTCCACTGAAGTTTTTCCCTGTACTCCCATGTATTGAAGATCGAGGTGGGCGCCACCAACGTGCGAGTGGGCAGCGTCATATTCGGCAACAGGGAGTATCCCAACAGTGCTGCCAACACCCCGAACCCCAGCCCAGCCCCCAGCCCCGAGAAAACCAGCAAGAAGGTGTCCGAAGAGGCCGCCAAGAAGATGCAGCGCCTCACTGTGTCTGAACACTAAGAAGAGCGTCCCCTCCTCTGAAGTAACCTTTATGAAAAACAAAAAAACAACTTCTTCACATGCTAACTGAATAGAGCAGTGAAGCAGATCATCTCCACAGAGCCACGTGGAGCTAGGATTGCAAAATTGTTGCATCATTTTAAAGTGTGATTGCCTAATCCTCTTCACCTTTTTTGTGTGCCCTTCTTGCTCTTTTAAGCATTAACAAGTGGCATTCAGTACAGACGTAGTTTGACCTTTTTTAAAGTAGTGTGTTACTAACCTTTAGTGCTCTGACTTCCTCCCCATGGAACTCTCCTACGAGATTACCGGCCACAAGACAAATGTACAACCACTGAAAACAGGGTGACATGTGGGAAATTATTTCACGGGAGTTACGAGATAATTTGTTGTGCTGACGTGACATTTTCTACCTTTCCAACCCCGACGTGTGACAGTGCTGAAATGTGCTCGATTGTGTACAGAGTCCCAGAGATCAGGAATTCCACGTTTTTGTTGTACAGATGAAACTGAAGACTTGATTTAATAAATCATTTATCCCTTTATAATGACATAGTATTGTGTGTTTGATATGGTTTGTCGTGTCAGATCTCTATTCTTGATATTAACAAGAGTAAACCTGAAGAAAGGGTTTTGTCTCGTGTCCGTGGTGTGTGTGTTTGAGATGAGGGGGAGTGAATCTATGCAAAGTGGCCATTTAGTTTTTGCGCTGCAGCTAGCGTGGCAGTGTTCTCTTCAAAGATGTCACGAGGTTGGTGTGTTCTGTCTTCATAAGTGCTTTTAATGTCCGTGATTTAAAAATAAATAAAAAGATTGAGGTGTGGTTAGCAGTGTGCTTACTGAGGCGCTTCAGCCTCGTTTGGTTTGGATTCCGGCTCCCGAGGGGAAGCCAAAGCCAAGTAATAAATGGTTTTGTTGAAAGTTTCTGCCATTGGCTGTGTATTTCTTGTAATGGGCGAAGTGGCACAAATGACAGAGTAGTTTGGCTAAAAACTCTTTATTAAGCACATGGAGGTGACATCTGAACCACAATGAAAACAAGTCTTAGATGATAATTTAATGCATGAAAAAATGAACACCTGGAACCCACTGACTCAATATATTCCCTTCCAATGACTCGTTATGAATCTGAATTAGCAGAATTGTCAAAGGTATCAAAATGCTGTCCGGCATTGATAAATGAAACCCAAAATAGCTCACTGACGGTAAACTTGTTTAAGCTCAATAAATACGTTCTGAGGAAACAAAGAAACCTGGTGACACAATTGGAAAAACGTAAGACATTCAATCTGTGTAAAAGGCATTAGAAAACAGTCAATACACCGTTATTTACAACATACAGTAGAATGCTGTTATTAAGAGGCATATCAAACACCGTCTACAGACCTAGCTCTGGTAAAATGTACAGCAAACAGAACTCTAGCTAGAAACTATATACAGTCGGAAGGATGGAAACACTTCATTTAGAACCTCCATTACATTTACAAGCATTGTATAAACACTTAATTCTGGTGTAAGGAGATATAAGGACGTTTATTAATGTCAACAATTATAACTTCTCCTTTGAGCATTTGTGACTGATGTATAAACACAATGAATGGTGTCCATGTATTGTGTTGTATTCATTAAAGAAGTATTTACTTAAATCTTCTTCAGCCTCCGACACAACTGAGTCTATTCCATTAGCTGCTGAGGCTGAAAGCTCTGGAAGAAGGACTAGTAAGTGGACCTTAAGTTCTGAAGTGAAGAATCTCAACAGGTCTTCATGAGATTACAACACATCTATAAACACATTTTCTTGTGTATAAACAGTTAATATATCGTTTCACAACACACTGAGGATTCTTGAGTGTTACCCTACAGCTTTGTTATTAATATGTAATTCATCAGCTACAAATGCATTATGGGAGGTTAGAATTGTTCACAAATACCTTGACACTTAAAAATGTCCTCAACGCGGCACATAACTGTATTACTGTGTGTAATAAACCATTCATTAAGGGTTTATATTATGCATGCTAATTACGAGCGTTAAAGTAAAGTGTTATCAAATTGACATGTGAGGAATCAAGGCCAGTATAATATTTGCATATGCGTGACCACCTGATGAACACTGCCGAGAGCCTCCGAGTTAGAAAACCTGCAAATAGATGAGATCAACCTCTCTCTCAGTGAAACGGACCATATGTATTAATTAAAAGGTGAGGAAACCAAATATAGACAGCTGGATTAAAGATTATTTGGATTTGGCATCTATAGAGCGAGCAGCATCGCTTCTTTAAGATCTGGACAGGGGGGGGGATCTTTTTAAAAAAGCCCAGAGTTTTTTTGGTTTAAAAAATACCTTCAACTGC
This sequence comes from Leptoclinus maculatus, assembly GCA_032191485.1. Taxonomy (NCBI): domain Eukaryota; kingdom Metazoa; phylum Chordata; class Actinopteri; order Perciformes; family Stichaeidae; genus Leptoclinus; species Leptoclinus maculatus. The sequence continues at coordinate 21,491,908 of JAVDOI010000012.1, read as the reverse complement.
GAGTCATTTCCCCTCATTCTCTCTGAATGGTCAGCTGAACATTCATTTGGTGAACTCTAGATTTCCTGCCATACCCATATGCTGTATGTTATGTAACATCAGACCATTTTGCCTCTTTTTAGGTGGCAGTGAAGAGGAGTCATGCTCGTCATTTGATGTTTTACGGTTTCAGGATGACGAAGACAGTTGGAGAACAATTCTATCAAAAAATAGGCTCTACAGGATGATGTTTTTCCCAAATGATGTAGAGATTTTTAGGCATTCTTTTATCTGAAAATGCTTAGTGCATATAGCTGCCGTGAATGGGGAAAAAATCTCCCCGTGGGCGGAAGCCTCCAGACCCCCTCGGTTTGGGCTGCTTACATCATCTGGCTCCGCCCCTGGTGGCCACATTGGGGCTCTTTGAGTCTGATCAAAGTCTGCTTGGAATAAAAGGCCATGATGGCAATTATATCTGTTGGTGTATAGCCCCCCCACATAGATTAAAAAATATATATATCTCCTGTTGATGAGTAGCCGGTTTGTGTGTGTGTGAATGCCCTTTCAGTGTTTCTGTATATGGTTTTCATTGTATTATATATATAGGGAAAATAAAATATATAAATAAAAAAGGCCTGGTAATAAAACTACGTGCAACAATATCAATGACAAAAAGTGGCCACATAAAAGCATGTATCAATAAAGCACTGGGTCACTACTTGTAACAGCTTTAACATTCTCATTCCTACACATCTATTGGAGCAGTCACTCCTGTTTGACCATAAAAACAATCCCAGATCACTATGTCTCTGCTTCTTCTTGACCAGAGGACAGAACACATGACATGTCCAGTGTTATCAGGAGAACACAACAAACACAATGAAAAAAAGGCAATTGGAATGTTATGCTACTGTGTTGTATAATAACAATAGCCTAAAACATTTGTGAGGAAAAGCTCATTATTGAGGGTTGATATGTGCCTCTGTGGATTTGCTCGTACCATTTAGTGGCTGATATCAGCGTCTCCTCCTGGGTGTCTCTGCACTGTAGGGTGGGGCGTCTCTCCATTCCAGTCCGTCAAGTCCGTCTACTTGTGTTGATCCCCAACGCTGCTGACGTTACACCAGTTTCTTGGCCTCAAAGAAGCTTTTGAGGTGCTTCATCTGCCAAATGCCGGTGACGATGAGGATGAGTGTCTGAGCGATGGACCACCAGAGCACACGCTGGTTGGTGCTCTCGCTCGTCATGCGAAACCGCTCCTCGCGATACTGTAGAAGACACCAATGAAGTCACAAGAGAGGTCATTAACAGCAACTGTGAACCTGTCATCTCACACATTACTTAGGCTGGTTGCACCAACACCGATTCATTCTCAAACCTGATTAAATGATGGTTTCACTTTAAATCATGTTGCAGCAAACTTTAAAACTATCTTAAAATGAGGAAATATTCCCTTTAAAGTCAGTTATCAGTAATCCTAGATTAAATTAACCCTCCTTGGTACAACCCAGCCTTGGTGTACTTGTATTTGTTTTACTGACCCTCTGGTAGTTCTGCTCCTTCTGGACCTGCTCCACTTGGTCCAGCAGCTGTCGGACTCGCAGCTGCAGCTCCGTGAGTTTGTCCTTAGCGGCAATTTCAGGGTAGTTGTTGGTGTGTTCTCCGACCTGAATATCCAGATGCACTCTCTGCAACATGGAGAAACACATGACTGGAAATCAACATGCTTGTATTCTGTGGGCATTAACAGAAATGATGAGTAAGTGTTCAGGGTGTTTCATAAAAACAGTTCGGCTCTGCACTGGTGTTCCATGAACACAATTTTTGGTATTGTGCCAAATATTCAGCCTTCTTCAGAGATAGTGGGATGTTTAACGTCAAGACCAATTATCTGGAACCGTGTCTATCAGAGTATTTCGCTACTTGGTCAGTAGATGTGACAGAACAGCCTCCACAATAGTAATCGCACTGTTACTGTTCTGGGTGTTTCTTTAATTCTATTAGAATAACATTTAACAGGCGTTTATCACTTTGCCTGATTAGACCGTGACCCAATTCCAAACCATAACCCTATAATTTATGTCTGTGCTCTACTCTGGTTTACTCTGACATCAACACTGCATTTATTTATAATTTACATTTAAACATACATTTTTATTTATTGTTGCTATTCTTGCATTTTTGCACACGTAATGAAAGATAACATTTTTCAGCGTTATTAATTGCATTGTTATATATTGTGGTATACATAATAAAAAAATGTTCTATTCATATTGACCGGTAGGATATTGTCCTGGGGATGACAGAGTCAGTGGGGGTCCCGGGCTTTGTTGATGAGCCTGACTGCGGACGGGAAAAAACTGTTCATGTGGTGTGAGGTCTTGGTCCTCATGGACCGCAGCCTCCTGCCAGATGGAAGGGGCTCAAACTGTTTGTTTCCAGCGTGAGAGGGGTCGGCTACAATCTTTCCTGCTCGCTTCAGGGTCGCGAACAAGTCTTGGAGGGACGGCAGATTGCAGCCAATCACCCTCTCGGCAGAGCGAATGATGCGCTGCAGTCTGCCCTTGTCCTTGGCTGTAGCGTACCAGACCGTGATGGAGGAGCAGAGGATGGACTCAATGATGGCTGTGTAGAAGTGCACCATCATTGTCTTTGGCAGGTTGAATTTCTTCAGCTGCCTCAGGAAGTACATCCTCTGCTGAGCCCTCTTGGTGATGGAGCTGATGTTAAGCGCCCACTTGAGGTCCTGGGTTATGGTGGAGCCCAGGAAGCAGAAGGACTCCACAGCGTCGACGGGGGAGTCACACAGGGTGATAGGGGCTGGTGGGGCTGCATTCTTCCTAAAATCCACAACCATCTCCACTGTCTTTAGAGCGTTGAGCTCCAAGTTGTTCAGACTGCACCAGGTCACCAGATGGTCAGTCTCCCACCTGTAGGTGGACTCATCCCCACCAGAGATGAGTCCAATGAGGGTGGTGTCATCCGCAAACTTCAGGAGCTTGACGGACTGGTGACTGGAGGTGCAGCTGTTGGTGTACAGGGAGAAGAGCAGAGGGGAACGCAGCCTTGGGGGGAACCAGTGCTGATGGTCCGGGAGGCTGAGACGTGCTTTCCCAGCTTCACGTGCTGCTTCCTGTCAGACAGAAAGTCTGTGATCCACTTGCAGGTGGAGTCGGGCACGTGCAGCTGAGAGAGCTTGTCATGCAGCAGAGACGATGGTGTTGAAAGCAGAGCTGAAGTCCAGAAACAGGATCCTGGCGTAGGTTCCTGGGGAGTCCAGATGCTGGAGGATGAAATGAAGGGCCATGTTGACTGCGTCATCTACAGACCTGTTGGCTCTGTAGGCAAACTGCAGGGGGTCCAGGAGTGGGTCAGTGAGGGTTTTTAGGTGGGACTGGAGCAGGCGTTCAAAAGACTACATGACCACAGAGGTCAGGGCGACGGGCCTGTAGTCATTGAGTCCCGTGATCCTAGGTTTTTTGGGGACCGGGATGATGGTGGAGACCTTGAAGCAGGCTGGTACATGGCATGTCTCCAGGGAGGTGTTGAAGATGTCTGTGAACACCGGAAACAGCTGATCAGCACAATGCTTCAGGGTGGAGGGGGAGACAGAGTCTGGGCTGGCTGCTTTGCGGGGGTTCTGTTTTTTAAAAAGCCTGTTGACGTCTCTCTCCAGAATAGAGAGAGTCGTCACTGGGGAGGGGGGTGGGGGGGGACACTGGGATGGGTGGTACAGAGGCATGAGCCCCTGCTGGGCTGGGGGAGGGGGGGCTGGTGGTCTGGGGCTGGTTGATGGAGCCGTGGGGGGTGGGGTCAGGACTGTCCCATAGTCTTTCAAATCTACAGTAGAACTCCTTCCGCTTGTCTGACAGGCATAGGTCGTTCATGGAGTGGGGGGTTTTAGGTTTGTAGTTGGTGATCTGTCTGAGACCTCTCCAGACAGAAGCAGAGTCACTTGCTGAGAGCTGGTGTTGCAGTTTCTCAGAGTACAGTCGTCTCTCACCGCCTTGCTAAACCTGTATTTTGAGTCCTTGTCCCCACTCCTAAATGCCTGTTCCTTGTGCAACCGTAGCTGTCTGAGTGGATGGAGGAAACCGCTCTGGGGAAGAAGCTGTTCCTCAGCCTGTTAGTCCGGGTTTTGATAGTCCTGTATCTTTTTCCTGATGGCAGTGGAACAAACAGAGAGTGACCCGGGTGTGTGATGTCTGTACAGATGTTTCTGGCCTTCTTCTGGAGGCGGCCAGCATACACAGTGTCCAGGTCCGGGAGGGTAACTCCCACAATCCTCTGTGCTGTTTTAACCACACGGGCCAGGTCCCTCCTGTTCTCTGCTGTGCAGCTGGCATACCACACAGTAAAGCACTGACACAGGATGCTTTCAATCACACTTCTGTAGAAGTTAACCAGAAGTGCAGGGGGCAGGCCAGCTTGTTTTAGCTTCCTCGGGAAGAACAGCCTCTGCTGGGCTTTCTTCACCAGATGTAATGTGTTCAGGGACCAAGTGAGGTCCTTAGTAATGTGGAGCCCCAGGAATTTGATACTGTCCACCCTCTCCACCTCCTCCCCACTTATGTAGAGTGGAGAGGGTGTGGTCTTCCTGGATCTCCTGAAGTCCACTATGACTTCTTTGGTCTTGGTGGTGTTCAGGACCAGGTTGTTGTCCGAGCACCACTCAGCCAGATGTTGGACCTCCTGTCTGTAGTGTGTCTCGTCGTTGTTGGAGATGAGTCCCACCACAGTGGTGTCGTCAGCAAACTTCACTATTGTGTTTGAGGAATATGTGGCGGAGCAGTCCTGGGTGAAAAGGGTGAAGAGGGCCGGGCTGAGCACACAGCCCTGCGGTGCACCAGTGTTCAGGATGGTGGTTGTCGATGTCCGGTTCCCTATCCTGACATTCTGTGGTCTGTTGGAGAGAAAGTCCAGAATCCATGAACAGAGTGATGTCGAAAGTCCAAGGTTTTTGAGTTTGTGCACCAGTTTATGGGGGATGATAGTGTTGAAGGCAGAGCTGAAGTCAATGAAGAGCATCCTGACGTATGTGTCGGGGTGCTCCAGGTGAGACAGGGCCGTGTGGAGTGTAATGGAGACCGCGTCCTCCGTAGATCTGTTTGCTCGGTAATTCCACAGAAGTTAACAGAAAAGTTGGAAGTAAGTCCGCTGGAGTTGTTCCCCTGATGTTTATGAGCTCATCTCTGGTGAAAGAGCTCCGGGTATCACAGCAGTATTTACAACAAAAAACAACACAGAACAATGAGCACCAACACACCGAGGCAGACGTCCGCGGCGCCATCTTGAGTAGGCTATACTGTAATATAATGCATGTTTTTACATCCGTATATCTTATTTATAATTTCTTTATGTTATTTACATTTCTATTTTAGAATGGGAGCAACTGCAAGAAAACCTAATTTAATAGTCTCCTCACCGGAGAGAGGAAAGTTGGTCCTTAAGCTTGTCACTGTATTTATACAGTACACCTTAAAGAAGGCGGCTACAGTCAGCTGTGAGTGCTACTATAAACAGAGTTCTCTGCAGCCAGATTGGAATTGGGCCCTCTTCTCAAGCCTGCTCGGGCGTGCACAACCTGTGCTTGATTGACATTTCCCTCTCTATCTCGTTAGCTTTGTTGCAGCTGGTAGGGAGGAACAACACACCTTGATCACTCTTATTGGTGCATTAAGTCCAATGACCTCATAGCATAGCTCTGCCTACTTTCAGCCTCAGCAGATCTAATCAGCCAAAATAACTGGAAACACCTGTGTGGGGTGCAGGATCATAAAGAAAAATGCTACTGACTATCTTACTACTACATCAAAGTAGTGACTATGTTCATACCAGTTTTCCTCCTGCAAACAGAGCCATCTTGGTGGAGTTGGAGTGCAAACAAATCTGATGCTCTCCAGGAGTGTGGGAGGTGAAGGTGAACCGTCCGTCTGACCCATATTGACGAGAGAGGATAATCTGGGAGGGTTGTAAAAGATTTATTTTTTAGATTCTATTGATATGCATGTGGGTATGTTTTATAATACCAGCTCCTCTGTCCTTACCTTTGTCTCTGGATCCTTGATCTCCACATGCATCCCAAGGCCAGGCGTGGCTGGGAGGAAGGAATTAGTCTGCTTGTCCCACAGCTGAGTCCTGTACTTTCCTGTCGGACAGGTGAAGCAACATACAGACGCATGCCGTCAGGTCTTCCACAAATCATTCAAACGAGAGTAACTCTGCAATACTGCTGCACCAGTAACATGGCAATAGAATGGAAGTAGAAGAAATGTTAATAGAGATCAACTACATAAAATAGTGCCTTTAGGTAAACACTACAGATATAATTGTGAATGTAAAACATCCACTCTGGTGTAACGCAATTCTATGGCTCGCTGAGAGAATCTATTTGAAATGTAAAGAGGCTAACAGTTAACCAGCAGCCACAAAAGCGTACACATGAACGTCAGTGTTTTGCGCCTAAATACTACAAACACACGTTTCTTCAAACTACTGACATATTCAATGCAGCGTCTTTGCTGGAGCCAGCTGTTCGCTTTTGCTAGTTAGCTCCGTCATGCTAACGACCCCACAGCAGCTTACCGATAACCATAGTCTCGTCCGGAATCTCTTCAATGAAGCATTTCTTCTCCGTCTCTCCTATGTGGAAATAGAGCGCGTGACTTGGATAAATCCAAGCTAATACAAAAACAACTCCAGCAGCAGGGAGCATCATGTAGCTTCTCTCACTTTGCGCACATCAGCAAAAGAAGCTGTGATGCTGCAGCCAGCTGACGTCATCGACCACTGCGGAAGAAGGAAGGGGATTTCCTGTGCTTTGGCAATATTTCGCCCTGAGTTACGCCTCTCAGGCAGCACTCACTTCTTAACTGTATACCCTCCACACTACCCAAAGAGACAAGCAAGTGTATTCTTGCACAGATCATTTTAATAAATGAGCTAGGGACCGTGCATGGGAGCATTCCGTTTTAAGATATGGTCACAATTGTAGGCTACTGCTGGAAAATGTAAGAGAGAAAATAAAACTCAAGATAAGAGTAATTTGTCAATTGCACTGTTGTATATGCATGTTTTGTCTCATGAAGGTTTAGAGTCAAATGCCACAACATTGATTAACCATAGACTGTATGGATTAAAATCGAAGCTTGAACGGAAGTGTTGCCTGAGAAGCCAAACTCAGGGTAAACCAATATTCTGATTTCCTGCGCTAACAACAGTCGCCTCGGTTTTGACAGATAACCTCAAACCACCTTAAACACGCACATTGTATCAAGATAACGTTACAAAACTGGGCAAAATGACTTTCGGAAGACACACAGTTCGTTGATGTAGGTCGTTGTTTGTGTCAGTCAACAAGTGCCTCGGATAACCCAGCTACTGGTTGCTAAATTATCCTAGCTAGCTCATAAGCTACATCGCTAGCTATCGATCTAGCATCGGCCAGCCATCTAACAGTGGCTAAATAGATACGCTTTACTAACGAGTTGTAGTTGCGGGACCGCTTGTCGGACGACAGAACTGAAAAAGAAGAGAGGGTAAGAGGAATTTTCCACTTGTAATGTAACTGTAACGTACGTTAGCAGCGCAACGTTAAGACCCTGTGTTGGTGCGGGGATGAAAAGCTTATCTGTAAAAATAACGTGAGATAATATCCGGAGTAAATTATATGCGTGCGGTAATAACATCAGCTGATTATAACGACTGGGTTACTGTTTCTGTTCGCATGGTAGCTAAATAAATACATTAACGGTGTTCCGGGCGGGCTCTTTGCCTCATGATATTGGGAATGACGTAATGTTTTCGTCCTGTCCCCGATACCAGCATGTATCTTATACTGCACAGAGAAGAGCATTGGCACTCCACGAGTGAGTCTCTAGACAAACCCTATCAGCAGGCCATGGCCTCCTCACAAGTAAAATGTACCAGGATTATGACGCGAGGTTAAATTGAAAGAGAAAGCTAACGGGGATGAGGCGTGGTATGCCATGTGTGATGAGGAATGCGGGGTTAGAGTCCAACTCTGTTTTTAAAATGGTGGGTTAGGTTCTGGTTAGGTTTAGTAGAGATAACGGATTAGGGTTAATTTGGGCCAGGTTAAGCATCTCAGAAAACGACTGGTATGGAGGTAGGGATGAGGTTGGGTTCAGGTCAAGGTAAAGGGAAATGCGTACCGACGGTGAAACAACACCGGCGTTGTTATTTATGCAGTGATCCTCCGCAAATAACTGTGTGTGTCGATGATAATCTGCATGTTTGTCTGTAGGGATGGTGCAGCCCCAACCTGATGGCCCAATGCAGTGGGAGATGTCAGGAGAAGAGAGTGGCGGGACCCTCAGGGTCCCACCAGAGCTGGCATCCAATGAAGTGGTGACCAGGTTGCTGGGTGACAACCAGCAGCTTAGAGGTAGGATGCATTCCCATAATTAAATAATAATTGAATGATAATTAAAAGAAATAAAGCAAAGTATGGCACATGATTTTACCAGAGGGCTGGTACAGAACATACATGTTGGAACATGAATTGGTGATTTCAAAGGAAATTATAAGAAATAATTTTTTAGTAAAACAAATTTGAGGCATTATACTCTTCATCCTCTCGTTAAGCCCTGGAAACCATGAAAAACAAAATCAGATAAAATAGCCACACCTAGTTTCTCATCACTATTTGTTCAATCTATGGCCCCATGTATTTGAAAAGTGGGTTGGCATCAGGGCAGCTCTAGACTGGTTCAAATCTTATTTCTTTATTTCTTAATTTCTTTATATATTTATCAAACAAAAGTTGTTCAGTAGTAGTCTGTGATGTGGCCCCTCTGACCTGTGGTGTACCCCAAAATGCAGCTATTAACACTAAAAGACAAGATCATATCCGACCTGTTTTATCTCTCTTCACAGGTGTGATGGCAAATTTCCATTGTGACTTTTTTATTTGTGATATCTGTGATATTGTTTATAATTAATTATTGTTTATAATTAAAACAATATCTGATTTATTGTCTGACCACTCAGTGTTTTGGCCCTTTTTGTTATAGTAAGGTTAATGCATGTCAATGGTTGACCAATGAATGGTCACTATTGTCCAGATGTCCTAGTGATGATCTCCTCCTACCCCACCACCGGGGCGGCTGTGGCTAAGTGGAGAGCAGGGCCGTCTTTCAGAGGGTCGGTGGTTCAATCCCCGGCTCCGCTAGTCGCATGTCGATGTGTCCTTGAACACATTAACCCCAAAAATTGCTCCTGTAGCTGTGCCTACGGTATGAATGTGATAGAATCTGAATTGTAAGTCGCTTTGGATAAAAGAAATGATTGTTATATATGTGACCAATGAATGGTCACTGTCGTACACAACCAACACTCTGGGTTCCTTCCTCCTTCAGACCTTCTGTATGAACCTTCTCTGCACCAAGAGAATAAATACTTTAAAGACATCTTCTTTTCTGTTTCTTAATTTCAGTATCATAGGACTCACTCGGTACTATTAAATAGTGTTTTCCACCACACAGTAGTATTACGTTTTGGAATCATTACCCTTAAGATCTGAGACTTGCAGAATCAGTCATCTTCCTTTTAATTACTTCTCAAAACACATCTTTTCCGACATTTCTTATCTTTTTATTTATTTCTTATTTTTTCTGATGATATTTCTTATTGCATTTTATTTTTGTATTTTAGTTGCCTCATTGCAGTCTTGAAATGTTTTAATCCTGGTTCAACCATTTAAAGCACGTTGCAACTTTTTTTGAAAAGTGCTGTATATATAAAGTTTATTATTACGCATTTAACTGACATGGTTCCTCTGTGTCACTCTGTACGATGTATCAATCTCCCACCTCTCCTTTTGCCTTCATCCTTCTGTCCTCCAGAGGCCTTGCGGCGGAGCAACATAGCCTTACGTCAGCGCTGTGAGGAGATGGAGGGATGGCAGCAGAGGACAAGAGAAGAACGGGGATTTCTCAGCTGTCGTTTCCAGGAGGCCAGGGCCCTGGTGGAGAGGCTGGCCCAGGAGAACCACTCCTTACAGAGCTTGGTGAACGGACCAGCCTCTAACCACTGCTGCAGCTCCAGTCAGACTGAAGACCTGCAGGGGCGCCCAGCAAGGAGCAGACCACTGGACGGACCACAGGTTAGCTCGCCAACATTCACACATCTGCTTCCTCATATTCACACATTGTAAGGTGAATTTACATTTAACAAATTAGTTCCACAATAACATAGCTTCCACTGTTATATTTTATAATCCCGTGTTGGTATATGTATGTGTATGCAGAGATTAATTCACCTGTTTGTCACCGCTAAGGTTTATTTCTGTATGTATTTACATTAGCTGTGTGCTCATATTCCATGAAGGAATTAACTGATATTTAGTGCTACATTTCATGTGTTGTGTTTCATGTCTTATGTCTTCACACATGCACAGCAAAAGTGTTTTGGGATTTATGAGATTTATATTGCTGCAATGAGAGAGAGAGAGAAAGAGGACGGGGAAAGCAAGGGAGACAGAAATGGTTACTATGTATTTCTTCTTTCTCTTAAACATTTCCTGTGGATATTGGAACCCCTTGTTTCAGACACTAGATCAGCGGGAGAAGAAAAGAGTTGAAGACACGGATCGACACACACAGACCACACCGCCTCGCAGTCTGGTAAGGCGTGAGACACTGTTGGTGGCGTGCTGTGATTGCACTTTTGACGTATTTGTTTGTTTTTTATCTAACTGGTTTGTCCGTGTGTCTAGGGCGACGCAAGTGTGCGTAACTCCTTGAGTAGCGCCCTCCCCTCTCCCTCCACCTCACTCTCCGAGGTATGGGGGGAGATAGTGGGCAGGGAAAATGGCCAGGTGAGCCTGCTCACTGCATCCCAACTTTTCCCCCAATCAGATCCCTGACACTTACACTGTGCTGTCCCACCCCTGGTTAAATGCTTCACCCCACCTTATCTTTCATTGCATTCAGGCACAGGTTAGAAATCCTGACTTCATATTTGGACAAATAACATGGGATGGCCTGTATTGGAACTGTGTTTTACATATATTTCAACATCTCAATTCCCATCCATGTTTTTTCCCGCACCAATGTATCCCTATTTAAAATCCCTCTTTGTCTCCTTTTGTAAGCTCCATTGGTGTCCTCTCACATCTTGGTGTAGTTCTACTTTTTGTTTGGTGTCAGTCCTCCGGCCCCGGGTGAATGTGGTCTGTCTCTGTCCAAGTCCGTGCTGTCATCACTTTCTCCCTGCATCTACTAATCCACGGTTCTTTCACTTTTATTTCTCTCGGCAGCCTGTGGAAGGCGCAAACGAGTTCCTCCAGCTGCTGAAGAGCCACAAAGAAAAACTGGAGGAAGGGATGAGAGAGCTGAGGAGGAAGAATGAAGAGCTGGAGAGGGAGAAGGACGAGGGAGAGAAAGAGAAGGAGCGAATGCGGCGCTGCATTGACCAGCTACGGGCCAAACTGGCACAGGTAACGCCGTGATGCAAGCACGTAGTTCTACCTCAGGAACCAGTGCAGGGATCTAGTTCTACAGATGAGCAGGATAGACATAATGAGATAAAAGTCTATGTTTAACTGTTCGGTCAAGAAAAAGCCAATGAGGCATTAAAATGATTGTTCAGTGTGGTTGTATGAGGTTATTCTCTATAGTCAGTGTGTTACCTACAGTTGGTGGAGTTTATAGAAAACAGACAGGAGAACCAGCACGGGAGCAAACCAATATACTGCCGTGATGTATTTTAGACACTTAAAATAAAAAAATAAAAACAAAGGCTGACCTAGAAAGAATGAATCAAGAATATGTTCACTGCTGTACCTTGCTGTCAGACAGCCCTTTCCAACAGGACCAAAGTCCTGATATCTATTTTTAATCTCTTCAAAGCCACCAGAGTCTCGTGACAAAAACTTTCAGGACACAATAGTTGCTGATCTACCGCTGCATCAATCAGTTAGTTTGCATAATTGTGTGACTTTGGTGAATCTGAACTAACCCTTTAAAACACCAAAGTCAGACAATAACACAATCAAACTAACCGATCAAGGCAGCGTAGACCAGCAACTCCTGTGTCCTGCAAGGACAAATGTTTTTGTCTGGTGAGTTTGAAGAGAGCATAGATGGATATAACAGCGTCTGGGCTGTCAAACTCAAACAAGTTGATTTTGGTTACATATTTAAAGTCTGAATTAATTCAGATTGGGTATTAAACTAAAACAATGGCTATATGCGACTATAGGTCTTTCTCACTCTGGTGGATGGCACACTGTCTGTATACATGTACTCGTAGGACAGGCCTGGACCACTTTGTGAGTGCCAAAGAGAAAATTCTGAACTGGTGAATATGACACGGTCTCTGAAATCACACTTGCAAGTGCGACTTAAAAACAAGTGGTTCATGCACAAGGCCTTTTGTATGTTCAATTATGATTCTAATAATTGTTATTTTTTTATACAGCGCTTTTCAAAACAAAGCAACAAAGTACTTTATATGGTTGAATCAGGCTTAAAATAGTTCAGGACTGGAATGAGGCACAATCGGATAAACCACAATGTCTCCATGTACAATAGAGATGAAATGGACACAACAATCTGCTGCCTTATCTGTGATCTCATAGACTCATAGACTGTATGAATGTTTTTACAGGCCAGCAGTGCTACCGAGGAGGTTGTTCAGCATCGCTCTGAGGCACAGCACTCCTCTGACTGGTATGACGCAGTTTCCTCCGGGTACAAAATACCTCAATGCATTGTTTGAAACCAATGGCACTAAATGGACTTTGTGTGTTTAACTAGTGGTCATTAGCAGCTTTTGGACTGAGTGCTGTTTAATTAACCATAACTATATTGTATACCTGCAGACAAGAATGAATGGCAGAAGGACACTAGCATGCTGTTTTTATTTCTGCACTTCTTCCTCCTAATAAATTTGCGACGTCTTCCTCCTCCTCCCTCTCTCTCTGTTCCCTCCTCCAGCTCTAGCCTGGCTAAACTCACAGAGCAGCTTCAGGCCACACAGGGCAGGTGAGCCCACAGCTCTGTGTGGCTTTCTTTTTCTCACCGTGTGCATGCCTTGTCTCTACAGTTCTGTCTCTTTGCCGCTGTGTGGATGTTACTTGTGCCACCTGCCTGTCTCTTATTGTCACGCTCAGTTTGTTTCCTGTATGTCTATTTTTTTATCAGTTGTTGACTTCCAAATAAGGCATGCTTTACATTTTCTGTTTCTGTCATGTTGTTGTATTATTTATATATATATATATATATATATATATATATATATATATACCATTACAATGTATTATTCATTCAGTGATCAAGGCATTTTAATTTCCTTCAAACTTGCAGGTCCTGTCTTTATATTAGAGGGTTAAAAGTTTCCATTTGTTACTTACTTTTTTAACATCATACTGGCAAACCCAATTGGAGAGAAAATAGTTTCACAAATATTGCTGAGTGGGATGATTTGAGTGCAGTATTTATACAATTATTTTTCTTTAAATCTAATGAGAGGCCTGTATTTGTGGTCTACATTGTACTAACCCTCACTAGGGACATGTTTGGCTTGATTCTTATAGAAGTATTTTAGTTGTGTTTATGCATAAATGTGTGAGGTTTTTTCTTCAGATTCTGTAAGTTCAGTTCAACCTCACCTCCTACAAAAAGTGTATAATAAACTGTGTAGCAAGATGCAGTCACTCAGACCCTTGGGGACAGAAATGTTCCCATGGAAACCCATTAAACCACAATGGTTGGTCCCACGACCATTACAGAATAAAATCATGCATTCTATTGCATCAGGCTTTCAATCTAGAGCCCTGGCTTCAAAATGGTATTTTTAACTATTTTCCACCGGATTGAATCATGTTCTCATGTTTGTCCTCTGGGGCAAATGGATGCTATTGTCCTGGTTTCCACGAGGGGCTTTGCTGCTGTAATATGGAGCACTGCAGTCTTTGATGCTAATCAGTGACATATCCCTGACTGTGAAAAAAGAAAAGGTATACCGAAAATAATTCAAGTTTTGTGTTTTCATTTTCATGAAAAACAACAGTGGCAAGAAACTGGCTTTTAAATGGTTAAAATTCTGAAAATGAATGAATATTTGGTAGTTATGATCAGGACTGATGCTGGTTAAAAAAATAAAGTGAGTTTTTTTTTTTTTTTTTTTTTATGTGACTGCAGCAGAAATACAAATGCATCCAAATCCGCGTTCGTGCAAATACTTGAGATATTTTGCGGCTGTTTTTTGAGGCAGACATTTTCATCACATCAGAGCAATTTATTTAAAGTGAGGCACAAGGGTTAAAATTACAATTCCGATACAAGAATGATCATGTGTTCAGCCCTACCTTATCATAGTGATACATATTTGTGTATATATATATATATATATATACCCCAGTTTAGTCATGATCTGTTGTGTCCGTAGGTATCGTGACTTGGAGGAGAAGCTTGATTACCTGCAGAAGAGCTCAGCTCAGCGGGACAGAACTGAAGCTCTGCTCAAACAGAAGGACAAGGACTGTGCCCAGGTATGAACTGTAAACAGCTTTGGTTTTTATTCCTCAATCCAAGATGTTTAAATCTTCAACTACTAGATGACGGCACTGTAGCAAGCAGCCTTAAAATATCAAACTGCTACCCCGATAACTTAAAGCTTTCCATATTTTTACAGCTGGCCAAGGACTGCGAGGCTCTGAAAGCTCAAGTAACTTCCCTCTTAGGAGAGCTGAACGAGAGACGGAGCTGCCTGGAGAAAAGCGAGCATGAACGCAAAGTGTTGGAAGAAAAGTAAGCTGTCATGTCAGCATCAGTGAATACGTAAGGCTTCTCTGTGTTCACCTGTAGATGTGCATGTGTGCTGACGTTTTTTCCTCTCTACTCTGTGTTAGGCTGTGCAGTAAGATGAAGGCCCTGCAGGTGGCAGAGCGGGAGCTGGAGCAGCAGAGGAAACAGCATCATGTGGCCATGGACAAGCTGCTGCTGCAGACCCAGAGCCTGGAGCAGGCCCTGAAGACCGAGAGACACGTCGTCACAGAGGAGAAGTGGGTCCAACACACAAATGATTCACATCATTATTATTTTCAGGCCTTCAGGGTGTCTGTAACAATGCAACACAGTTGTCATGCTCAATTTTCCTTCTAAAAATGTGATGTTGAATGCTTCACTGTGGTAATTAATACTTCCTGATTTAGTTAAAAATTCTTCAATACTGTTAGCAGCAATTTGATAACAATACTGTATGGAAAAATGTTGCATCCTTTTTTTTTCTCTCAGGAAAAAACTGACCCAGTTGCAACATGCCTACACGTGTCTCTTTAGAGACTATGATTGTAAACTGAAGAGTGAGGTAAAAACACATCCAAACATCTATTTACTCAAATTACTTTTGCAATTTAGCTTCTGGATTCATGTGGTAACATTTGTCTGTTTGTGTCTTCCAGGGAGGAGATCTGTGCAGCCGACTAGAGGAGGCGGAGCAAGCGCTGGCTCTGAAGCAGGACCTGATTGATAAACTGAAGGAGGAGGTGGAGCAACAGAGAGGCTCCCTGGAGACTGTTCCGGTCCTCACTGCACAGGTACAGTCACACAGCTGTGGAGCACAACTGCACACAAATCTCTTTCTTCATGGAGACTTCAGTATGTAGTCACAGACTGTGTAGTTTGTTCATTTTTATCAAGCAAAGTATCGCCTCATTGTTCACTTTAGTAAACACCAGTGAGCGCATCACTGTTTGTAACTGTGTGCAGTCAGGGCACTGCTACTGACTTCTTCATAGTCATTTGGGTCTTTTGTTGGTTTATACTACTATATTCAGCTGTAAACTACCACCTCTCTGCTAGAGGGTTGTCACACGGTATTTCTTGGTGGTAACAGTAAATGCAGTATAATACTATGTTGCTATCCAGTGAATAGGGCAAACATTAAACTAGTAGATTTCACCATAACACTTACACATGTGACAGCTGACATTAAGACATACTTTTTTTGTATTATTAGTTTTCTGAATATGTAGGTGTAAATATGTAAATGAGGCATCTGTGCTCGTATGCATAAGTGTCCAGAACATAAATGTGAACATTGGATAAAGCCAGGTTCAAAATTCTTGTTTCATTTTGTTGACATATTAGAGTCATAGGTTTTTGCAGAGGGAATTTTGTATTTTTTTTATTTTTCTTTATCCTTTTTCTCCGTGTTTTTAGTGTGAATCGTGTATAAATAGAGCTACGGATGATGTATGAACAAACCCCTCTGTAAACACCTTCAGAATATAGAGAGGAATGGAACTGTAAAGTTTGTGAATGGAAGAGCTACTGAAGTGGAGATTTCTGGCTCAGAGTCTGAGAAAAAACTAATTTTAAAGATTTGTTTAGACACAAAAACATGGTGAAAATAGGGCCCAGTTTGAAAATACCAATGTTAGCATTTAAGCTAAGTAAACACTTGAATGGAAATCATTCTGAGCATCTTGGCAGTTAATTTAGCCTGTCCTATGAGTCACTTGTCAGGTGCTAATCAGCCTGAATCAGCCGCGCCTACATTTTTAACATTAAACATTGAACTGAAACTAAATAGCGGTGTCTCCCTCCCTCTCACTGTCTTTGTGTTCGTGCAGGCTGAGATCTACAAAGCAGACTTCCTAGCAGAGCGAGAAGCCAGAGAGAAGCTGAACCAGAAGAAGGAGGAGCTGCAGGATCAGCTGACTCAAGCCGTGTCTGAGATTGACAGGCTCAAACAAGAAGCCACATCACGGTAAAAACAACCTCCCCTGCCTTCTAATCAGCATTTCGAGGTGACTTTAGCTTTACTGCAGCTGTGTTTGAAGGCAGGGCTGTTGGCACATCATACAGACTGACCCTTCATATCTGAAGTCAGAGCTAAAGCTGCAACTTTCCTCTGTGTATGAAGAAATATTGATATTTCTGGACATTCTTTAAAGTGTAATTACACATGACAGTTGTATTGGTCCACTTCTGTTTCAGTGCACGTATGGAGCAAATGAAGCTGAGGCACGTGGAAGACTTCCCAACACGGGCACCACACATTCCCCCTCCACAAGGTACATTACAACCAATACATTCAAAATAACATGCACATAGATAATAGTAAAGTCTTTCATGCATGCATTGAAATATGTCAGTAAACTGTGTGGCCCCAGGTTAGAACCACTGTACTAAAGCACAGTATTTAAGTACATGTACCGTTACTTCTCACCACTGAGTATTGTCTACTACTACTACTAGCTTACCAATGAAACCCCTGCCTATTCAAGAAAATGGCTGTTTCTGGTCGACTGAAAACAAAAAAAGGGAAATGGAACTTTTTAATGGATTTATCTAGGTGTTTATTTCTGGTAAGAAGTTGTTTTAACATGATTTATTTCCCCGGTGCAGCTTTCAACACGGTGCCCCCTGCCCCCTCGTTCCGAAATAAGGGGTTGGTACCAGTCGGTGATCAAGGGGCAGCCGGAGCTGAGGAGCTGCCAGATTTATGTTGTCCTAAGTGCCACTACCAGGCTCCAGATATGGACACGCTGCAGATACATGTCATGGACTGTATACAGTAACATGAGCATAGTTCAGCACGCCATGACGCCAACACACACATACAGATATATCCAGTATATATATATATATATATATATACACATACAGTATATTGACGGTCCTTGTGTCTACTCCCGGCTCTTGGCACATCCTGGAAAAATATGTTGGTCGTTGCACCTTACTCCCTCTGCCATGTCAACAAACACAAACCTGAATACATACTGTGGATCTTACCATTTTAAAAATGACCAGCATCAATCAGATGAAAGAAAGAAAAGAATGACAGCCAGATAATCAGCATGGTATGTTCCCAGAGGTGCTCCGTGGATTCCAAATCTGCTGTAGCTTTTCCATTTCTGCAACCCGTCCTTTTCTCGTCGTTCTTATTTCTCTTAATCTCCCCCCCCCCCCCCCCATGCCTAGCCTCTTAGATGGCACACTGATGCACATGTTCATCAGTATGTGTTTATGATCCCTGATATATCGTCCCTCCTCAACCGAGGAGGTAACTACATACTGTGCAATAAGTGTGTTTGACTGCATCATCCGTGTTATACACATTAATAATCATTGGGCATAAGGTGAAACAAGTGACAATTCAGAGGGGTACTTTTCCCTCCAAAGGAGAAAACACATGACAATGTGAATAACCTAGTGAGCTTTAAATAATATAGAATATTCAAATATGTTTTGGTCATACATGTTGCTGTCTACATTGCCTCAAAACCTGTATTATGTATCAGAGATGGATTTACTCTTATTGAAAAAAAGTAGCCATTCTCTGTGTTCTGTGCCTGTGTAGACCACTGCTTTATCTCTGATGCTAGACCTGACCTTTAACACAACATGGCTCTGTGTGTGCATCTTATTCTGTCTTCTCTCTACCTGTGGCACCTAGCTATGTATCTATCCCAAGGTAAGCACATTGGGGGTCTTTTAAACTTTGTGTGAATATTGTCAGTAATTATAGATCATTTGGGGCAAAGAATCTCGTTTCAAAACTGTTGAAGATTTACGAAATAAAATAATGAGAAATCAGTTCTTCATTCATCCTTGAGTGTGTTTTGTCCCCCGTCCATCTGTCCTGGTATCCAGGAAGAGGAGAGACAACGTCCTGCTTTAATCCAGGTTCTCGCGAGCGTCATAGGATCAAATTTGTCCAAACCGGGTCCGTTTAGGTTCATTAAAAGACGTGAGGACAGGCTCGCTCTGAGCAACCTATTGCGTCTCTGGCTGGCTGTGTCAATTAACGTAACTGCAGAAAATCGTCCCTCATAATTCATATACATATGTGAATACATGTTTTGCAGTTTGAATAATGAAAACTGCTGGGCGTTAGTACGCAAAGATGCATTTTAGGAACAACTGCAAGTTAAAAAGTCTTATTATTTTAGAGACCCCCCAAAATTTTGCAATTGAGGCTTTCACGGGGTCTGAAGTACTATCAAGGGGTCTGACCCCTCAGGACCCCCTGTGATTTACGACGATTCAGTGAAAATCACAATTGTTCTCCTTTTAGTTTATGTTAACTTCATCTCAACGGCAATTGTTTTACATAGTTTTAAAGTTAATATCTCATAACGGATAAACGGGTCGACAACGTCATATAAATGTCAGTGATATAACTTACTGTGTGCGAGGGCAGGTCAGCTGTGACGTTTACAACCGTACTGTGCTGCGCTGCATCAAGTTGAACAGCGAGACACAGAAAAAGACCGGAAATAGTAAATTCCGCCTTCAAAGTAAGACGTATACGCATGTATCTCATGACGACTGTGCCGTCGCTATGACTTTAATTTGCATTTTTCCTAATGTAGTAATTCAAGTAAAAATTCAAAGGCATTTTGTGTAAGTGTGCAGTCTAACCATGAATAAATTAATCCATGAATCTTTCATAGATATGCACTGTATGGATTTACACAGCGAAGGTTCTGACAGGAAGTTACATTGGTCCGGTTTGAATTTACACTAGTCTCTTGTTTCAACCAGCGCTCACAGGACACACGCTCCATTCATCCTTGCGTCTTTATTTGCCGGTGTACGCGACTGGCGTTGTGTGTTTGAAGTGGTCTTTAGCCAGGCATGTCAGGCTCAACTTCCCCGCCTCCCTCGGCAGAGGCTGTGGGAGCCGAGGGGTGTTTTCCCCCCGGATACAAACCTTTCAAACCCGAGGAACACGGCCTGGAGCGCGGTTTCCGTCTCACAGCGTTTTCGGACCTGAAAGGATGAGGCTGCAAGGTCCCGCAGGAGGCTCTGCTCAAACTCCTGGCGGGACTGGAGGCGGACCGGGCCGACGGGACAGGGAAGGCCGGAGACCAAGCATCAGAGTTCGGCCAACAATTGTCCGGCCCTCGACTCGGTAAGAAACAAAGTCGGAATTAGCAGAGCTAGCTCCCATGTCAGAAACCCTGGTGGTTAATGTCAGTAATCTAGCGTAACTGTTGCTAACAATGTTAGCTTGTGTTAAGTCATATGGCAGCTCATATGACAGATGGGCAGCTATGGGTGAATAAAGAATATTTGTTTAAGTCCTAAGCTATTAAATGTGTTAACATATAAACTAATTACGGTGGTAAGTTATTAATGAGCATAAAATATGCATACAATAGATAACGTTAGTAACCGAGCTAACTAGCTAAGAGGACACAAGTTCCGCGAGTTGTCAAGTTACCATAGGTATGATTCAGCAGAAATATTTCGATGCGTTGAGTGCAAAGGTCACGCTTTTGGTCAAACATTTCCACTAGTAAAAGAGTTTCACAATATTGAGTGGAAGTGCTGTTTAGTTTACTGCCTTTAGAGGCGTAGCAATAGTATGAGGACAGCTTTGTATGTAGTTACACTGAGTGACCACAAACCCCAGCATTGAAACGCAATTTCATATAACAGTCATTTAAAAAATACTACCTTTCGTAAACAACACCGCCACTAGTACACATACAAACTAATAACGTAGTATTCTCACTCACAACAAAATAAAACACACCAACTAATAATACTAATGAGTTCGTAATTATTGCAAGGCTGTTGTATTTTATTGCAAAACATTGCTTCCAGGTGTAGGGATGGACTGCTGTGTGATTCCTCTGCGGCATGGCGGGCTCTCCCTGGTCCAGACCACAGACTTCTTCTACCCTCTGGTGGAGGACCCCTACATGATGGTGAGTTCCTGCCATGTGGTTTCCTTTGTGATGCACTCTCATACGTGTTTTTTATTTTGTATTGCCCTAAAAGAACTGCACAATTAAGCAATGTCTGTTCAATATGTACAGTATAGAAACAGTAATCGGCTGCACAATGTGCACCTGATTTGTGCGTAAGTCATCTGCACTTTGAGCTTTCTTTACATAAGCAATATGGATTTTAATGTTTTCACGCCGCTGCGTGTTGGAAAACTGTGGCCGAAGGCACGATGTTCTCAGGTTGTCTTTACATCCCGCTCTCGTGAACGCAACACTCGGCAACACCTGGAAGGAATATTTTCAAATTTAGCACTGCTGGACTCAAGGATGAACTGATTCGAATGTTGAGGTTAAAGATCATGTTCACTGTGATCTCAAGTCCCTCCCCCTTCATATCTTATGAACACCTTGCCTGTTTTGACTAGTTTTCTGCTCTCTGTCACGTTCTCTGTCTATCTGTCTGTCTCAGGGCAGGATAGCGTGCGCTAATGTCCTCAGTGATCTCTACGCCATGGGCATCACGGAGTGTGACAACATGCTGATGCTACTGAGTGTCAGCCAGAAGATGAACGACAAGGTAGCATTATGTGTGTTCCTGGGTGGACACTGCTTTTATTCATTGATGTTGCGTCTCCTCTACTAATCTAGTTGGGACACGCGTTACAATGAGTGCATTATATGTTTGGAAGTGAATTTTGACTTGTGGATTTTACACATGTATATGTGGATTACTTTGAGGTGAAGTAGGGTGTCCTATCATGATTCACGGCCATCTGTGTGTGCATGTATGACACAGGACCGTGAGCGGGTGATGCCGCTGATGATTCAAGGGTTCCGTGATGCAGCAGAGGAGGGGGGGACTTCTGTGACAGGTGGCCAGACCGTGATCAACCCCTGGATCATCGTGGGAGGAGTCGCATCCGTCGTCTGCCAGCCTAATGAGTTCATCATGTGAGTCTGTTAAACGGTCACTGTGTCTCTGCATCTTTGGTAACTTATAACAATGAAAGGCTCTCATTCTTTGATATCTCGTGTTATTTAGTGATGAGACATTTAAAATCCCCTTTTTCGTGTACACACACCTTGCCTCATCTAAGTTGAACTTCAGTTAGAGATGTCTTAGGTATCCCAGAATGCATTTCATCAGCCCCTAACAGAATGTAGTGGACCTTGTTGATTTCAGCCAGAAGGGGTTGTATAGAAATAATGAAAGCCTGCTAGTGAGCTGCTTTGTTAGTATTATTCTGTGTTGATGACAGCTGGCACAGCCTCAACACTAACTCAACATGTCCCTCTGATCTATAGACCTTTGTCCACAGTGGACATTTAGTCAAGTTTATTCATTTACAGTGTGTGCACGCAGTCTGCAACAGAAGTTCAGCAAAGTGCAATAGCTTGTCAAACTATGCAAGGACATTAACCACCAAAGATGGAGAGTGCAACTTAAACAAAGTGACTTTCCAGATCCTTGTCTGTTATTGAGTGGGTAGAAGACGTAGCAAGTGGCCCAGTATTTAGTGTTTGGACATAAACATGTATGTGGTGGAAAAATCTAGCGTGCGACGTTCCACCAGAGAGATGTTACGAGCTACAAGTCACTAGATGATCCACCTCTGTTATCTGTGTTTATGTACAGAACGTCAAACACCCGGACACAGACTCAGAGGTCTGGCTTAAAATGGGAGCCACAAACAGTCCAGTTGTAGTCAACATGTTTAATAATTTGCGGCCATAGAACCCTCAGGTGTTTCAGTTCACCAGTGAAAATAATGCGGTGAAGGGGGTAATATTCCGAGTAAAAAGCCGTAAATGTACTAACAAGGAACCACATGGCTTCACTTGATACGTTTGGCTCAACCTGATCCCACCACAGACGGCCCCGCTTGCCGTGTATTATTCCTGCAGTGGATGACCTAATCAAATTATACTTAGCAAAAAGGAAATTCTCGTGAATTTAGCCCAGAAGCAAACATTGCTGAATAAGGCCAACATACTATTTTAGCTTTTTGGTTGTTGTAAATGTACCACTTTACTCTCAGGGCATAGCCAAGTGTATTCAGAAACAACATGCATACTGATCAAGGAAAGGATCTTCTTGCATTAACTGGCCCATTGAAGGACTCCACCTTTATTAATCAGGGCTTTTAGTTGATATGTAATATGCTCCATCTTGTTTCTCAGGCCGGATGGTGCGGTTCCAGGGGACGTCCTGGTTCTAACCAAACCTCTGGGGACGCAGGTGGCTGTGAATGCTCACCAGTGGCTCGATCAGGTCAGCCATGACTCCGCTCACATGAACAGTATCGTGTGTTGTATCGTTTCTACCTTTAGTCGTGTTGTCAATATATTGACCAGTTTCTGTGCTCTCACTCCTCACACTCCTGTCTCTGTTTTTACAGACTGAAAAGTGGAACAAGATCAAGCTAGTCGTCACAAAAGAGGAAGTCAAAGAGGCCTATCAGGAAGCCATGTTCTCCATGGCAACGCTCAACCGCACAGGTACACTGTCGTTATGCTCTGTTGCTCTGCAGTTATCGCTGGTCACAGATATGTATCCACTCTTTCAATTACAAGTGAGGGATGCTTTAATGGCTGGTTCTATGTGGTTCTGCACCACTTGTCTGAGTTTACTCTCAGCCTCATGTCTTTACTTTAGTTGTGAGTAGGGTTGGGCCTGCGTAAACATTTTCAAAGCGGTTATTAAGCCAAACACTGGACCGGACCGGTGTACCACATTCTACCACTAGGTGTCACACTTGGCAGCTGCTCCTGAGTAAACCATAATGAGACTGAAGCCCGATTACAATCCAGCCTGACCCGCCTCATGGTTTGTTCCAAAGAAACATCTGAGAAACCGTCATTGGAAACTGCACTTTCAAAAAACAATCTGTCAATCAAACTCTTACAGAGCGAGAAAAACTAAATTGTCTCCTGTTCTGATGTAACTGATGCTATTGCAGCATCTAGAAGGAACAGTCTCATCTCTGTGCTGTCTCACACATGTGGTCAGTGAGGGCAGCTGGCTGGCAGCATGATGGAGGGTTTTATAACCCACCTCTACTAAGATCAGTCCACCTGGTGGCGGTCATGCACCACTAAGCTACTTTGCCAAGAATCAATAAACAGAAATAAGAAGAACAAATAAGTTGACTGAACATGCATTGGCCTATTTGGTTTTGTCCAGTTGAAGTTGAAATCTTTCTGTGACTTTTTGTTGTTGTGATCCAAGTTGAATCCAAGTGAATTCATGTCTCCAGCGGCAGGCCTAATGCACAAGTTCCAGGCTCACGCTGCAACAGACGTGACAGGTTTTGGGTTGTTGGGACACGCAAACAACCTGGCAGCACAGCAACGGAACGAGGTGGCCTTTGTGATCCACAACCTACCAATCTTAGCCAAGATGGCTGCCATCAGTAAAGCCTGTGGAAACCTGTTCAACCTAATTCAGGGCACCTCAGCTGAGACTTCTGGTATGAAAACTGAGATCAACTGTTTTCTTTTATTTCTATATAAAGTAGACCATATATTATTCTAACCAAGTGTTGACCTGAAATCCATCCCCCTCTCCTCCCCTGCAGGCGGGCTGCTGGTGTGTCTACCCAGAGAGCAGGCGGCCAAGTTTTGCTCGGAGATGAAGAGCCAGAGCTCAGCAGCTGGAGGTCAGGGGGCGGCGGGTGGAGCGTGGATAATCGGAATCGTAGAGAAAGGCGACCGCCGCGCTCGCATTATTGACAAGCCCCGCATTATCGAGGTTCCACCACGAGGAAGCCAGGCAGCCAATCAGGATAACAACTCCGCTAGCCCCGCTCCCAGCCCCAATCTGTCATAGACACTGGTCGTGTGTGTGTGTGTGTGTTTGAGTGTGTGTGTGTGTGTGTTTGAGTGTGTGTTGATGTTGCTGTCATTCTCATCCCGTCAAAATGCTGAAAGCACAGACCAAAATCACTGTCATCTTTTCCAGCGGCAGAGGGAATGGACAGCATACACTATTATTTATCCATCTTTGGAAAGCGCTGGGCCTACCTCTCCCCATTTTGGAATCAAATGTAAATTGAGGGTAGTGTGCTGGGCTTCCCCACCCTTTTTATTTAGATCGGCATTTATTAGACCTGCTTTTCCTTTTTCCCCTTCCATAATCCATATAGACAACTATATTATGTAACTCATCTTAAATGACTTCCAATTCTAAAGAGTAAACATTCCAAATCGTTCTTGCCAGTCAATAATGAAAATTGTGCGTAAATGTGTGTATGTTTGAGTATTTTATCATTGGGGGTGCTTTGCTGTGGAGAAGTGGAACAGTGGTGTTTATTCTTTTCTTTTTTTTGAAGTGGATGATGTTAATGTTCATTCATGTTGGTGAATGTATCATGTGGAAAATTAATGGTTTATTGGTCCTGGCACCTGGCTCTGCCCACATGGCTCAGAGGAAGGCTTGAGCAGCTTCCTTTGAACCAGCTGGGTGATGTTCAGAATGCCTGTCTGTGTCAGCTGATTGGCTGTCCAGCACCAAGTCCCACCCGTCCTTTTTATGAAGCTCTGCCTTTAAACCCCAGCCAACGGGGCAGGTGGAGTGGATGTTTGCCTTTGGATTGGGGTGGGACTCAGGCTGCTGGAGGTCTAAAGCTGTCTGTGTTAGTAGATTTCCTGTTTTTCACAATCAATAAAAAAAACGTCATCAACTCACACTGAAATACTGTTTGGATGTTATGTGAGTAAAGTGTGGACAAATGTAAAGTTTATGTTTGGGCCTGGCTAAAGAGTTTTATCAAAAAATACATTGACCACTTCCATCGTCACCCAGGCAAAACTGTCTCGCAGCAGGAGGAGCACCCGTGTGACGTACACAGCATCGATGCTTCTCATAAGACCTGCAGGTGAAGAAGCGTGCGTGCATGATATATCGGGAGCGGGAACACCTTAGTTGAATGGTGCGATCAGTGATGTTATTGATTTGTGCCCCTGTGTTTTCCATGGAAAGTAAAAAAAGTTATATCTTCCTGCATGGAGTTCACATGAAGCTTGATAGCTGCCCAGACTGACTGGAGGGGAAAAACAGCTGAATTTACAAATGTTTGAAAATTTAAATCTCATCAGTTCAGTTAACGCTACACCCCATCATTGTTAGCAGCAGTCATCCTGCCGTCAGCATATTGAGAACCCTGGACATGGAGATGAGCTGTATATCACCATCTCTGAATGTGTGAATCACTGGACTACTTTAAGATCAACCAGAACTGAAAAGGCTGAAGCCTCCAGATAACTTTAATAAACCTGGGCACCAGCAGAACTACTCTGACCCAAGTAAAAGCATGCAGCGATACAACAAGGCAAATATTCAATTAAATGTCAACTTCAAGCAAATCTTACTAAAAGTACAGCAAAATGTACTCAAAGTATCAAAAGGATTATCACTGACGATGCATACAATAAAGACACCTTTAAATATTGTAGGTGGTTGTGGTTGGGATATCTTTCACTACTTTACATAGTGTTTACAAGGCTTGATTACCAACCAGAAAAAGGGCCCGTATACCTCAGGGCCCCAGACCTCCAGGGGCCCAAAAGCCCCTGGTCAGTCAGGTAGTTTGGGCCCCGTGGTCGGTTAATGAAGAACAAGTACTTTATTCAACCATGCTGGTAGGCAGTTTAATCTATAAAATTGAATAATAGTTTGCGAACTGATCTCATGTTTTAATACTAAACATGCTGCTAGTCAATATGGACGTTGACGCTGTGCACTGCCTCATCAGTAGGTGTCCCTGTGAAACTGTAGAAAAAGACTGCAGTAATGAGGGAGTAAGTCACACAAAATTAAAATACTTTTATATTTCTTGTCTTCCATCACTGCAGAGCCCCTGCTGGAAAATACAATTGTAAGGGATCTATAACATCTTTCCAAATGTCCTCACATCTCCCCAACAGCTTAAGTGTACATTTTTCGTTTCCACAGGTCTGTGGCATAAACAGTTATGATATACTTACAGGTCCTAAAAGTGCTACAGGCCTGCTGGGAAAGGGAGCAAACACAAAAATGAAGTTTGGGCTGGACAGGACATGCAGCAGCATGAGAAGGCGTTTTATCCAACTGTGTTATGGCTTTTAATCCCTGTTTAACCACTTCTAGAAACTCTGGTAGTGGATCAGAAATCAAAATAAGGCAAGAAATAAAAGTGAGTGAGTCTGGCAAGTGAGGGATTTAAATATCGACCATGTGCAGGATCGAAGGATCCAATAACAGTAAACACTGTCACTATCTTGAGAGTGGAAAAAACTCTAACAGCTGTTCAAAAAAGAAAACATAAGAGATAAGAGGAAGACATTTACATTCCATTCAATTGTGAGAAATCATCATCTTCATCTTCATCAAGGTCCCGCCTCCCAGAAATGGACCCGGCAGATCCCAAAGGATGAATTGGGCAAGTTTAGAAACTGCCTGTTATGTTAAATGATAGAGTGTAATTCCTATACCAACCAGCAGAGAGCAGCATACTATGAAAAACAAACTAAACGTAGAAGAAGAAATGCGGAAGTGTGCGGTGTGTAAACAATCGAGTCATCGAGCTGTGACAAGAATGAACCCCTCCACTTGAAGTGTTAATCTGTCACGTTTTTAAAAGTATGAAGCTCGTGTGAAGAATGGCGCCACGGTAAATGTAACGGTCCGAGCTGCGGTGTGCGTGCGGCCGCCATGCCTTATCTGGGCAGCGAGGACACGGTGAGGGAGCTGAGGAGAGCTCTGTGCAACCCCAACGTCCAGTCCGACCAGCTGCGCTACAGGAGCACCATCCTTAAAGTGATCAGGTAAGATACCCCCCCCCCATCAAACAGTCTAATGAGCTCCTGTTCACCAACCAGGAGGAGTTACAATAGTCTAGGCTCCAAATAACAAGAGCTTGGACCAGAACCTGCACCGCCTCCTGGGTGAGGAACCGTTGTGTCCTCCTGATCTTGTGGAGGATAATTCTGCAGGAGCGTGCTGCGGAGATGTTGGCAGCGAAGGACAGCTTGTCATCCAGGGTCACATCCAGGTTCCTTGCAGTCAGAGTTGGGGACACAACAGAGATCTTGAGGGTGATGGAGAGGCCATGAACGGGAGATGCTGTCCCTGGGAGGAAGAGCAGCTCAGCCAATCATTAATTTTGAATTGCTCCAATAGTTTGGTTTACGACCAAATACCTTCCCAACCTCCTCTGCTGTACTTTGTGTTCAGTGTTCATTAGTGAATGTTAACGCACTAACATGCTAAACTAAGATGTGTTGCTGTAGCTCTCCACACCACTGTGTATACGTGTAGCCTAACAGAATGTTCCTCAGCTTTCCCCTAATGCTCTGTCTACCTTGCTTAAATTTCAGGTGTCCCTTTCATACCCGAAGGACAGTCCTCTCCTCTTTCATATAGAACTCCCTTAAATTCAAGTATCTAAAGAGATGTCGGCTTCCAAATTATAACCTGCCTTTAGGGTTAACAGGGCAGTCTGGTTACCTGACTCCCCCCCTTCTCTCTCTCTGTCCCAGGGCGATGTCACAGGGTGTGGATGTATCAGGCCTGTTCAGTGAGATGGTGAAAGCCTGTGCCACAGTGGACATAGTCCAGAAGAAGCTGGTCTATGTCTTCCTGTGTTCCTATGCCACTTTGAACCCAGAGCTGTCTCTGCTGGTCATCAACACGCTGAGGAAAGACTGTCAGGACCCAAACCCCATGGTGCGCAGCCTGGCCCTGAGGAACATGACCAACCTCAGGTGAGGCACAAGCTGTCACATCGGCCTGTGACTGCTGGAATCATTCGGTCTTTGACTGTGTGAATGTGTGTCTGCGTGTTTCCCAGGTTACCCAGTCTGGTGGAGTATGTGGAGCAGCCTCTGACAGCAGGACTGAGGGACAGAGCCGCTTGTGTACGACGAGTGGCTGTTCTCGGCTGGGCCAAACTACATAATCTCCAACCCAACTCTGAGATAGGTAGGGGGGATGGATGGCTGTCCTGTTTCTATTTTTCATTCCCATTGTCTCTTTCTTTTTTTCCCCATTGTCTCAACACGCGAATAAAAATTGTTTAGAGACGCCATCGGGAGATGCATGTGCACGCAGGGGTTAGAAAACTAAGATAAATATCTTTTCATGCTCTCTTTATATGCATCCTACGATTCTTCCAGATGCTGCAGTGGTGAACGAGCTGTACGGCCTGCTGAGAGACCCAGACCCGGTGGTGATGGTGAACTGCCTCCGAGCTCTGGAGGAGATCCTGAAGGAGGAGGGAGGAGTGGCTATTAATAAGCCTATCACCCATCACCTCCTCAACAGGTTAGAATGAAGGAGAACCATGTCACTTAATTGAAGGGGCTGAAACAGGGAAGTCTTTTTATATGGTACACGTACGAGTGAAATGTGTGGACAGCGTTGAGGTTTTTAAACGATGCTGTGCCACATGGTGACGTTCACGAGGCTGATGGAGGCAGCTGAAACCCTTTTTTTTGTTCTTTTTAATTTTAGCACAAAACCACATTTTAGCTGAATTTCAGCACCTTTCTTGTACCTTCTAATTTGTTTTGCTTGGTATCTTTTATTTGCCAGACTAATCTGAGGAGGAGTAGATATGTCACAGTTATGCTCTGTACAAATATGGTGGCATAACTTCTTACCATACAGATATCTAATCTCTACTGCCACTGCCTCACTGCTTAAGAGTCACTTTATTTAGGTAGACAGGTAGACAGGTAGACAGGTAGGGAGGGAGGTAGACAGGTAGGGAGGTAGACAGGTAGGTAGACAGGTAGGTAGGTAGACAGGTAGGTAGACAGGTAGACAGGTAGGTAGACAGGTAGGGAGGTAAACAGGTAGGGAGGTAGACAGGTAGGGAGGTAGACAGGCAGGGAGGTAGACAGGCAGGGAGGTAGACAGGTAGGGAGGTAGACAGGTAGGGAAGTAGACAGGTAGGGAGGTAGACAGGCAGGGAGGTAGACAGGTAGGGAGGTAGACAGGTAGGTAGACAGGCAGGGAGGTAGACAGGCAGGGAGGTAGACAGGTAGGGAGGTAGACAGGTAGGTAGACAGGTAGGGAAGTAGACAGGTAGGTAAGGAGGCCTATTACAGTCCTGCAATCTTTTTTTCTTTTTTCGTCAGAGCATTTGATTTATTGACTGCTGGCGGGATGTAAAGGTAAACAAAGAGATTACCAACCCTGGCTTCAATTAATGGTTTAATAATAATAAAAAATAGTTGAGATTTTTCCGCTTGGACCAAAGACGCTTAGTAATTTAAAACAGCTGGCCACCATCGTTTTTAACAAACATGACCTATTAAATCCTGACACAGAAGGAAATCGTGCATTTGTTTGGCGACTGTATTCAGCTGTAGATGATTCCACACTTGGTGCTCTAGTGAGTATTGCCATCAGCAGGACAGTGTATGTGGGATTGGGTCAAAATAAACTACAGTGTGTTCTGCTCGATGGAACAGAGGAATAAGATGTATCCGGCATTAGATACACTCGCACTAATCATATTTACACAAGTTTACAACATGGAGCACCGGCCATCCCAACAGTTTTTCAGTTAATCATTTATGGTTTTAGCTCATGTTCCCACTGACAGAGTGAGCAGGTACTGGTGGTCAGCATTTTGCTCAAAGACACTTCAGCAGCATACCCGGCTGCCCTCCTAGTCTACATCTCTCTGTTTATCTGTCCTCCTAGGTTGAAGGAGTCTGATGTTTGGGGTCAGTGTGAGGTGCTGAGGATCCTCCAGCGTTACCGTCCCCAGTCAGAGAACGAGCTGTTTGACATCCTGTCCCTGCTGGATGCCTCTCTGGTCAGCCCCCACCCCCCTGTCATGGCAGCTACCCTCAGCCTCTTCCTCTGCCTCTGCTCCGGCCTGCCTGCTGTCAGCCTGGCGGCCCTGGAGCGAGTACGTGGACCCCTGCTGGCCGCCTGCGGCAGTGTGTCCAGAGAGACGAGGTTCACTGCCCTCTGCCACATACAGGTCAGTGCTAATCCAAGTTATGAGGTAGAGGGTGTCAAAGTATTCCAGTTTGTGCACCTGCCGTTAATGCAGAATTTGATACTGTAGACTTCCACTCTGTCAGGAACTGGCACACAAAAAGCTGGAGGTCAAAAAATTAAACAATCTATTGATTCAACAAAACAAATCAATGAGATGGGGACAATCAATAACATCAGAGATGTGTGTGAGGGCCAGGCTGAGTGGAATATAGTGTATGAAGATGCTAAAAGAAAAGACATGGCAAAGCAACAAACCACGGAGGAGCTAAGAGAGAGAGCCATGCTGACAGAACTGGACAGCTCTATAGGCTCATCAGCCCAGGTGAGATAATACTGGAAGGATCAGCAGCAAAGTGCAGGTGCACATACAGGTAAAGGTAAACACTTGAGATACAGAACTAAAACTAAATCTGTATAAACTACGAGGGTATTTTAAAGAGTAATAAGACTGGAAACAAACGGGTGAGAAAGTAAGCGTTAATGTTAGGCATGAGACAGCTCATCTGCTATAATGCTGTCAGAGCCGTTTATTCTTTTGTAGAGCCCAAAATCACAAATTTGCCTTAGAGGGCTTTACAATCTGTACACTTACGACGTCCTCTGTCCCAGGACCCTCACATTGGAACATGAAAAATTCCCCCAAAAAAAACCTTTAACAGGGAGAAAAGAGGAATAGACCTTAGGGAGAGCAACAGATGAGGGATCCTTCTATCAGGATGGACAGAAGTGCAATAGATGTCATGTGTACAGAATGAACAACATAACAGAGTTACAACACGTTCAATGCATATGACAGAACCACGGCAGGAGGCAAGACCAGGACCAGGTATAACCAGGATCCATGGAAACCTGCGAGGCGAGAAAGCACAGAGACTCCGGTGAAGAAACAAAGTCAGTAATGTGAATAATGGGACATGAATTCATACAGAAGGAGAGAGAGAAGATGAGAGAGGAGCTCAGTGTATCCTAGGAAGTCCCCCGGCGGTCTAGGCCTATAGCAGCTTAGGCAAGGCAAACCTGAGCCAGCCCTAACTATAAACCTGAGCCAGCCCTAACTATAAACCTGAGCCAGCCCTAACTATGAACCTGAGCCAGCCCTAACTATAAACCTGAGCCAGCCCCAACTATAAACCTGAGCCAGTCCTAACTATAAACCTGAGCCAGTCCTAACTATAAACCTGAGCCAGCCCTAACTATAAACCTGAGCCAGCCCTAACTATGAACCTGAGCCAGCCCTAACTATAAACCTGAGCCAGCCCTAACTATAAACCTGAGCCAGCCCTAACTATAAACCTGAGCCAGCCCTAACTATGAACCTGAGCCAGCCCTAACTATAAACCTGAGCCAGCCCCAACTATAAACCTGAGCCAGTCCTAACTATAAACCTGAGCCAGTCCTAACTATAAACCTGAGCCAGCCCTAACTATAAACCTGAGCCAGCCCTAACTATGAACCTGAGCCAGCCCTAACTATGAACCTGAGCCAGCCCTAACTATAAACCTGAGCCAGCCCTAACTATAAACCTGAGCCAGCCCTAACTATAAACCTGAGCCAGCCCTAACTATGAACCTGAGCCAGCCCTAACTATAAACCTGAGCCAGCCCTAACTATAAACCTGAGCCAGCCCTAACTATGAACCTGAGCCAGCCCTAACTATAAACCTGAGCCAGCCCCAACTATAAACCTGAGCCAGCCCCAACTATAAACCTGAGCCAGCCCCAACTATAAACCTGAGCCAGCCCCAACTATGAACCTGAGCCAGCCCTAACTATAAACCTGAGCCAGCCCCAACTATGAAACTGAGCCAGCCCTAACTATAAACCTGAGCCAGCTCTAACTATAAGCATTATCAAAAAGGAAAGTCTTAAGCCTACTCTTAAATGTGGTGAGTGTGTCTGCCCCCCATACTGAAACTGGAAGCTGGTTCCACAAAAGAGGAGCTTGTTAACTGAAAGTTCTAGCTCCCATCCTACTTTTTAAGACTCTAGGAACCACAAGTAACCCTGAATTTAGGGAGCGCAGCTCTCTAGTAGGATAATATTGTACTATAAGCTCCTTAAGATATGATGGTGCCTGACCAATTAGGGCTTTGTAGGTGAGGAGAAGGATTTTAAATTCTATTCTATATTTTACAGGGAGCCAGTGCAGAGAAGCTAATACAGGAGTAATATGATCTCTTTTCTTAGTTTTTGTTAGTACACGAGCTGCAGCATTCTGAATCAACTGGAGAGATTTAAGAGACTTATTAGAGCAGCCTGAAAATAAGGAATTGCGGTAATCTAGTCTAGAGTTTATGTGACCAATGTTTAGCTGATAGGGCTGCAAGAATACAGGCCACCTCACCAACAACACGGTAGAAACGCTGCTTAGTCGAGTTAGCATCACCTTCAGCTCTTTTAAACTTCCAGTTGTCCAAAAGTGAAGGCAAAGCTTTCGGTGCCAAGTTTTGGTCTACAATCCGGTCGTACACATCGTCTCTCAACTCCAACTCAAGTCTCGCATCTCAAGTTGCTAATCGGACTGTGAGCAGCGCACGGAGAAGGAAGTGTTGATATCCGCTGGCTACTCCTGAACTCCAGAAATATAACCTCTGTCCCCCAGAGGCTTATCTGTCGTCAGACCGATAACGGCAAACGTGCTACTGGTAACAAAAGAAGAACCTGATGGCCTGAACTGGCGCTGCTCAGCACGGCCATCAAACAATGTCGTTTTTCTTTAGCTAGTTGACAAGCTACAAACAGGCTAAATACTTCTTATTTGCATGGCCACATGCAAACTATATGCAATTCGAGATATCTAGTACAACATAGCATTGAAGCACTCCAGCCCTTTCCAAATAGAACAGAGGGACAGAACTAATGGCATTGCTCTTAATTCTTACCATTCGTAAGAATCATCGTTTGCTTGTGTGTGCTGAGGGGATATACAAAGTAATATTTCCTGCATAACAATTTTGATGGGTTGATGGATTTCTTTGTCAGTGGAAATCTCTTGTCAGACGGATGTGTGGACACATTTTGAGGAATGAAATGGTGTCTGTGTGTTTCTCCAGCTGCTGTTGCGTTCTCTCCCTGGCCTGATGGGGGCGCACTACAAGCGTTTCTTCTGCGGCTACGCTGAGCCAGCCTACATCAAGCAAAGGAAGATGCAGGTAGTTCAATGTTTGTTTTTTTCCTTTATATTATTTGTTTTTTCTACTCCTACCACAGCTATGCTGCCATTTCCTATTTTTGCGAATAAAGCTGTATTGTCCAGCTGAAACTAGAGTTAAAACCCGTCACTTTGAAAGAGGGAAGCTCGATTGATTTTGGCAGAAAGAATGCACCTTACAGATGACAGGACTAACACCATTCCTCTCACGGTTTAGAGGATGCTTTTGTGTTTTTAGCCCCAGGTTCATGGTTTGCTTTGTGCTGGATTATTTGTAGTCCATATAGTGAAACCGTGTGGTTCTTAATCATCACGTTATTCTTAATCCAGTTCTAATGGTTTTAAAAAGGCCAGCACCACTTGGGCCTACACACTGCAAATTCTTATGCTATGGCTAGCCCTGGGCTAAGAGTTGACCCTCTCTTAAATCTTGATAACTTAGCCCTTTTTCACACACACATTGTTAACCCAGGGTGAACCTAAGACTAGGGCTATATTCACACTGCACTTCTACTAGCCCTGGTTTAAATGTCCGTTGGAACACATTGCTCATTTTTACATTCTAGAATGACTACTCTTAAACAGGTTGGACAACAAAAAGGTGACTCACATTCCATTGTTTACTTTAGCCCGGTTTGTTAGCTTGATTTTTTTTAGGAAGTAACCTTGACAATTGACTAAACAAACGCCAGGGTTGTCCAACTTTGGAATGTGCCAGTGAGAAAACTTTTTTTGTAATACAGAAACATGTTTCCTAACTGCATTTAGAAAAAAATCCTATGATATCTTAGGACAGGAATTTACGGATTTCCCAAGTTAGGAAACTTAATTTCGGATGGCGTAGACTCTGTCCTAAATTCTAAATAACTGCCAAAATGGCACTGTTGTAAGTTCTGTATGATAACAAAGGTGGGGAACAACAGGAACACTGAAATACGCTTTAAATTTCCTGGACCACGCATTAATGGGTATATTGAATGCCAATACTATTAATTTATAATTTGATCAACTTGCTACGTCTTTTATTTTTGTCCATAATAGCAAGCTAGCTAGCCAGTGACAGAGATCACATGATCACTTGTCCATCTCAAGTAGCCTACCAGTACATTCTAAACATAATAATAATACATTTTATTTATAGAGCGCTTTTCAGAAAAGACACTTTACATTAAAATCATCATATAAAAGCTATACACTAAAAACATAAAACACACAATATTGGTCACACATTAAAAGCAGTTCTGTAAAGGTGATTTGTGATTTGAACATGGAAAGATCGGTGCAGTCTCGATGTGTTTGGGGAGAGAGTTCCAGAGGGAGGGGGCAGCTATGGAGAAGGCTCTGTCGCCCCATGTCCGGTGCTTGGTCCTGAGTGGAAGGGACAGGAGGCATCAGAGGAGCGGAGCCGACGGGATGGAGTGTGGTGGTGGAGCAGGTTGGTGAGGTAGGAGGGGGCCTGATTGTGGAGGGTAGTGCTGGGCGGTATGACCAAAAATTTGTATCACGGTACTTTTTAAGATTCTGGCGGTTTCATGGTATTTTCACGGTATATCACGGTATTTTTTTTTCCTTGACTGTGTTTTTATATAGGTTTATAGTGGCTTACTCTACTGTCAGGAGTACATAGAATATAAAAACATTTGAATGTCATCATGTATAAAGGCTTTGCTTACTAGAGGGTGTGCTCGTTTGTTCCTATAATGTTGGGATAGCAGTTTGGCTGAAGTATTTTTGCCCCGGTAAGACGTACCTTGAATCCAGTGTTTTAATCATTGCTCTGAACCCGTCTTTCTCGACTGTCTGTAGCGGGACCATGTCCTTGTATAGATGGATCGTTATTGCGTTCGTAATGTTGCTCCACCGCTTGCTTTTCTTGGCATATGCTGCCTCGAGCAAATGCCTCTTCAAGCGATGTCTGACCCTTTGGCTTCACTGTTTCACCAGCGCTGACGTTATTGGTTGAGGCCTCGAATCCGACGACCGTAATCACACTCTTGGTATTCCAACACATGTTTTCTGCTGAGGTGCTGGAGTAAGTTGCTCGTGTTACTACCAGAGGCAATAACAGCGGCTCGACAAACTTTGCAATATATAGTCTTTTGGACGTCGGATTTTTAAAAACCAAAACACTTCCAAACCGCAGACACAGCTCCTCTCTTGGGCGGTAGTCAATTCTGGAGGTGATGAAGGCGTGGATCAAAGTTTCAGCAGCAGATAAGGAGAGTGATGGGCGGAGACGGGCTATGTTAAGTGAAAGAAGGCAGTTCTGGTGATTTGTTTGACGTGGTGTTCAAAGGAGAGGTTACTGTCAAACATGACTCTGAGGTTGCGGATGTGTGGGGAGGGAGACAGAGTGGAGTTGTCTATGGTGAGGCAGAAGTTGTGACTGGTTTTAGTGAGGGATTTGGGACCGATGATGATCATGTCAGATTTATCACAGTTCAGTTTGAGGAAGTTGGTTTGCATCCATGATTTAATGTCAGTGAGGCAGTTGGTCAGAGTGGAGTGAGTAGCAGTGGTAATGGCTTTTGTGGAGATGTAGAGCTGGACATCATCGGCATAGCAGGGGAAGTGGAGACCATGTTGACGTATGATATTACCAAGAGGGAGCAAGTAGAGGATGAACAGAAGACATAGATACAGGCATGACAGGGTGAGTGCTGATTGAAGAATCAAATGTACATTTTTAGTTAAGATTTCAAAAAGAATTTATTGGAGTTTTTACCATCCATCTCAGAGGGCTTCTCTGGGATCAATGAGCAACATTAATAACACTTTATACAAGAACACAAGCACAACACAGTCCCTGGGCCTGCATACCTGAGATGTGTGTTAACATATGATAGGACACAGCCATGAGTTTAGGAATAGTATTTCACCTACCTTTAAAACCTACCCCACACTCACTAATGTAAACTCAAACTTCTAACAAAGGGGTGTTACTGTACACCCTGTCGAGTCACTTGTTCGGCAAGTTTTTCAAACTGGAACTGTAGTACTATACTAAATTGCTGGAGTTCCCCCTTCACCATTCAAGGATATCCACAGTTACTAGTCTGTGTTGCCAGTAGCAGTGCAGAACAAGCAGTAATAGTAAAGCTAACACTGTTGTGTTTGCAGGTGCTGGTGGAGCTGGTTAATGATGACAATGTAGCAATGTTACTGGATGAGCTGAAAGGATACTGCACTGATGTCAACACTGACACTGCCCAGGCTGCAATCTCAGCTATAGGTAAACACACAGCCATACTCTTATGTGGCAGCAAAATGCATGACTATGCACACTATTGTCTTCTTAACCATGTCTCTATTACAAGACAAACACTTCCAGGCAGTCACTTTTGTACATCTTCTTTTCTACTAGCTCACAGTAACACACCTTTATACACACAAAACATCTGCTGTATTATCACCTTGTTTTCATACTAATAGGAATACTCCAGTAAAGTTTAGTCAGATGGCTAAAGTCTCCTGTGTGAATTGGTTCCAGGTCGTATTGGACGGAGCTACAGCGACAGATGTCTGGAGATTCTTACTGGACTGCTTGGCCTCAAACAGGAGCACATCACTTCTGGTAGAACTCATTCCCCCCACACATACCCACTGCATACATACTGTACTGTCCAGAATAGGCAGTGGATTCACATTGTCTCTCTCTCTCTCTCTCTCTCTCTCTCCCCCCCCCACCCCCACACTTCTCAGCGGTGGTGCAGACGATGCGTGACCTGGTCTGGGTGTGTCCTCAGTGCAGCGACACTGTGTGTTTGGCTCTAGAGGGCTGCGAGGAGACGCTGCAGGACAGCCAGGTCAGACCAGAGCTGCTGCCACATCCGCACACAGTAGAGATTTTTGTCTTGGTGTTTTAGTTTACTTCTCACTGGTTTGAAGTGGTTGGGCTCAGTAGAAAAAGGTCTTGTATAGCATTTGCGTTTTTTTCCATTAATCTGCTTTCTTTCTTTTATTTGGTCAAGGATGGTCCTGAACCCTTTCACTCTTTTTTTTTTCCTGATATCAGCATTTCTCACAGGTATTGTATTGTGAACATGGCCCTGAGTCACTTGCAGTCATTATCATCTCTTTCAGGGACATTTTGCAGGATTATCACACAGCATTGCTATTGTTAGTTAAAACCTGTGCTGCAGCATTTTTACAAGCTGGAGGGGAAGAGAGGCTCTCTCACACCCGTCTCCTTCGATATTTTACTAAATACTTTAGGGTACTATGTAAAAAAAGTAAAGACAGCCAGTGACAATAACAGTGGTGGAAGAAGTACTCCGATGACTCTGTGACTAATGGGGACGTTTTTTAATAGGTCCAGTATTGAGGGAGAATGCTACAGCTGGCTGCAGCTAAACGGGCTGCAAGGGCAAGATAACGATACACTGACAGGACGTGTTCACTAAAAGTTCTTGTTTTTACCACTGACGAGCTAAGCAGATTTTACATATTAGCCAAACGGTTGGGTCTGTCAGTGATGCCATGGAGCCCATAGGACTTTTGTCCATAGACTTACATTGGGAAAGAGACGCCTCAGCTCACTTGATTAGCCCTTATTTAAATCATTAGGTCTTAAAAGTTGTGGAATTCACCAATTGTTGAAACCAGAGATATTTTCCAACTTTAGTTTGACTGAAGTAAGACGTATTAGCATTAATATACCAAAAGTAAAAGGGCTCATTCGGGCGGAATGCCCCATTTCTGAATGTGTATTATATTATTGGATTGTAATTTATATGCTCATCACTTTCACGTTGCAGCTGTCACGCGCGGTGCCGCCGCACGCTCTAAAAAATGAACAAAAAGAGGCCTTCTGTTTGAACTGAACAGAAGTGAACGAGGATCCCTCAGAAGTGCGTGCAGCAACTGAGAGGACCTCGCCGGCGACGGGCAGACCCGAGCTGCCGCCGGGGTGACCACGGATCCACGAGACTCGTGTCCCGATGTCCGGTCGTCCCCCTGTGAGTGCCCCTGGTGCAGGAAAGCACTGCGAGAAGGGGGAGAGAGGCGGAGGACCAGTTCTCTCTCTATATGACTCACTCACCTGGCCTGAGGGAGAGTGGCTGAAAAGGAGACAATTTTGTTCCTGTGCACTCCCCCGAAGTTGCCTCGATAGCCTCCACTAAGAGAAACCTATACGGGTAGCCAATCGCACCAAATAGTAATAAATCACCAACAGAAGCGCAACCAGTAGCGTGCTTGCTGTCTTTTCTTGATCGCAAAACATTGATCTACTCTTTAATGAATCTATTGCTCGAATAGCCGTCGGTTTTAACGTCTTTATACATTTTATAAGTTCTAAATATTTTATACCCCTGCTCAGAGCCCAACAGATATAAAGCTCTTTTCAAACTCACGGCCGGGTGGGACCGGCTTGAAGCGGGGCTTTCCCTGGTCCTCTCTTAACTATAGAAAGGGATGTTAGTTGTTGTGTGCCGTGCTGGAAGTCCTTCAACTTACCACAGGGGCTGGGAGATCTCCCCCGAAGAGGATACCCCTTCTCTCTGAGGTCCCACACGAGCCGTAGAAAAGGAGTCGTCCAAAAAAGTTAAATTGTTACTTTTTTATTTCGTCCAATTCAAAGTATATTTCTTTTGGTTCCAATACAGAGCAAAAATTATCAATAAAAAGATTTAAAGAACAAAATCGAAAAAGAATCAAAACCCTGAACTCAGTGAGCCAGCTGTTTCCAAAAGTCCGGAGATTCTAAGAAATAAGTTTTAACCCCACGCAGGTAAAGACCTGGTGGACCTCTCCCCAAAATACCGCGCCGATCTTCTAAAACCGAGAATATTTATACGCTAGAACTACCGGGGGAAGGTTTCAACCCCCCCTTTCGGTGCCTCCCTTGTGAGGCATCGCATGGGCACAGTAACCCCCTTAAGTCTAGTCATACATTGATGGACATATCGTTAGTTAACTCAACGACCTCTACTGGTACTCAGGACTTAAGACACACCGTGCTCACTGGCTAATAATCATACACATATACCTCATCGTATGATTTCAACGGGTTACAGGGATACATGATAATGCATCAACAATAAAAGATACAAAACATAATACACCTTTTTGCCCAGCGTAAGATTAATAACGAGTATTGTCATATATACGTACTCTTCTGCATAAATTGCGCCCATGTCCTTAAGGGACAAGAATGCGGACGAGGCCCAAGGCTCTAACAGAAGCCTAAAGTTAATGTAAAAACATTAAAAGTGTGTGTGTAGGTTTGTAGCACATCACCCTGAACTGTCACCTAGAAAGTCCCTGCAAACCCTACACATCTGTGTGTAAGTTGTGCGAATGTATGTGTGGGCATGCAAGTGTTGCAACTTGCAAATGCACGTCCATGCAGCTGGCGCCATCTTACAAGAGACACAGAGCCTCTTTAAGTTACATTTGAGTTTTTCTGTATTTTTTTATTCATTGTTTTTGCTGAGCAGCAATACGGAGCCTCTAACACCTAATAACCAGGGCATTCCGTCCAGAAGGAATCCACAATTTCGCACACTCCAACCCATCTAACGCAGCATTTAAGATGGCGCACATTTGTATTACTTTATATACTGCAGCGTAGCTTGTGAATTTCCCAGAGGTTCAAGAAAGTCTTATCTTAAGCTATCATAAATCATCTGCATTTATTTGTTGATAATAGTTTATATTATTTGTCTAAATCTGCAAAGCTACTGGTAACTAAAGTTACTACAATATTTGCCCCTGAAATTCAATAGAGTGGAGTAAAAAATTCAACACAATGACATGCGTTACCAGTAAGACAATAGTGCAATGGTTCAGAGTGCAAAGGGTCTTGGAATAAATATGGAATTGTTTATGTAACAGGTTGCTTTATTAGTTAGGTAGGGGGATATGATAGTATATACAGTGTGTGTGTGTGTGTGTGTGTGTGTGTGTGTGTGTGTGTGTGTGTGTGTGTGTGTGTGTGTGTGTGTGTGTGTGTGTGTGTGTGTGTGTGTGTGTGTGTGTGTGTGTGTGTGTGTGTGTGTGTGTGTGTGTGTGTGTGTGTGTGTGTGTGTGTGTGTGTGTGTGTGTGTGTGTGTGTGTGTGTGTGTGTGTGTGTGTGTGTGTGTGTGTGTGTGTGTGTGTGTGTGTGTGTGTGTGTGTGTGTGTGTGTGTGTGTGTGTGTGTGTGTGTGTGTGTGTGTGTGTGTGTGTGCGTGCGTGCGTGCGCAAACAAAGTCTCCACCGCTTCCTTGCTTCTCTGTTACGGTTGTTTGTCTTCCTCAGCCTGCAGTGGTGGTTGAAGCATCCAGATCCTTGACTTAAGTAATAGTAGCAATACCTCAATATAAACACCAGCCTTTACTCATTTATTCTAGAAGCTTACTGATTTTGAAATGATATCCAGCCCTTATAACTGTGTATCACGTCACCTGCATCACCACACTCACTACTAGTGGTCAACAACTCCACAGGGTACCTTCAAATGTGAGCAGAAATCTGATCACCCAGAGTAACGCAAAACATATCAGTGGGCATCAAGGGCATTTTATATTTAGTCTAAATCCTCTGTTCATTCTCCTGATCCTCGTTTAGGGTAGGCAAGCCTTGCTGTGGTTGTTGGCTGTGTATGGGGAGCGAGTCTCCAGCGCCCCGTACACGTTGGAGGTGTTCATTGATGGAGTGAGGAGCGAGGCCTCTCTGGGAGTCAAGATGGAGCTGCTGACGACCACCATGAGGCTGTTTTTGTGCCGGCCTGCTGAGACACAAGACATGCTCGGAAGACTGCTGCACTACTGCATAGGTGTGTGCGTACTTGTACATCTATCTTTGTTAGAATCCAATTTGAGTTTTAGACCTTGA
Organism: Leptoclinus maculatus; assembly: GCA_032191485.1. Lineage (NCBI taxonomy): Eukaryota > Metazoa > Chordata > Actinopteri > Perciformes > Stichaeidae > Leptoclinus > Leptoclinus maculatus. The sequence goes on along the minus strand of JAVDOI010000012.1, from coordinate 21,450,249 downwards.
GGGTGAGGACATTTTTGGAAAGTGAGGACATGTTGGCCTGTCCTCACCAAGTGGCAACCACCAGTGCTGAAAAATGAAGCCAACATGGAAGTGCCAAAACTGCAGTTCCTCAAATGGCAACTTCAGGCTGGCTCCAAAAAGAACTCAATCGCTGATTGACCCCCATTTTACAATTTCCAACTTTACAGCAGAAATAGGGTTTACAGCCTGATACAGAAAACGGGTCTCTATAGCTAATATCCTCGTTCGTGGCAACTGTACGTTTTTTTTTATATAACTCACCCGTTAAAATTATATTATGGCTTACAGTTATGGGTAGGGCATGGCTGCTTTGAGGGACAGGTGCTACTCCCTCTGCTGCGTCACCTGGGCTGTCTTAGCCCCACCAACAATCCACCTTGTTGCTCATTTTTGGATTAGCCGGGAGATAGGATGGTCGACAGCCGGAGCTACCCACTTTGAGTTTAACAACGGCTCCTCAGAAACCCATGGGCCTCCATCTTTTATACAGTCTGGGGTCCTCACCTTCAGAGGGACCTTCAGAGGCTTGTTTGAAGGTTCAGATTTGGTTTTAAATCTCACGTTAAATTAGGTTTAGGTTGGGATAAGGCTTGTGGTTAGGCATTTAGTTGTGATGGTTAAGATTAGGGTAAGGGGCTCAGGAATGCCTTGCGTCAATAAGTGTCCTCACAAGTATAGAAGTACAGGGTTGTGTGTGTTTTGTGTGTGTGGTGTAAAAGAGAAAGGGGGAGCAAAAGAGATGACATTGTCACACTTTGTGTTTTCCAGAGGAGGAGACGGACATGTGCGTGCGTGACCAGGCACTTTTCTACTACCGCCTGTTGCATTGTGGGACAGAAGAGACACGTAAGGTCCTCCAGGGTCGGAGGTCAGATCCTTCTCTGGGTGTTCTGATTGGCCGCCCCGCGGAGCCCATCAGCCAGTGGGCATACAGCTTTAACACTCTAGAGCCTCTGAGGCAGGGCTGCGTAGAGACCGAGCCAGCCAGCAGAGGAAGCCCTGAACATGTGACCTTTGACCCCAAGCCTAACACTGACCTCTCGGACACACTGAACTGTAGCCAAATTGAGAAAGTTCATTCAGGTGAGTGAAGACATTAAAATCAAGCTTTGCTGTCAATAGGGACCGATAACAGAGTGTGATTTTCTCTTCAGCTGTTGCTACGTGCTTATGGAAAGCTAAAGTCCTCTTCCAAGGCCTTGAAAATGTAGATTGAATGCCCAAAGCAGGGGCGATAGGGGGCGCAGTCGGAGGCAGCATCAGCACCCTGTGGCTCAAAGGGGCGGCTGTGACTTTTTTAAAATCTTCCGATCGGCGGTTCGATCCCAAGCTCCTCGTGCCGATGTGTCCTTGGGCATGACACTTAACCCCAAGTTGCTCTGGAATGACTGGGAAGTGAATGTGAATTAGTTTACAGTCCTGATGGGCAGGTGGTACCTTGCATGGTAGCCTTGCCGTCAGTGTGTGAATGGGTGTGAATGGTGAATGATGTCATGTAGTGTTAAAGCAGTTTGAGTGGTCGGAAGACTAGAAAGGCGCTATAAAAGTACAGTCCATTTAGCATTTACCCTAATCATTCTTCCAATAAAGGGCATACATTTTACATGGCCTCCAAGAGCTTCATTGCTAGCACTACAACTTGTGACACACAGGTTGTTCTAGATGTTAGCAAGTTAGTCGCTCTCCTCTGGTGGGGAGTCATAGCAGCTGTTCCCCACTTGGAGGCGCAGAACATACTTCCTGGTGCTAAGCAGTTAGAAAGCACGATGCTGGACTCCCCCTGTCACATCAACCTGTTGGCGCTTGTTGCACTTGAGAAGTTCTTGAACCTATTTGCTCCACAACTAAGGGGGAAGAACGTTATGGTGAGGTTGGACAACACCACAGTGGTATCAGATCCCTTATGCTGCACTGGGTCCTTCTCCTAACCTTCATTACCGGCTTCATTAAAAAAGAAGAATGGATTTAAAACAAGTAAACAACACTGGTGTGTTTTGTGAGGAATTGTTTTACATTGCTGTTGCTTGTTTGGTTAAATGAGTGTCTTATTGCTCAGGCATTTTGTCCAGCTGTCAGGTGGGTTATGAACAGCCTCTGGTGCTGAGAAATGAAGCCATGTGGTAACCAGTTCCATCCCCTCTCTACCCATGATGATAGTTCTACATTGCACACTACATAGAGTCATAGTTTTACAACAATAATGCAAATTCACTTACACATATTATAATGCCATGCATGTACATATTCAAGCCAGCAGTTGTTTCACATCTTCACAGATAAGAAAATAATATTTCTTTATAACAAGCAAAACATACTGCGGCCCAGTTAATCAGTTATTAGACCAAAGAACAAAAAACTTAAGGGAAAACAGACAGTGACAAAAAGCCTCCCTCCTTGAATTATATTAGCAGATTTAAAAATGTATGCATATACATGTAGTGGTTTTGCTTAATCTCTCTTTTTTAAAACTTTTTAGAATTTTGTATGCCCTATTGGTAGATTACTTCTTGTTTGTGTGTGCACATGTGTTACAATGTGTTAAACTGAAAATTCAATGAACTTCATAACAAAATAAACTATAACACAATATTGTGTGCAATAAGTAAAAGGGTGTGAATACTTTCTGAAGCCACTGTAGCTTACTCGTCTCCACTGTGATACTACTGGGAAGGTCACAAATATGGTCATGCTACTTTAAATGGGTTCCCAAGGATCAAGCTTACATATTAAATTGTGTTATTTTGGTCAAAGACTGAGTGTTTTCATCCCAAGGTTAAAGTCCACTTCTAGGAATGCAGTGCCATTTTTAATCACAAATCTCTTCCTCTGGCACTCATCCTAACTCCACTCCCTTTGTCCACAATTCGGCTCCCTGTTGCTGCATCCTTATTCTTTCTTTCTTTTCCCCCCCTATACCCTTTCCACCATCTCTTTGTCCTCCCATGTCTTCTCCAGGCTCAGACAGTGCCAGTGGGTTTACCTACTCCTCTGCTAATGTCCTGGCTTCCAGCCTCGCAGCCCCCCTCAGTTTGTCCCTCTCCCCTGCTCTCAGCCCAGAGGAGTTTGAGCGTCTGTGGATGCAGCGACAGGCTTCGCATGCTGACCAAGGTGATTAAATGGAAGGAGATCCTTTCATGCCAAAAGCTTCCTCTTCATGGGACAGGTATTGTGGTTGACAGGAGCAAACAGGCCTGCTGTAAAAACTCTAAAACCAGTGTGAAATCTCCAGTTGTGGAATGTATCCAAGTAAAGTTACTCAAGTAGTGTTCTTCAGTACAAATTGGATTTACTTTTTTAAATCTTTTCTGTTCATGCTACTTAATACTTCAGTTGGTCTGCTTGACATCAGTTTCTCTGACTGTTTTGTTGCGGCTAGGTGCTGAGAAGCTGGAAGAGGAGGAGGATTATGTGTGCTTGGAAGAACGAATCCAATGCCCTGCCATACCTCACTGCTCACCACAAAGCCTTCAGGCTGCGATGCAGCTGGTCAATATCCAGACACTGGCCTTCACGCCGCCACACACACTCCCCTGGAGGGTCTACCTGTACACACACACCCAGCACGCACACTCTGGCGAAGCACCCCGCATCACGCTCATAGTCGGCGAGCTGCTGTACACTGGAGAGGCAAGTCGGAGGGTAGTAGAAATAAAGAAAGGCACGGAGGATGGGGATGTGGCGGAAGAGGGAGAGGAAGCTGGGCTAAGTGGGAGAGAGTTGGTGAGAAAAGATGGGGAAGAGGAGGAAGTAAAAGTGACTGTTAAACAGCAACCAAGAGATGACAAAGCTCTGCAGGGGTTTCTCTCCATCCTCACCACTGTGCTGCACACACTGTCCCCGGAGAACAATTAAATATGCACGACGCACACATACAAACACATTGTACTTGCTGACCACACTCATTCCCTAACCATGACTTTAAAAAGCCCCTAAGCAATGGCAAAAGTTACAAGGCTCACATTGGACTTCAGGAAACCACAGACAGAAGTTGCATGAATGAGTGATGAAAGCATTTTCACTTTGCATATTTTAAGTTGTATTAGCTGAAATAATTGATGTGATAGTGGAGTCTTTACAGGTGTAGCATGAGATTTAACAATATCTCATTTAATGAATCAACTTTAGGCGGTGGCCATCTCTTCAGTTTGCTGTGTTTTCACAGTCATAAATTCAGGTTATGTGAGGCTTTGGCCTGATGGAGGCACTATTGATGACTTGTGCTGAATCATTGCACAAAATCAAATTCTCTGTTTTCTTGTTTCCTCATAAGGAAGTAACCACCTTACTCATAAACAGGATGCCGAGCTAGACAAGGGCCCTGATATGGGAGGTTCTTTCTTTTATTTGTTGTGTGTACACCTGTGAGCTGTGGTCAGAGGCTCCCAGATGTCTAGACTTGGCCTTAAATGTACTTCATATCTCACTGATCTTTGTGTGGGCTGTCATAACGGCAACGCATGAAGTGACTTCAAATAATAAAACGTGTGGATTCCTCTTGCATTGTTGTTTTTCTGTTTCAATAAGTCAGTATGTCTGTTGTGAGAGGCCAATGAGTTAATAAACTAAATACAGTAACTCTGCGGGTTGTCTATAGTCAGTGACGACATGTGCTGGATTAGATTACGTCCCGGCCACCAGGTGGTTTGTACTCACGCCCATACAGCGTGCGGGTGTGTACCCAGGAGAAGAACCAGTAGCATTAAACTGAACACAATGTGGTAACACGGAGGTCTTCTCCTATGTAGCACTATCACCGCGCGAGTCCTTTCGTTCCTCTCCCATGATGCCTGTGATTCCCGTGCCTTATAAGCACACTACGGAGCTTATTCACTGACTGCTGCTGCTGAAGCTGAGGGAGGTGAGTGGACACAAGTTTATACTTTAACAGTTACCTTTACGATAAGTGACGCAAACCAGTCGCTTTTATATATCCAGTGACCGGGTTAGCATGTACGACACATTTGGCCAACTCTTTTAAATGTTTTTTTCTTATGAAGGCGTATGTGCTATGTCTACATATTTAGTATTTTTGATATGAACGAGCTGTGTTATTAACACGGCAGTGTTTTTGGTGAAAACGATAGTGTTGAACGTAGTTCGGCTACTAAATAACAACTGGCTGGGTTCGCTATTGAAACAACGTAGGTTAAATAAAGTGAACAGTCGCAAACGTACTTCATTGGAACAGAATCAACGTAACTTCCTACATATAGTCATTCTTATGATCTCAATGAATAGACTATCACGTAGATACTGGTTCTCGATAATAACCAACAATAAAACTTTTCCATCCTTCAATGATGGACGTGTCTGTGGTTATATCTCGACCTTTAGGACGTTATGTTGGTCTAGCTACAGTTGTTTTGTGACGTTACACGTTATTATGGCTCTAACGTCACAAGGCAATGTAAAGACCGCGTCCCTTCAACACACCTGTCCTGTCAATCCTGTCAATCCTGTTCAACACGCAATCCAACACCCGCTCCACGCGGTAACAGGATCGCATTTTCATTTGGGGATTTGAAGTCTAGAGCAGAATGATTAGCCTATGACTCTGATTTCTGACTGGTGGATGTAACGGAGGCTCGGTATTGTCGTTTCAACTTGTGAAGCTGTCATGTGCCCCTACACCAGAGGACGGACCGGGGATCCTTTGATCACGAGGATGACGTCCCTGTCCGTCAGTGCGTGTAAACAGCGGGCCTGCCTTCGCTAAATATAGATTGAAGGGTGACCCTCCATTCGGTTCCTCTCTGCCGGGTTTACTCTCTTCCTGTCCGTCCATTGTTGTAGCAACAGTCCACAAGAAGAACAGAAAGCTCAAAGGGCACAATGACAAAGGAAACGAGTAGAAATGGGAATAACAAGAATCAACATTTATGAAAGTTGGATATGTATTTTTTTATATTCGTTTTTAGCTTTTAGCTGGGAGGTTATTGCAGTGTAAATGAAATGCACTTTCTGATAATTACTTACTGGTAATATGAGTCTGACATTTTTCTTTTTAATCTGCTATCTGAGATTGAGTTTAAATATAAATACAACTTTTGCTGAGTTTACATTGTGTAATGGTGTAAACCTATTTAAATGTTTAAATCTATTCTAATGAGAGCCAGTGCAGGCCTTTTTGTTGTTGTGTCCTGCCACGGGTTCAAGTCAGGAATTAGCAGCACAGGAAATTAAAGAGGCATGATTCATTTCCTTAAAGTCTCAGCCAAAAAACATTTTTTTCATAATCCTTATCAGCTATCACATCAGTATTGTCAAATACTTATAATGGACTCGAGCTGTGGGGTAATATTAGAGGATTACTATCCATAGTATCGGATGTAGGGATGCACATATACAATATCAGATATCGGGCTGATACTGACTCAAATAGCCGGGTCGGGTGTCTGTGATAATGGGGCAGATCTATTCAATTCAATTCTATGATTTTTATACAATACATTATTTACTGTGATTTTATTTCCTGTTAAAGTTTTGACCAATTTGTTGCCGCAGCTAAAGGTTTACATCTGAATTGTGATTCATATTCATTTTTAAGATATTTTACCAATTGGCTGGATCCCAATTTATTTTGATAAGAATAACTAACCATTCATTCCTTTCACAGCGCTGGTTGTATTATTCAGTCACACAATACAGCAGACGGAGAGCTGCACTCTACTGAGTTACATTTTGTTTTACAAAATTAGGAAAGTAATGTTTAAGTCAAGGCTGATGTTGCCTTACATTAAATTCCACACAGTGAGGCATACAGCTTATTAATTAAACACTCATATCAGATTGGTGCTCAGTATCGGCCGATACCCAAAGTGCACGTATATTCATCCTGAAAAGTTTGGTTCGGTGCATCCCTAATCTGATACATACTATGTAATGTAATGCATGTCTTCACATGCATAAGGCTCTAAAGCAGCACAGAGAGCAGAAAGCTGCTTGTTTGTGTCAAATTAGGTCCAGGTCCATTCTAACCTGTTGCTGTATCTGGGTCTTCTGAAGCATTCAGTAACTGAATTATTTACTGTTGTGCTGACTGTCTTACACACCAGCATAATCTACTGTGTGTGTGTGTGTGTGTGTGTGTGTGTGTGTGTGTGGGTGGACTTGTGCGCATGGGTATATGACAGGAAAATGCGACGTCATTCAAAGAAGAATGTTTTGGCAGTGGTGCTTCTCGTTGGAGTATTGTACTTTCTTAACCTCCTAATTGATGTGAGTACCCCCCCCCCCCCCCCCACACACACACACACACACACACACACACACACACACACACACACACATAAAATGGACTGCAAGGCTTACATTTCAGGTCATTAGTTGCAAGACTCACATTTCCACTGGGATGCACCAATACTGACTCAAGTAGCTGGAACACGTTTCGGTGACCATGGGGCTGATCTATTCACTTCAATTCTATATTTATAGAATATATGATTTCTTTACTGTGACGATAATTCCTGTTTAAGTTTTGACCAATTTGCCTTAAAAAGGTTTACACTTCCTGTTAATTTAGAATTTTTACCAACTTGCTGGTGTACGATTTGTTATTACAATAAATTTTGATTTACAAAATTAGGAAAGCAATTTTGAAGTCATGGTTGATGTTGCCTTACACATAAAACAATGATCCCAGTCTCTTCCACACAGTGAGGCATACAGCCTATTAATGAAACGCTGTCGGATCGGTACTCTGTATCGAAGCCCAGGTATCCCCATCGAGACTGAAAAAGCCTGATCGATGCCTCCCTAACTTTGTTTCATGCTTCAGTGTATGGAAACAGTGTCAAGACTGTAATTCATTCTGATCGATCAATAAATGTATTTGTTTTGCAGGGCCGGATAATTTCACACGAACCGATTCCAAATGAGTTAACTTTTCAAGCAGACAGGTTGGTTAGTAAAGAGTCGTGGGTGGAACGGGGAGATTACCTGCCTCTCAATGTGTCCTATCAGGTGCTTGCTGGAGCCCCATCTACTCAACAGAGTGAGTTACACACCTTGTCTGTCCCTTTTGGTGAAAGAAGAATTGATGTGATGGTCATTAACTTTGTGCAAAAATGATGTCCAAGACCATCGTACAAGCTGAAAATGAAATGTGAACTGTTAGACTCATGGTAACCTCCTTTCCCTTTTGCGCTTATTGTAATTAAATGAAACACACCATGTCAGTATACGCTTTAGCATTTGAATATTTACCGTATATTACGTGTATTTATATGTCTATCATTGAATATTAGGTCACTTATGTATTCTGCTCACTCACTAATAGCACACCGATCTGGAAAGTCAATTTGCCATCTTTGGTGGTAAATGCCCTTCATACCATGACAAGCTATTGCACTCTGTGTACTTCATTTACCAAACTTCGTGCACACACTTACGTATGTAATCATTCACATGCACTAACATGCACCCAAAGCATGCGCAGCCGGCCCGGCTATGTCAACAAAGCCAGGAGTAGCTTGGATTACAACACACAAAGCGAGAGAGTGACTTCATTCTCTGCTCAGGTAGACATTACTCCACTATATCGTTCCATTGACAATAGTTGTTTGCTGCTATATTAATGTTCAGATTGTTAAATACAGCTCCTTTAACTGAACTGGTTGGGCGCCACCATAGCTTAGGGGTTAAGCACAAACCATGGACCATAGCATGTCAATAGCTAGTTGGTTTAGCTTGAGGTGTTAGCTGGTGATGTTATGGACAGAAAGGTATGCTTTGTTGCTTGCTGAATATTCTTTTGTAGGACTGTATCGAGTGTGAACATGAACATGTCTGCTGTCAGCAGAGCTGCATATTTTACAAATGAAGTGTAAACTACTGTATTAGACAAATATGAAGAAGTTAAACACATAATTCTGGCTGAAAGCAACACAGTTTATACTGATTAATGCAACTGGAAAAAAAAACGCCAACTGTGTGAATGTGTTTAAATGAATATATTTATAATATCACTGCTTCATCTAGGGCACAAGTAGATCTGACTATAATTTCATGTTTGTATTCTGTTAAGTTAATGTGTTGCTTAGATGTATTAATATGGCATGTATGACAATATTGTAGCCTTCGTCTTTTCAGCTGCAACCCGACAGGGCTAATTTTGGTTTAAATGCCCCTGAGCAAATACAATGTAGATGTAAATTCTGATTATGTAGCTGAGTATCTACTCTTTGCTTTGGTGAGAGTGGGAGTCAAGGACAGTTTAAAGGTATATTAGATAAGGGTTAGAGAATAGAGAGAGGGACACGTATTAATGATGGCTTGATTACTAACTGCAGAGTGATAGATCATAAACATGATTTAACATTAGTACCGGGCTTCTACTGGAATGGTCAATCAAAACATGAATCTGGTTACACATTACACTTTTCTGTCCGGACATGTTTCAGGGTATTTATCCGTTGGATTATCATCAGTGAAGAGGAAGAAGGGCAGCTATCTAATCCCCACCTTGAAGTCCCTCTTCTTACAGTCATCTCCTGAAGAGCGCTCTTCCATGGTGGTGGTAGTGCTGCTGGCAGATTTTGATGTCAGCTGGAGAGTCACTACAGCGGTGGAGATCAAAAGTGCATTTGCTTTGGAGCTGGAACAGGGCCAGCTGGTGGTCCTCCATGTTCCTCAGGATCAGTACCCTTCTCTTACAGGTGTAGTACTATTTGATTCACATCTATGTCATGAGTGTCTGGTTGACGTGTGATACTGACTGTACAAGTGGACGTAGTCACCGTGATGTCCCCATTGGTTTGTGAACTACTGTTTTGAAGCCATGAATTAAGCATTTAGGCCATAGCCATCTTGTTTTTTTGGAACCAGAAGTGACACGAGTGGATCTAAGTACAACCAAACTCTGAATGAGACATATTTAGGCCTATTTGACTCTAAATGGACCATCATTTACTAAATGAACATCATGCTGTATTGAAGAAGACTTGAAACTAGAGATTGAGACCATAAACTCATGTTTACAATGTTTACTGAGGTAATAAATCAAGAGAGAAGTAGAGTATTTTCTCATAGACTTCTATACAACCAGAGGAGTCGCCCCCTGATGGACACTAGAGAGAATGCAGCTTTAACACATGAAGCTTTGGCTTCACTTTTCAGAACTGGAGGTTGTAGCCTGGATACTGATACAGGTCTCTTTGGTTCTCCTGCAGGTCTAAAGAGGAACTACAACGATGCTCCAGAAAGGGTATCGTTCCGCTCCAAGCAGAACCTGGATTACTCCTTCCTGATCCACTACAGTGCCGGTCTTGGCAAATACTACCTCCAGCTGGAGGACGACGTCTCCTCCGCAAAAAATTTCCTCTCCACCATCAGGAAGCACGTTGAGGAGCAAGAGGCGAAGAAGACCACCTGGGCAATGCTGGAATTCTCAGTCCTCGGCTTCATTGGAAAACTATACAAATCCGTCCATCTTCCTCTCCTGGCCCGCTTTCTCTTCCTCTTCTACCAGGAAATGCCTTGTGACTGGTTAATGTCTCGTTTCCGAGATTTGCTGACACAAAAGGAGCCAATCATTTTCAAACCCTCACTGTTCCAACACATGGGGACTTACTCCTCGTTCCAAGGGACTTACAACAAGCTAAAGGACAAGAACTTTGAGGAGGGGTTATACACCAATCCTTCAGCTGAGGTTTATTCTGATATGTCCACCTACAAGAAACACTACCCCAAACTGGCCTGGGATGCTGGTGAGGGATTTTTCTGGGGACGCTCCCCAGAAAACGGAACTTACCTGACTGCAGTGTTCACAGAGCCTACAGTAGTGATGGGGATATTTGTAGAAACAGGATCAGAGGGCAAAGACCTCCTGGAGTCAGCTCAGGTGGAGATAGGCCATGACGTGATTGCCACAGAGAAAGGGGAGAAGAGTTGTAAAGAGTTCCAGTCAGTGGGGACATTAGAGAATGGGAGGTTTGAGAAGCTAGAGATGGACAAAAAGTATAGTTTTAGCTCTTCTTGTCTGAGGATAAAAGTCACAGCTGGGCAGAAGGAGTGGGTGATCATCAAGAAAATCAGGATCTCAACAAAGCCTAGTACAATTCCACACCAAACCTAGGAGTGATTTCTTTCTTCCGGCCTGATGAATATTTTTTTATTTGACCTGCTGCATCTTGTATGCAAGCTGAACATGTGACTTTTGTGCCTTGTTAAACATTCTCACTGACGTAGCAACAATCCAGTGCCTAATGAAACGGTGTGAAGCTGCTGTCAATAAGAAGATGTTTGTTCCTTTGATGAGAATTGAAACATCACTGCTGATGATAATTTAGGTTATTTGTAAATAACAGTTATGGTGCTATAATTAGCTTCAGCTGTGCGTATTGGTCGTGGCATTGTTGGAACTTGCTGTTGCGGCTTTAAGACAAGATTAAGTATTAGAGGTTGTTCTAATTTTCTACCTCACGCTTGAGGCATCCGAGGGATCCAAGGTAATTCCTTTCCAATCTATTTTGTCTCTTTAACAACATAACTACGTCAACAAGCGCTTGAGCAACACTTCAGCGGCTATTCTCTGACAATGTAGCTTGGCCGTTTTATAGCTTTTGTCGCTCGTAGTGTGAACATAGCGTCATACAGCATTTTGCTGCTAATGATGTGTGGTGTTGGTGTTGTTAGGTGGAGCTCAACCCATGCTCGGAGCCCAAAAACCGACAACCTACTCAGGGAAGGGTACCTAGCAACAGGGACATTTGAGAGGAGGCTGGCGGACAGGTCTGGAATATCTCGGTCAACATGAAGCCGTGTCATGGCCATCATGTGTGTTACGTCCTCTCTCTGTAGACAGCGATGCACTGTTGTTCCTCTCACAGCCTCACTCCCTGGGATCGGTCCAAACCGTGGGGGTTTCTCTTTGTTCTGATGTCATCAGTCCCATCCCCCAATCCCACGGCTGTCTTCTCAAATCGAGACATCTGGGACTCACAACCGGGGAGGTGATGATCTTCATTGAACAGTTCGCCATTGTGCTTCTAATCGATAAACTGGGATGCTGTGTCCTTGAACTTTGTGTTTTCAATTTTGATGTATAACAAAGAGGCACTAGTTTTGTCGACTTGACAGGGATTAGTTTGTTATTTGTGTTTGCATTTTCATTTGTGTCCTTTGTGTGTTTGCTCCTTAAGTTAAGATAGGCAGCTATTTATTTTGCTTGTATTTTCTTTTGGTTTTTCGTCAGCGGACACCTGTGAATTTAAGATGCATAGTAGAGATTGATTTGTTTGGTTACTGATGTGGCACCATTCCATGGCCTTTTCTTTACGTGCCAACATCAGTTGATTTATCTGTGATTGTGGGTTTCTTTTCTGTTTTGTTGCTTGTTTTTCGTGGTCCTTTTACAATAAATGACAATCAACGCCTGATTACACCGGCTTGTGTTCTTCCCTTATCCCTAGACTTCAGAGGGACATAGCGGTGGTGGCATCTTTACTCTAAAGCGCCAGAAAGGAGGGAAGGCGAATGGGTCAAACAAATGCTATTTTTAACTAGTTGTACCCAGTATGTAGGCTACATCCACACCAATACGTGTTCGTTGTAAACGAATATCGCGTGACTCTTCACGTACACTGGTGGTGCCGGTGTAAACAGGAAGTAGATTGGTTGCTTAGTTTAAAAAAAATACAATATAAAGTAGTCTTTAATAATGAAAGGTCGTGTTTGATACTTAAGATCTTCTCTAAAATCTTCCTCTATAAACTCAAACAGACACATTTCGTAGAAAGTTTTAGAAGTTTCATTTTTCAGACTTAGTTACAGCGCTGCAGGTCTTGCTCTATATCTCTCTCACATCAAATTTACTTTAAAATCAACACTTGCACGTAAAGGTTTACTAGATTATGGGTCCATAAATGTGGTCAACACACGTCTCTCACTCGTTCCCTGGGTTTCATTGTTTCTGTTCTCACTCGTAGCTCTGCTGGTGACTGAAGTCTCTGTCCTACTAAAGAGCAATTCATGTTTTGTTCCTTTATAGTTTATGTGTGGACTTCACAATAGTTGTGCAGAACAAAATAAGCATTATTGAGGACAGGAAAGTCCTCCGTTTTGTGTCCATCACTCTCCCTAAAGCCGCTAACGTGACTTCAGACGTCCGCTCCGTAGGTCTGATAACGCCGCTGGACACGCCGCTCACTAATCGCTCCAATAACAGCTGCTTCCTCCGTAATAATGCAGACTTTAACTGAACAACAGCTGCTAGTAAAGACAACAAGGTCAGCAACACCTGTAATCAGTTGTCCATGTTGAATTAACCTGGTAGTCGATCGGTAATCAATGTTGTTGTTTGTGAGCTTCCGGGTAAGGGTCACGTGATAGGAGTGTGACGAATCAGGGAAGGACACGTCATGACTGCTAAGAACCAATCAAGTAGTGAACGCGGGTGTGGGCGTCATTGTTTCCAAACGTATCCGTTTTCAACCGTCCACACAAAAATGCAACCCGGAGTTTTCAAACTTATCCGTCCTCGGGAGCGTTTCCAAACTCCTCCGTTTTCGGTGCTCGAAAACTCCGGCGTAGTGTGGACGCTCAGTGTAAACGTAGCAAAACATGCGTTTTCAAATGGAAACGGAGTAGTGTGGACATGGCCTAGTCTGTACTCTGTTTAATTTTGAAAGGGTTTACTTCTGTTTTCTAACTTACCTGTGTTTCATCAGTTGATTAGTCTCTCACATATTTTATTAAGGTCAGGTTGTCTGCTTTAGTTGCTGGGTTATACGTTCTAGCCTTGCTCCTTGTGTTTACTTTTCCTCAGTGGGAAGTTTTCTTAGCTTTTAGGATTGTCTCCTGTTACCTGCTGTACTCCAGCTGCTGCCTCCTCAACTCTTGATCTGCGTCTGGGTGTAAACCAGCTACTTGAGATTGTGACACTGGTAGAATCCAGATCCCCCAGAGCAGACTGAACCCATGTAAACGTTCATTCCTGTCTATGTCCATTAGAGTCTCAACACCAACAGCTAATGTAGAATGTTGGCAATGGGGGTTGTACGATATGTTGACATTATCAGAATTTGTGTATGTGCAAATACACAAAAAAACTTTTACATGTTTACTATGTTATTTTAACTACTGTGGAACAGCAGGACAGAGGCCAGAATAAATGTCCCTACAGGGACACTTATCTTATCTCAAAAGGTGTGCGAGATTACCGGGCCTGTGCTGTGTTGCGTAACGTGGCATAAAAGAATGTTCCCTTCCCTCCGGAGCCCCGATGACCGGCTCAAACAGACGATCACGTCTTGGTGTGATGCATAGATTACGAGTGGGCACTTCCTTTTGTCCCCGGGGACGCATTGTGGTCATCACCCCAATCCGTGGAAGATTTGAATTGATAAACTGTTGAATTTACTGTTGAATTTACATGTTTAATATTACAGTTCCATCTGTCTCTCTCGTGGTCCCCAACTATTCCATTACTGTGGGGACAAAAATATAATCTATATTCCGCTGTAGATAAGCGCTTTCTTTGTTTATAGCCTCTGTAAAAAAAAAATATATATTATTTAGTAGTTTTTGTTCCTCATTTGTGATTTCAGAGCCGTTTTTTTGGGCTTTATCAATTAAAACGCAATTTCCTTTCTCGACTTCACCGATGAGCTTCTCAATTTCTCACTCGGAGCTTTTGAGATTCATAAAGGAGGACCAGGCGTATGGATCGCATTTCTGCCTCTGTGTGTACCCACAGTTGTAGCTGTGAATCTACACACGGTTTTATGCACTTATATAAATGCATTATGTATCAGGCTGACAGTTTAGGACACACTCGTACTGGAAGTTATTTGTGTTGTCCATTGTTAAATGTTGAGTTGTGGAGAAGGAAGTTACTCCATGTGGTTTTATAACACTGAGTCATGAGTCACTGGGACAGGGACAGTGTGTGTTGTAAAGGATTGAGCTGTGTGGAGGACTGGGATACAACTTTAGAAGGACCAGACTTAGAGCCTCGCAGTGTTCACTTTGTTCATGCCTCCATTTTGATTGTAAATTACAATTTTATTACACTCACAAAATGGGTTCATCTGTGCTCTCACAAAGTCCAGTCCATGATGGTCGAATGCAGTACACATTATCTCATTAGACTTGATGTAGTCAGAGTGTTCTTGGACAAGACGCTCATCATTGTATTTTCTAATGGAACATTTGCGGACGGTAAATGTGCACTAAAGGACTAATGTCCCCAGTGAGTGCTACAGTATATGGACAGAGAAAGCTGATCTCTCGTGATGTGTTGACTGTGCCTACACTGTAACGAATTACTGTAAATTTACGGTGGATTTTCAACGGTATCTTACAGTATTTCATAATAACTGTAACATACAGTTAAATGTTCATCCCTTGCATGTAAATGAACAGTTAATGCCGTAAATTAACAGTCAATGCCGTCAATTAACAATAACAGCAGACTACCATAATTTAACAGCATGATACAGTATTTTTTGCGAAGAGGTGGATACACGTTTCTCTATACAAGTTCAGTGAATCACAATCCATCTACATCGTACTGTCTATTGTAGGTTAATGTGTCTGTAATGATAGAATATTTTTATTATTCAAACTGCTCATTGCCTAAAAGTCATTTTTGAGTGACAAGACGTGACCGACTGCTCCTGATGACTTTGGAACCTTCAGTTCATCCTTCTGAGCAACAGCCATGTGGAGATCAGCCGAGGTAACGTTACGCTTATCACCCGAAATTCAAAGTCTCCAGTATTGTTTTGATGAAGACAAAACAATACTGGAGACTTTGAAGTTTGCTGTGGTCACTTTAAGAATTAGAGGATGTCAGTAGTGATCTGTAATTAGGAAGTATGGAAGCATGGCACTGAGAGGTTATATTTTTTGTATCCGATTAATCCAGCGCTATCTGTACACATCATATGCCTCATGGTGGCATCGTGGGTATGTATTGTCTTGTTTTGTTCTTATCTAGAACTGCATAATATAGCCTATATGCATATATAACTGCATTATTTTTGGACAATATTACGTTTTCTGAAGTTTATCATAGAAGTTTGCTGAATTACTGTTGCTAATGACCGCACTGTTCTTAGGCCAGTGATAGTTCATGAAAGTTACAAATAGATAAACAAACAGATGACTAAATAAATATAAAAAGTTTGATGCAATAAATTATGTTTAAAGTTAAAATCACAATTAATACATAAAGCCTGTAAAACCTTAATTCATGCTAGAGATTGAGTTCATGTATCTACATTGCGTACATCTGTACATGTTAAAGCAAGCAGAGAATTGATTATGTTTTTAGTTTCACCCTTCAAGAAGCAGACAGTCTTCAGAGTTTTGATGTTTGGATGGCGTTTATCTGGCTGTCAAATGATATACAGTACAGTACAGTACAACAAGGACAGCACAGGTACAAACACATTTCTCCACATCTGTACATCCCAGCATAGCTAAGCCTAAACTCTACCTGAGATAAAGTCTAATCAGCCAACTCAAAATAAATGCAAGCTAGAATGACCATCTTTGATTCAGTCTAGTCAGACTAGTCTCTTTCATGTGAATTTGGAAAGTCACAAATGTACATCTGATCACTTATTTTTAAAATCATGCATTTCTGCTCTAACCTGTCAACTGGAATCAGACACACTGGAGAAAAAAATCCTCCACTAACGAGTCGGATATGTGACACAAACCCATAACCTTGTGATAAAGGAAAGGAGGTATGTGTATGAAGCTTTTTGAACAATACAGCAATTTCTGTACCTCTTTCTGAAGGAAGGGATATGATATTCTGAATTTCCCCATAAACACCATCGCTGAGCTTTGCAAAACAGTCCATGAGAGGAACTGCAACTGTGTTTATCGTATGCTCTATGTAGTTGCAGAAACTGGATGTGAGACTGGAGAGGAACCATCTGTATCTCCTGTTGGAGACAAGGTACAATATTTGTACCCATTTTTTTTAAATATACTATATTTATACATTGCCAAAACCTAAACAATGAAACATATAGTATATAGAAGTAAACAAGACCTCTGCATCTGTATTCACTGGTTAATATAATAACTATATTTCAAGGATTTCTTACAATCTAATGTTTTGATTGGTTATGTTTTGGATTTTTTTCAGATTACCTTGGGAGACATTGGAAAGAGGCCTGGGTCAGAATTACCAACAACAACCGTGACTCCTTATTTGTCAAGGAATTGGCAGTGGCAATCTGGGGAACAAAAACCCTGGGGGAAAAAAGCCTTACAGGGAAGGAGTGCCCCACCACCAAAACCACCCGCCAGCCTTTAACCCCAAAGAAGCTGCAAACATTGAAAGGTATGGCATTCTTGATGTAGCAGTAGCTATATAGTCTTCGTCGGATACCACGGACCGGCTTATTTGATATCAAGTGTTTCTTTGTTCTGACGTGACAGACACCTTACTGTTCATTTTTACATTTCTTTTCAGTCTGCTTCAAGGAGTGGCTCCAGGAAAAAAACCTGGAAGAGACGGAGTTGCAGGCTAGATGGGCAAAGGCTGGATGTTACATCACTGAAAAAATCATGGACATAAACAAACAAACAAAAAAATCACTTAATTAAAGAGTGACTGAAATGTTTAATGTTTTCTAGTTTAATTGGTAAGTTGATGTTTTAATAGTTAATTCTAAATAGTTATGTAAATAGTTAATTTGGTTGTTTCTCTTTTTTAAAGTGTTAATATTGTTACCATGTTCTTTATTGTGTTGGTCCTATAGTAAATGAAAATACTGTTTTGAAAACCTGACATTGTCATTATTTTTGGTAAATGCTAGCATACATAAGACAAGGAAGCAGTGTAATGATCTAATGTGCCCTGTTTTTATGATATCAACATTCAACTTGGTTGTCCAGCATACCTGGTGAGAAAGATACCATCCTCAGCATCTAGTTCTATTAAACAGCATAACAACATGTCCCAACACCACAACCAGTGTAATGCATGCTGGTGACCAGCAGCATACCAGCATCCATCCAATGCTGGTCACCAGCAAACCAGCATCCAATGCTGGTGACCAGCATACCAGCATCCAATGCTGGTATCATACCAGCATACCAGCATACCAGCACCAAAACACAACATATGCTGGTGTTGCTGGTCACCAGTTTTGCTGGTCTATGCTGGTTTTTCTAGCAGGCACTGATATGTTAACATATGTGAGCCACATGCGAACCCACAGTTGCACACCTAAAGCTTATTTTAAGTGTGTTTATCCTGGATGTCATAGAACTTTCCAGAAGTTCAGAACATTGTGTTCCTAATTTTTTTATTTTGTTTGTTTTACAGTCACTCGTCAGAGATTGAGGATACCAGCCAGACGCTGCAGTCAAGTCCTCTTTCAAGGTGTTCTCTCTCTTTATTGTTTTCATTCATGCTGTTCAGCGGTAGGTACCTATCCCTAGAGTGGTATGCTGTTCAGCGGTAGGTACCTATCCCTAGAGTGGTATGCTGTTCAGCGGTAGGTACCTATCCTTAGAGTGGTATGCTGTTCAGCGGTAGGTACCTATCCTTAGAGTGGTACGCTGTTCAGCGGTAGGTACCTATCCTTAGAGTGGTACGCTGTTCAGCGGTAGGTACCTATCCCTAGAGTGGTATGCTGTTGGGCGGTAGGTACCTATCCTTAGAGTGGTATGCTGTTCAGCGGTAGGTACCTATCCTTAGAGTGGTATGCTGTTCAGCGGTAGGTACCTATCCTTAGAGTGGTATGCTGTTCAGCGGTAGGTACCTATCCTTAGAGTGGTATGCTGTTGGGCGGTAGGTACCTATCCTTACAGTGGTATGCTGTTGGGCGGTAGGTACCTATCCTTAGAGTGGTACGCTGTTCAGCGGTAGGTACCTATCCTTACAGTGGTATGCTGTTCAGCGGTAGGTACCTATCCTTAGAGTGGTATGCACTCTATGATTTTATTTGTTTTCTTCTAAACATGCAGTACATTGTAAGTTTTGTGATGTAATACAAATGTCTCTTTATTGTTTATCTTGAGAACATGTATTAAACTGCAACAATTATGTATTGAATGTTCATTGTTATTTTTTGTTAGGAATTAAATGCAAAAGTATTGGGTTGTATTACCCTTTGTAAATAAACGGTAACATTCTGGCATATACCTTAAAATCACCGTAAAACCCAATTATCCTACTATCACATACCGTAATCCAGTATACGGTAAGATACCGTAAAAGTAAATCACGGTTGGTTCACCGTAAAAAAACCCAGTAAATTACTGGCGTCCCTGTTGCCAGTAAGTTACCGTTATTTTACGGTAAAGTTGTTTAGAGTGTACATGTACCAGGAAGCAGAGATTCTGCTATGTTACGCAAGGTCTGATAGGTTTTTTTGTCTGATAAATAAATAAAAAATGTCAGTGGGGGAAATATTCCTACACGTAAACAGGAAATTAGAACCGTTCAGCTTGTTAACTCTTAAAACAAACTGGACAGAAACAAAATAAAACTCACTAAACATGTCTTTTAGTCTCTCCACTGCTCTGACAATCAGCAACTCTGGGTGGTTGAAATAGATACGTCATTCACAGAGAAAGATTTCGCCTGGTTTGGTCAGCGAGGGACAACTAATCAAATCGAAACCATAAAAGAGGTAGAAGACTAAGAGGAGGGATGAGATGGGTGAAACACATCTGTAACAACAAGCTTTTCATGCTTTTTACCTTGACCTGTTGACCTTTCATGATTCGTGAGTAACAATCAGACATGCTAAAATAAGTCGACACTGAGACTGCAGATTTTTGAAGCCATTGGTTTTAATCCACTAAGAATTGAATGAAGTTCACTGGTCTTGATGTTCGTCTTTGTGTCTCTGCTTGGAGGATGAGGTGGCTTCTTGGCTGGCTGGGTTCACTGACAGGGCAGCACCGTCCTGCTGTTCATCCCCATTGGTCTGAAAGGAAAGATAAAGACAAGAAGATAAGCCTTTATTGTTCTCAAGAGAGGAAATTCAGGTTTTGCAGCAGCACAAACAACATAAATAAATACAGACCAATAGGGAAGTAAACAAATAAATACGAGGTATATACAGCTAGTATAAGAAGTAAAATAGAAATACAAGAGCAATTATGCTTAAAAGAAAATGAAACTAGAAAAATCTAGGTTTGCCTTAACATTACACAGTAACTCTGATGACTGTCCCACCCTTGAAACTCACGTATTGCTTTTGAAATAGATCTTGTGAAAAGATAAGGCAGGAGCAACATGTATGTCGGCTCTGAAATTAGGTTTTGTTTCTGACCGGCCACTGAGGCAGGTCAGTGAACGTTTCCACCAGCCTCTCAATGTTTGTATCTGCCACTTTTGAAATCTACGTGGAACGCTTTAGAATTGTAGACAGTAGAATTATGAAATATATCACTTAACTTAAAAATAATACTTCTAAATAAGGAAAAACTATCTGCCATGGTGACAGGTGACCTGATACTTTTACCTGCCACAGTCAGCATTTACTCTGTATTTAGTAGGTGCTAATTGCATTCCCTATAGCAGAAACTTACCTGCATAGTGTGCACGTCAACATCCTGCAGCCTGTCTGTGTTTTTGCTGCCAGAGTGCTGTAGGTCAAAGCCCCAGGACTTGAGCCTGTTGAGGCCCTCCACAGAGCGGCCTGTAGGGTTGATGCGGTGCGCCGGGATACGAGCAGGTTGATCCCAGGTCCCCTTAAAGTCTGGCCATGCCTTGCCCCTCTTCAGCAGGGCACACACACACACAGGAGTGAAGTCAAACAGATTCACAATGAAAGCAATATTTCATTAAGAGGGGAAAAATAGGTTTGATATATTCTAACCTTCTTCACTCCTGGGAGCAGATGTCCTCTATTATCAGCAATGAAGGTGGTGTGACCCTCCTGTGCAGCGGGTCTCTACACACGCACACACACATTTTCAGATGGCAATGCTACTCTTCAAACTACCAGGCAATATGAAATACAAGCAGTATAGCTAATACATCAGCAAAGTACTGATGTATGACGTTTACTAGGCTACCTCTTTGAAGTGCTTCGGTTCACACCAGTTCTGCAGCCTCTGCGGCTTGAAGGCGCTGTCATACTGAGGGTGGGAAGTGAACACTAGGTCCGTCAGAGTAAAACACAACAGCTGAATGTGTAATGTTCCTAATTTGTATTTGTAGACTAATTTGCACAAAGGTTACCTGGTTTGCTGAGTACATGGACATGTCTGCGTCTGTCTAGCGTCTGTCTAGCATCTCCGTCTGTTTTTGTTGACTCGTTGCATAGCAACGCGATCAAACGGGCCTATCCTTTCCAGACGTACTAACGGCCAATGGGGAACTAACACTGTGGTCAAATCAGCCACACTGAAATGTTAGTGCACCTATATACTGACATTCATGGTAAACGCATTCAAACGGCCCAGATCCAGTACTTAGCAAAGTTAGTGAAAGGATCGACGTGAGACAACTTCCGGTTTTCAGAATACGGTGTCAACAAAGCGTATAAACAAATTGCATATGGAAATAAGATTAATTGAACTATATTCACATCAAGTTTAAAACAAGTTACCTGCATCTCGTGAGTTAAAGGGGAAAATACAGCTATTTTGTGTGTGGAATGTACACCAAGTGTAAATTCAATAATCAGGAGATTTATTCTTGCAAGAAGGAGCATAGTTGTATCACATACAGTTATGCGTCAAGTTGCTGCTCAGAGCTCTGTCTCTAAGTCCCTGTCTTTTATACACTGTGACAAACAAGATTCATAGCATGGTATCATGAAGGTTTGGACCAGTTTGAACCATCAACATTTTTTTATTTTTTATTTTTATTTTTCCAAACATGAATGTGTCCATTATTTTAATAGTTCAGTATTGTATGCAAGATAACAGGTGATATTATGCATGGCAGTGGCACTAATAGGCCATCACTCATTTTCGTTTCCACATTTATGTTTGAAATAAAAACATAAATTTGAATAGCTTGTATGCATGATTATCATGCAATTGACAGACAATGTTGATATTGGCATTGGTATCAGCTGTTTCTAAATGGCAGTGGCACGGCCACCCTACTCACTGTACCTTGCACATGTTTAAAATAAAAACATGAATATATGAACCTGTGTATTATTTGAATAGCTTAGTATTGAATGCATAATAAAGAGGTATGTGTATACATGGCACTAGGCCCAGTTTAATATAAAACACAATTTTATACAATATATATAGTCGGGGGTCCCTGCTCCATCTCTCTATCAGTTTGGGGGTCCTTGGCCTGAAAAACGTTGAAGACCCCTGTTATACACAGTTCAAAATAAGGACTTTTAATAAAGTAAAATCTTTTAATTAGAACAATAAAATGTTTTGACTTTCAGTAAGTCTGTAGTCAGAGATGTCCAAAACACAAATTAATCAGTCATTGTCTGGAATTATTGAGAAAACTATTTTCATAGCACCTCAAATATTCAGATAGTATAGCTATTTATCTGTAGGAATGTAGGACTTTTACTCTGTAAAATATCTTAATTGTTACAGTACAAAAAAAAAAGTTTAAATGGTTGATTTAGAGATATCCTAATAAATTAACTATTTTTTGGTAGAAATGTAAGACATTTACTTAAATATCTTAATTGTTAGATTAAACATGTTAGATATTTAGTTCGAGTGGAGTCAGAGATGTCCTGAACACATTAAAGTCATTGTCTGGAATTATTGAGAAAAATATCTTTATAGCACCTTACAAAATTCTGACATTAGCTATTTGAAGGTAAAAATGTAGGACTTTTACTCCGTAAAATATCTTAATTGGTACAGGTAAGATGTTTGATTTTTAATATGGATGTGGTCAGAAATGTCCTGAACACATGCATATCAGTCAGTCAGATATTATTCATTTAATTATCTTTCCAGCAAATCTCAAATCAAAGAATGACTACATTTCACGCACAATTGTGTTGTATTGTCTCATTTAACTCACGAGATGCAGGTAACATGTTTTATACTTAATGTCAATAAAGTTCAATCAATGTTATTTCCATATATGCAATTTGTACGCTTTATTGACACCATATTTTGATATCCGGAAGTTGTCTCACGTCGATCCCTTCGCTAACTTTGCAAAGTCCCTCGGTCGCTCCCGGATCTGGCCCGTTTGAATGCGTTTACCATGGATGTCAGTATATAGGGTCCGTGTACGCTTTAGTCATCTGTTTTACCGTTCATTCGATAAAACGAAAATACGGAAATACCATGGTATTCTCGTTTTTCGTTTCAAACCAAAAAACGGGAAAACGGAAATGGGCGGTCGTATTTCCGTTTTTGGTTCTAAATTCAAAAACGGAAAAACCACAGAACCAAAGTCAAATAACGAGCCGTATTTCGTTTTTGCAAATCCCTTTTTTGTTTTTTCCTTTCCGTTGACGCAGAGCACAACAGGTAACCCGGAAAGAAGAATATTTCAAAATAAAAGTGAAGGCAATATAATGACCGTATGCAAGAAATAAATAAATAAATCTCGGCCGATGGGAGTGTGTTAGCAACAGTAGTTGACTACATGCAGTTTAATATTCATTTATCTATAACTTCCTGGTCCATATACAGTAGAAAACGAATCATTCTCAATTCATTGGTTAAAGCAGTTTAGTCTTATCTTTTCTGACAGACTTGTTCTTTTAAATGAACACTTTCTTCCCGATGAAGGTTTCTGTCTGGCTTTTATTGAACAGGATGTCCCAACTATAGTTGCAGTTTCTGCACTTACAACCTATTTACTATGCCGACTCTGACAATTATCGGAGTAAGTTGAACCCAAAATGAATTCATTAACTTGTCTTTTCCATTCAGTACAACATAGAAGCACATATGACTACATATTGATAAATGATAGAAAAACACATTAAGGCTATCATCATTAAATTTACACTAAATATATGAGATTACATGTAAAGAATATATCGATATCTGAGATCAAAACACTCTTAGCTCAATATAAGGAAAGAAATCATCAAAGAGAATGAAACTTAAATGAGGATAAATCATATGAATAAAAAGTCAATTACATCTTAAGATAGCACTTCCCATGTGGCTATAGATTACTGCACTGTTGTTGTTTTTGCACAGTACCTTTTGAAAAGATGCCTGGAAGTCTGGAATGTGTCTAGGGACACTAGTTGTTGCACTATGACCATTAATTGCATTGTATTATGTTGTGCTATGCTCTATTGCACATGTTTTTATGTCTTATGACATTTTGCTATTTTTCAAATATTTTAATAAAGACGTTCATGTTTCAAGTTCAAGTACATATAATCTTAGAAAATCCTTTTTTTACCGTGGTATCGAAATTGGCATCGAGAATCGTGTTATTTTTACATGGAAATGGGTGGGGCTAAGTGCCGAATGGGGCGCTTTATGCCTTTCGAGTGGAAAACATGGAAACGGATCAGCTATCACCGTACGACGCCACGTTTGACCGTGGACACCTCGGTTATGTTACCGGATGCGCAGTGATGACCCCGAATGGTCCCAAAAAGGCCAAATTAAGCACAAGGGAGCCGCTTTGCAGTTTTGAAAAGAAACATCAAAAACGAAACAGGGTCAACTCTCCCAAATCAGGGTCAACTCTTCCAAATCAGGGTCAACTGTCCCAAATATCCCATTGCCTTTTGGACCTGTTTTTCCTTGTTTGGACTTGCTTGTCATGCTGAATCAAGTCATCACAGGGAATGTATGATGCAAAATTCAGGCAGTTTCAACCTTTTTCTCAGATTTTATGTCCATTTTTATATGATGCACCAATTACGACCTTTGACCTGTTTTTTGGCACCTTAATGCCTGGTTTTGGGCACCTTAACTTGGACCTACGACCTCTAAATTTTAGTAATTTCATTTTAGTGATTTAGTGTTCTATCTTACTTTAAAGTATTTTTAATTAATTAAAAGGCTGTTAATGACGTATACATGTTTCTGTTGATGTTGGGTCCTATACAAACACTAATAAACGACTTGTTGTTATAAAAGTGACATATGTTGGACACAAGAGGACACTCTACTAGGATGCATTGGATTGAAGTCATTAGCATGCTGCTAAAAGGAGATAGCTTTTCCAAGGGTCTACAGACTTCTTACTTTGCAGACTGAATCAAGGAATAAGGGGGAAGGTGTGATGCAAAATTCAGGCGGTTTCAACCTTTTTCTCAGATTTTATGACCGTTTTTACATATTTTTTACACATTTTACAATCCGTTACGCGTGGAACCCGTTACGCGTGGAACCCGTTACGCGTGGAACATGTTACGCGTGGAACCCGTTACGTATTGCAATCTGTGACGCACAGAACCCGTTACGCATGGAATCCGTTACGTATTGCAATCCGTTACGCGTGGAACCCGTTACGCGTGGAACCCGTTACGCGTGGAACCCGTTACGCGTGGAACCCGTTACGCATGGAATCCGTTACGTATTGCAATCTGTGACGCACAGAACCCGTTACGCATGGAATCCGTTACGTATTGCAATCCGTTACGCGTGGACCCCGTTACGCGTGGAACCCGTTACGCGTGGAACCCGTTACGCATGGAATCCGATTACGTATTGCAATCTGTGACGCACAGAACCCATTACGCATGGAATCCGTTACGCGTGGAACCCGTTACGCGTGGAACCCGTTACGCGTGGAACCCGTTACGCGTGGACCCCGTTACGCGTGGAACCCGTTACGCGTGGAACCCGTTACGCGTGGAATCCGTTACGCGTGGAACCCGTTACGTGTGGAACCCGTTACGCGTGGACCCCGTTACGCGTGGAACCCGTTACGCGTGGAACCCGTTACGCATGGAATCCGTTACGTATTGCAATCTGTGACGCACAGAACCCGTTACGCATGGAATCCGTTACGTATTGCAATCCGTTACGCGTGGAACCCGTTACGCGTGGAACCCGTTACGCGTGGAACCCGTTACGCGTGGAACCCGTTACGCGTGGAACCCGTTACGCGTGGAATCCGTTACGCGTGGAACCCGTTACGCATGGAATCCGTTACGTATTGCAATCCGTTACGCGTGGAACCCGTTACGCGCGGAACCCGTTACGCGTGGAACCCGTTACGCGTGGAACCCGTTACGCGTGGAACCCGTTACGCGTGGAACCAGTGGAACACGTGGAACCCAGTACGCGTGGAACCCGTTACGCGTGGAACCCGTTACGCATGGAATCCGTTACGTATTGCAATCTGTGACGCACAGAACCCGTTACGCATGGAATCCGTTACGTATTGCAATCCGTTACGCGTGGAACCCGTTACGCGTGGAACCCGTTACGCGTGGAACCCGTTACGCGTGGACCCCGTTACGCGTGGAACCCGTTACGCGTGGAACCCGTTACGCATGGAATCCGTTACGTATTGCAATCTGTGACGCACAGAACCCGTTACGCATGGAATCCGTTACGCGTGGAACCCGTTACGCGTGGAACCCGTTACGCGTGGAACCCGTTACGCGTGGACCCCGTTACGCGTGGAACCCGTTACGCGTGGAACCCGTTACGCGTGGAATCCGTTACGCGTGGAACCCGTTACGCGTGGAACCCGTTACGCGTGGACCCCGTTACGCGTGGAACCCGTTACGCGTGGAACCCGTTACGCATGGAATCCGTTACGTATTGCAATCTGTGACGCACAGAACCCGTTACGCATGGAATCCGTTACGTATTGCAATCCGTTACGCGTGGAACCCGTTACGCGTGGACCCCGTTACGCGTGGAACCCGTTACGCGTGGAACCCGTTACGCGTGGAACCCGTTACGCGTGGAACCCGTTACGCACAGAACCCGTTACGCGTGGAATCCGTTACGCGTGGAACCCGTTACGCATGGAATCCGTTACGTATTGCAATCCGTTACGCGCGGAACCCGTTACGCGCGGAACCCGTTACGCGCGGAACCCGTTACGCGTGGAACCCGTTACGCGTGGAACCCGTTACGCGTGGAACCCGTTACGCGTGGAACCCGTTACGCGTGGAACCAGTGGAACACGTGGAACCCAGTACGCGTGGAACCCGTTACGCGTGGAACCCGTTACGCATGGAATCCGTTACGTATTGCAATCTGTGACGCACAGAACCCATTACGCATGGAACCCGTTACGCGTGGAACCCGTTACGCGTGGAACCCGTTACGCGTGGAACCCGTTACGCGTGGACACCATTACGCGTGGAACCCGTTACGCGTGGAACCCGTTACCCGTTTCTGCACTTACAACCTATTTACTATGCCGACTCTGACAATTATCGGAGTAAGTTGAACCCAAAATGAATTCATTAACTTGTCTTTTCCATTCAGTACAACATAGAAGCACATATGACTACATATTGATAAATGATAGAAAAACACATTAAGGCTATCATCATTAAATTTACACTAAATATATGAGATTACATGTAAAGAATATATCGATATCTGAGATCAAAACACTCTTAGCTCAATATAAGGAAAGAAATCATCAAAGAGAATGAAACTTAAATGAGGATAAATCATATGAATAAAAAGTCAATTACATCTTAAGATAGCACTTCCCATGTGGCTATAGATTACTGCACTGTTGTTGTTTTTGCACAGTACCTTTTGAAAAGATGCCTGGAAGTCTGGAATGTGTCTAGGGACACTAGTTGTTGCACTATGACCATTAATTGCATTGTATTATGTTGTGCTATGCTCTATTGCACATGTTTTTATGTCTTATGACATTTTGCTATTTTTCAAATATTTTAATAAAGACGTTCATGTTTCAAGTTCAAGTACATATAATCTTAGAAAATCCTTTTTTTACCGTGGTATCGAAATTGGCATCGAGAATCGTGTTATTTTTACATGGAAATGGGTGGGGCTAAGTGCCGAATGGGGCGCTTTATGCCTTTCGAGTGGAAAACATGGAAACGGATCAGCTATCACCGTACGACGCCACGTTTGACCGTGGACACCTCGGTTATGTTACCGGATGCGCAGTGATGACCCCGAATGGTCCCAAAAAGGCCAAATTAAGCACAAGGGAGCCGCTTTGCAGTTTTGAAAAGAAACATCAAAAACGAAACAGGGTCAACTCTCCCAAATCAGGGTCAACTCTTCCAAATCAGGGTCAACTGTCCCAAATATCCCATTGCCTTTTGGACCTGTTTTTCCTTGTTTGGACTTGCTTGTCATGCTGAATCAAGTCATCACAGGGAATGTATGATGCAAAATTCAGGCAGTTTCAACCTTTTTCTCAGATTTTATGTCCATTTTTATATGATGCACCAATTACGACCTTTGACCTGTTTTTTGGCACCTTAATGCCTGGTTTTGGGCACCTTAACTTGGACCTACGACCTCTAAATTTTAGTAATTTCATTTTAGTGATTTAGTGTTCTATCTTACTTTAAAGTATTTTTAATTAATTAAAAGGCTGTTAATGACGTATACATGTTTCTGTTGATGTTGGGTCCTATACAAACACTAATAAACGACTTGTTGTTATAAAAGTGACATATGTTGGACACAAGAGGACACTCTACTAGGATGCATTGGATTGAAGTCATTAGCATGCTGCTAAAAGGAGATAGCTTTTCCAAGGGTCTACAGACTTCTTACTTTGCAGACTGAATCAAGGAATAAGGGGGAAGGTGTGATGCAAAATTCAGGCGGTTTCAACCTTTTTCTCAGATTTTATGACCGTTTTTACATATTTTTTACACATTTTACAATCCGTTACGCGTGGAACCCGTTACGCGTGGAACCCGTTACGCGTGGAACATGTTACGCGTGGAACCCGTTACGTATTGCAATCTGTGACGCACAGAACCCGTTACGCATGGAATCCGTTACGTATTGCAATCCGTTACGCGTGGAACCCGTTACGCGTGGAACCCGTTACGCGTGGAACCCGTTACGCGTGGAACCCGTTACGCATGGAATCCGTTACGTATTGCAATCTGTGACGCACAGAACCCGTTACGCATGGAATCCGTTACGTATTGCAATCCGTTACGCGTGGACCCCGTTACGCGTGGAACCCGTTACGCGTGGAACCCGTTACGCATGGAATCCGTTACGTATTGCAATCTGTGACGCACAGAACCCATTACGCATGGAATCCGTTACGCGTGGAACCCGTTACGCGTGGAACCCGTTACGCGTGGAACCCGTTACGCGTGGACCCCGTTACGCGTGGAACCCGTTACGCGTGGAACCCGTTACGCGTGGAATCCGTTACGCGTGGAACCCGTTACGTGTGGAACCCGTTACGCGTGGACCCCGTTACGCGTGGAACCCGTTACGCGTGGAACCCGTTACGCATGGAATCCGTTACGTATTGCAATCTGTGACGCACAGAACCCGTTACGCATGGAATCCGTTACGTATTGCAATCCGTTACGCGTGGAACCCGTTACGCGTGGAACCCGTTACGCGTGGAACCCGTTACGCGTGGAACCCGTTACGCGTGGAACCCGTTACGCGTGGAATCCGTTACGCGTGGAACCCGTTACGCATGGAATCCGTTACGTATTGCAATCCGTTACGCGTGGAACCCGTTACGCGCGGAACCCGTTACGCGTGGAACCCGTTACGCGTGGAACCCGTTACGCGTGGAACCCGTTACGCGTGGAACCAGTGGAACACGTGGAACCCAGTACGCGTGGAACCCGTTACGCGTGGAACCCGTTACGCATGGAATCCGTTACGTATTGCAATCTGTGACGCACAGAACCCGTTACGCATGGAATCCGTTACGTATTGCAATCCGTTACGCGTGGAACCCGTTACGCGTGGAACCCGTTACGCGTGGAACCCGTTACGCGTGGACCCCGTTACGCGTGGAACCCGTTACGCGTGGAACCCGTTACGCATGGAATCCGTTACGTATTGCAATCTGTGACGCACAGAACCCGTTACGCATGGAATCCGTTACGCGTGGAACCCGTTACGCGTGGAACCCGTTACGCGTGGAACCCGTTACGCGTGGACCCCGTTACGCGTGGAACCCGTTACGCGTGGAACCCGTTACGCGTGGAATCCGTTACGCGTGGAACCCGTTACGCGTGGAACCCGTTACGCGTGGACCCCGTTACGCGTGGAACCCGTTACGCGTGGAACCCGTTACGCATGGAATCCGTTACGTATTGCAATCTGTGACGCACAGAACCCGTTACGCATGGAATCCGTTACGTATTGCAATCCGTTACGCGTGGAACCCGTTACGCGTGGACCCCGTTACGCGTGGAACCCGTTACGCGTGGAACCCGTTACGCGTGGAACCCGTTACGCGTGGAACCCGTTACGCACAGAACCCGTTACGCGTGGAATCCGTTACGCGTGGAACCCGTTACGCATGGAATCCGTTACGTATTGCAATCCGTTACGCGCGGAACCCGTTACGTGCGGAACCCGTTACGCGCGGAACCCGTTACGCGTGGAACCCGTTACGCGTGGAACCCGTTACGCGTGGAACCCGTTACGCGTGGAACCCGTTACGCGTGGAACCCGTTACGCGTGGAACCAGTGGAACACGTGGAACCCAGTACGCGTGGAACCCGTTACGCGTGGAACCCGTTACGCATGGAATCCGTTACGTATTGCAATCTGTGACGCACAGAACCCATTACGCATGGAATCCGTTACGCGTGGAACCCGTTACACGTGGAACCCGTTACGCGTGGAACCCGTTACGCGTGGAACCCGTTACGCGTGGACCCCGTTACGCGTGGACCCCGTTACGCGTGGAACCCGTTACGCGTGGAACCCGTTACGCATGGAATCCGTTACGTATTGCAATCTGTGACGCACAGAACCCGTTACGCATGGAATCCGTTACGTATTGCAATCCGTTACGCGTGGAACCCGTTACGCGTGGACCCCGTTACGCGTGGAACCCGTTACGCGTGGAACCCGTTACGCGTGGAACCCGTTACGCGTGGAACCCGTTACGCGTGGAACCCGTTACGCGTGGAACCCGTTACGCGTGGAACCCGTTACGCGTGGAACCCGTTACGCATGGAATCCGTTACGTATTGCAATCCGTTACGCGTGGAACCCGTTACGCGCGGAACCCGTTACGCGTGGAACCCGTTACGCGTGGAACCCGTTACGCGTGGAACCCGTTACGCGTGGAACCAGTGGAACACGTGGAACCCAGTACGCGTGGAACCCGTTACGCGTGGAACCCGTTACGCATGGAATCCGTTACGTATTGCAATCTGTGACGCACAGAACCCGTTACGCATGGAATCCGTTACGTATTGCAATCCGTTACGCGTGGAACCCGTTACGCGTGGAACCCGTTACGCGTGGAACCCGTTACGCGTGGACCCCGTTACGCGTGGAACCCGTTACGCGTGGAACCCGTTACGCATGGAATCCGTTACGTATTGCAATCTGTGACGCACAGAACCCGTTACGCATGGAATCCGTTACGTATTGCAATCCGTTACGCGTGGAACCCGTTACGCGTGGAACCCGTTACGCGTGGAACATGTTACGCGTGGAACCCGTGGAACACGTGGAACCCGTTACGCGTGGAACCCGTTACGCGTGGAACCCGTTACGCGTGGAACCCGTTATGCGTGGAACCTGTTACCCGTGGAACCCGTTACGCGTGGAACCCGTGGAACACGTGGAACCAGTGGAACACGTGGAACCCGTTACGCGTGGAACCCGTTACGCGTGGAACCCGTTACGCATGGAATCCGTTACGTATTGCAATCTGTGACGCACAGAACCCGTTACGCACGGAATCCGTTACGTATTGCAATCCGTTACGCGTGGAACCCGTTACGCGTGGAACCCGTTACGCGTGGAACCCGTTACGCGTGGAACCCGTTACGCGTGGAACCCGTTACGCGTGGACCCCGTTACGCGTGGAACCCGTTACGCGTGGAACCCGTTACGCATGGAATCCGTTACGTATTGCAATCTGTGACGCACAGAACCCGTTACGCATGGAATCTGTTACGTATTGCAATCCGTTACGCGTGGAACCCGTTACGCGTGGAACCCGTTACGCGTGGAACCCGTTACGCATGGAATCCGTTACGTATTGCAATCTGTGACGCACAGAACCCATTACGCATGGAATCCGTTACGCGTGGAACCCGTTACGCGTGGAACCCGTTACGCGTGGAACCCGTTACGCGTGGACCCCGTTACGCGTGGAACCCGTTACGCGTGGAACCCGTTACGCGTGGAATCCGTTACGCGTGGAACCCGTTACGTGTGGAACCCGTTACGCGTGGACCCCGTTACGCGTGGAACCCGTTACGCGTGGAACCCGTTACGCATGGAATCCGTTACGTATTGCAATCTGTGACGCACAGAACCCGTTACGCATGGAATCCGTTACGTATTGCAATCCGTTACGCGTGGAACCCGTTACGCGTGGAACCCGTTACGCGTGGAACCCGTTACGCGTGGAACCCGTTACGCGTGGAACCCGTTACGCGTGGAACCCGTTACGCGTGGAATCCGTTACGCGTGGAACCCGTTACGCATGGAATCCGTTACGTATTGCAATCCGTTACGCGTGGAACCCGTTACGCGCGGAACCCGTTACGCGTGGAACCCGTTACGCGTGGAACCCGTTACGCGTGGAACCCGTTACGCGTGGAACCCGTTACGCGTGGAATCCGTTACGCGTGGAACCCGTTACGCATGGAATCCGTTACGTATTGCAATCCGTTACGCGTGGAACCCGTTACGCGCGGAACCCGTTACGCGTGGAACCCGTTACGCGTGGAACCCGTTACGCGTGGAACCCGTTACGCGTGGAACCAGTGGAACACGTGGAACCCAGTACGCGTGGAACCCGTTACGCGTGGAACCCGTTACGCATGGAATCCGTTACGTATTGCAATCTGTGACGCACAGAACCCGTTACGCATGGAATCCGTTACGTATTGCAATCCGTTACGCGTGGAACCCGTTACGCGTGGAACCCGTTACGCGTGGAACCCGTTACGCGTGGACCCCGTTACGCGTGGAACCCGTTACGCGTGGAACCCGTTACGCATGGAATCCGTTACGTATTGCAATCTGTGACGCACAGAACCCGTTACGCATGGAATCCGTTACGCGTGGAACCCGTTACGCGTGGAACCCGTTACGCGTGGAACCCGTTACGCGTGGACCCCGTTACGCGTGGAACCCGTTACGCGTGGAACCCGTTACGCGTGGAATCCGTTACGCGTGGAACCCGTTACGCGTGGAACCCGTTACGCGTGGACCCCGTTACGCGTGGAACCCGTTACGCGTGGAACCCGTTACGCATGGAATCCGTTACGTATTGCAATCTGTGACGCACAGAACCCGTTACGCATGGAATCCGTTACGTATTGCAATCCGTTACGCGTGGAACCCGTTACGCGTGGACCCCGTTACGCGTGGAACCCGTTACGCGTGGAACCCGTTACGCGTGGAACCCGTTACGCACAGAACCCGTTACGCGTGGAATCCGTTACGCGTGGAACCCGTTACGCATGGAATCCGTTACGTATTGCAATCCGTTACGCGTGGAACCCGTTACGCGTGGAATCCGTTACGCGTGGAACCCGTTACGCGTGGAACCCGTTACGCGTGGACCCCGTTACGCGTGGACCCCGTTACGCGTGGAACCCGTTATGCGTGGAACCCGTTACGCATGGAATCCGTTACGTATTGCAATCTGTGACGCACAGAACCCGTTACGCATGGAATCCGTTACGTATTGCAATCCGTTACGCGTGGAACCCGTTACGCGTGGACCCCGTTACGCGTGGAACCCGTTACGCGTGGAACCCGTTACGCGTGGAACCCGTTACGCGTGGAACCCGTTACGCGTGGAACCCGTTACGCGTGGAACCCGTTACGCGTGGAATCCGTTACGCATGGAATCCGTTACGTATTGCAATCCGTTACGCGCGGAACCCGTTACGCGCGGAACCCGTTACGCGCGGAACCCGTTACGCGTGGACACCATTACGCGTGGAACCCGTTACGCGTGGAACCCGTTACGCGTGGAATCCGTTACGCGTGGAACCCGTTACGCGTGGAACCCGTTACGCGTGGACCCCGTTACGCGTGGACCCCGTTACGCGTGGAACCCGTTACGCGTGGAACCCGTTACGCATGGAATCCGTTACGTATTGCAATCTGTGACGCACAGAACCCGTTACGCATGGAATCCGTTACGTATTGCAATCCGTTACGCGTGGAACCCGTTACGCGTGGACCCCGTTACGCGTGGAACCCGTTACGCGTGGAACCCGTTACGCGTGGAACCCGTTACGCGTGGAACCCGTTACGCGTGGAACCCGTTACGCGTGGAACCCGTTACGCGTGGAATCCGTTACGCGTGGAACCCGTTACGCATGGAATCCGTTACGTATTGCAATCCGTTACGCGTGGAACCCGTTACGCGCGGAACCCGTTACGCGTGGAACCCGTTACGCGTGGAACCCGTTACGCGTGGAACCCGTTACGCGTGGAACCAGTGGAACACGTGGAACCCAGTACGCGTGGAACCCGTTACGCGTGGAACCCGTTACGCATGGAATCCGTTACGTATTGCAATCTGTGACGCACAGAACCCGTTACGCATGGAATCCGTTACGTATTGCAATCCGTTACGCGTGGAACCCGTTACGCGTGGAACCCGTTACGCGTGGAACCCGTTACGCGTGGACCCCGTTACGCGTGGAACCCGTTACGCGTGGAACCCGTTACGCATGGAATCCGTTACGTATTGCAATCTGTGACGCACAGAACCCGTTACGCATGGAATCCGTTACGTATTGCAATCCGTTACGCGTGGAACCCGTTACGCGTGGAACCCGTTACGCGTGGAACATGTTACGCGTGGAACCCGTGGAACACGTGGAACACGTGGAACCCGTTACGCGTGGAACCCGTTACGCGTGGAACCCGTTACGCGTGGAACCCGTTATGCGTGGAACCTGTTACCCGTGGAACCCGTTACGCGTGGAACCCGTGGAACACGTGGAACCAGTGGAACACGTGGAACCCGTTACGCGTGGAACCCGTTACGCGTGGAACCCGTTACGCATGGAATCCGTTACGTATTGCAATCTGTGACGCACAGAACCCGTTACGCACGGAATCCGTTACGTATTGCAATCCGTTACGCGTGGAACCCGTTACGCGTGGAACCCGTTACGCGTGGAACCCGTTACGCGTGGAACCCGTTACGCGTGGAACCCGTTACGCGTGGACCCCGTTACGCGTGGAACCCGTTACGCGTGGAACCCGTTACGCATGGAATCCGTTACGTATTGCAATCTGTGACGCACAGAACCCGTTACGCATGGAATCTGTTTTGTATTGCAATCCGTTACGCGTGGAACCCGTTACGCGTGGAACCCGTTACGCGTGGAACCCGTTACGCGTGGAACCCATTACGCGTGGAATCTGTGATGCACGGAACCCGTTACGCGTGGAACCCGTTACGCGTGAAACCCGTTACGTGTGGAACATGTTACGCGTGGAACCCGTGGAACCCGTGGAACACGTGGAACCCGTTACGCGTGGAACCCTTTACACGTGGAACCCGTTACGCGTGGAACCTGTTACCCGTGGAACCCGTTACGCGTGGAACACGTGGAACACGTGGAACCCAGTACGCGTGGAACCCGTTACGCGTGGAACCCGTTACGCATGGAATCCGTTACGTATTGCAATCTGTGACGCACAGAACCCGTTACGCATGGAATCCGTTACGTATTGCAATCCGTTACGCGTGGAACCCGTTACGCGTGGAACCCGTTA
Organism: Leptoclinus maculatus; assembly: GCA_032191485.1. Lineage (NCBI taxonomy): Eukaryota > Metazoa > Chordata > Actinopteri > Perciformes > Stichaeidae > Leptoclinus > Leptoclinus maculatus. The sequence goes on along the minus strand of JAVDOI010000012.1, from coordinate 21,414,480 downwards.
CGCGTGGAACTCGTTACGCATGGAATCCGTTACGTATTGCAATCCGTGACGCACAGAACCCGTTACGCGTGGAACATGTTACGCGTGGAACCCGTTACGTGTGGAACCTGTTACGCGTGGAACCCGTTACGCGTGGAACCCGTTATGCGTGGACCCCGTTATGCGTGGAACCTGTTACGCGTGGAACCCGTTAAGCGTGGAACCCGTTATGCGTGGAATCCGTGATGCACGGAACCCGTTACGCGTGGAACCCGTTACGCGTGGAATCCGTTACCCGTGGAACCCGTTACGCGTGGAACCCGTTACGCGTGGAACCCGTTTCGCGTGGAACCCGTTACGCGTGGAACCCGTTTTGCACGGAATCCGTTACGCGTGGAACCCGGTACGCGTGGAACCCGTCACGCGTGGAACCCGTTACGCGTGGAACCCGTTACACGTGGAACCCGTTACGCGTGGAACTTGTTACCCGTGGAACCCGTTATGAGTGGAACCCATTACACGTGGAACCCATTACACGTGGAACCCGCGGAACCTGTTATGCAACTTAGCAGATCAGGATTCCATGAGGAGAAGCCAGTGAGCATTTAGAAACTCCTCTATGAAAACTATCTGTCCGGTGATCTGAATGAAAATGATTTACTCGAGTCGTTTGATTTCCTGCATCTGACCCTCTCCATTCTCAGAAACCAGTGAGGACAATGTTTCCCATTGAGGAGGAGTCACCTGGTCTGGACTCCCTGGAGACTCTCTGGTCTTGTGGGCCGATAGCAGCGAGAGGGGGTCGGGGGGCTTTGGAGCCCGACTCTAAAGGTCTGAGGGAACGTGTGAAAACTGCCCCTCTGGTCCTGCATCCCTAAGTTCAATGTAATAAAGTTACTGACCAAATGTCTACATTTTTTATTTTTGAAACCCATTCCGGTGGTTTAACTGTGCCAGCAACATGCTCACTCAACCAAGGGTCACACAAACATTGAGTGTAACATACATATTTATGCACAGGTCTTACACACACACACTTACAATCAAACACACATGATTGCCCTTAGTCTCTACCCCCCAGGTGTGATGGACTTAGCAATCTCACGTTGAAGTAGCTGCCTTTAAGTCATTAGCAGTGTGCTGACATTTACTTAATTTCCCATTTACGTGGGCGAGGAAAACAGACTCACTCTAAAACCAGCTCATCTACTCACTGCAAAGAGAAAAATGTATAGTGACACATAAAAGGTCTCTTATTCTGTACCGCCTCTGTCCGATACGAGGTCCCATGTCGTATGGATTCCAATGTCAAGCTTATGATGTCCAAAATCAAACTCTGATGTGTGTTTTCTTTTTATTTGTTTTCATCATCAGCATTATTTTCTGCTCAGTCCCTTCTGTAATGGCTGGAGAGTTGCCCTGAAAAGCCCTTTAAAAGAACAAGTATGTCAGAAAAGATAAGACTAAACTGCTTTAACTGCTGCTTTAACTGCTTGAATTGAGAATGATTAGTTTTCTACTGTATATGGACCAGGAGGTTATAGATAAATGAATATTAAACTGCATGTAGTCAACTACTGTTGCTAACACACTCCCATCGGCCCAGAGTTATTTATTTATTAATTGCTTGCATACAGTCATTATATTGCCTTCACTTTTATTTTGAAATATTCTTTTTTCCGGGTTACCTGTTGTGCTCTGCGTCTCGTTTTAAAGGAAAAAACAAAAAGGGATTTGCAAAAACGAAATACGGCTCGTTATTTGACTTTGGTTCTGTGGTTTTTCCGTTTTTGAATTCAGAACCAAAAACGGAAATACGACCACCCATTTCCGTTTTCCCGTTTTTTGGTTTGAAACGAAAAACGAGAATACCATGGTATTTCCGTATTTTCGTTTTATCGAATGAACGGTAAAACAGATGACTAAAGCGTACACGGACCATATAGATGCACTAAAATATGTGTCGGCTGATTTGAACACGGAGATGCGAGTGTCTGCTGACTTGACCGTAGTTGAAAACAACACACGGGAAACTGGGTGCACTGGGTGCATACGCAAGAAAAACAAACAAAAAACAATTAATTAATGTGCCTGCTGTCTATATACGCTGTTCAAATGCCATTATTCTAATTTATTTTGCTCCCTGTCCCCAAATGATAATTTTACTTTGGAAGATAACCGGAAGTATTTGTAGTATGTTAATTAGGACCGACGTGTTTAGATATTTTTCAATATCAACTTCAATTTTAACGTGTTTTTGCGCGCTGCACAAAGTGTCCTTTTTATCCTCTTGTTTCGAAAGATATTATTCGCAAATTAATTTATTGTTGGAGTATTGACCGGAAGTACAACTATTTATCTTCCGGGTAAGTAACCGTCTCTAAAGTATGGTTATATGCTAGCAACACATTAACGCTAGACCGAAGCTAGTTAAAACGTTCCTAAATTAGGAAGAAACACGAAGCCTGTCGTAGCGGAACTTTGCAGCCACTGGTGGCTGATTTTACAGCGGGTTACAAAGAAACTCTCAGGCCATATCATGTACTAACCTAACGCTAACGCTAGCTGCGCCCCTGTCGACAGTCACAATACGTCCTGCTGGTGGTACAGGAGCCATGGAGGGCCCGTCCTCTCGTTTAACGGCCTCCCGAGACTGGCTGGTGGGCAGGAGAGACTCCAGTGGGGATGCAGAGTCAGACCGGGACATAAAAACACACTTTCGCGTCTGTCGCTTCATTATGGAGACAGGTAAACCACGGATGTGTGTGTGTGTGTGTGTGTGTGTGTGTGTGTGTGTGTGTGTGTGTGTGTGTGTGTGTGTGTGTGTGTGTGTGTGTGTGTGTGTGTGTGTGTGTGTGTGTGTGTGTGTGTGTGTGTGTGTGTGTGTGTGTGTGTGTGTGTGTGTGTGTGTGTGTGTGTGTGTGTTCACAGTGCACTAAGGAAAAGATGAAAAGTTATGCATAGTAACTATAAAAAGAATAATGTTGACATTTTGAGTTGCTACCTAAACATGACGAGATATTAGAGAGCCTTTATTGACTTTTGAGATAATAAGGACTTACTATCGCATTATTTTAATTTAGTAAGTTACAATTTCTACTTTTTTTATTAGAATTTGTATCAGATTTGTTTTTCTTGTCGAGGTGGATATAGAGACAATTTATCAATTGATTGTTAAATTCACCACACATCTGATCCATCAAACAGCACTCATTCAGCTTTGCTTTTGCCTCTACACTATTGATTGTTTACTACTGTGTTGTTGTTTTTTGAATGGAGGAAGATTGTGATAATTGTAAGCAAGTTAGAAATGGACACGTAGAGCCATAATCATACTGGCCTGCTGCACAGATTTTTTTCTCAGTGATTCAAATAAAGAATGTGAAGTAAGTTGAATTTTAATGTCAGTTCCGTGTAATTATCAGGACATATTGCCGATCTGGAATAGATTACAACCAATGCAATACATGCATATGTTTAGCATGAATCTGTCAAAGATGATACAACTTTGATTTAGAAATGAGTGCTCCTCTAACGAGTTGACTCCGGCCTCGTCCTCCCTGCTCAGGAGTGAAGCTGGGGATGCGCTCGGTGCCCGTAGCCACAGCCTGCGTGTTGTACCACCGCTTCTTTGAACGTGCCAGCGTGCATGCTTATGAACCCTACCTGGTGGCCATGAGCTGTGTGTACCTGGCTGGCAAAGTGGAGGAGCAGCACACCAGGACCCGTGACATCCTCAACGTAAGCCACAGGTAAGATGCTTGGTGAAGAGTGAACACGGATCTTCATGGCCACTTTTAAATCCTACTGCTGGGAGCAAAAAGAAAACTCAGCACACTGTCTGCTATTATGATGAAGTACCACTTCACCTAATTCACATGGAAACACAGTTAGTCACCGTTTTAAGGTGGAATGTTAGTTGAGAGGTTCTGTCTTGACTTTCTGAACTCAACGGTGAGTGCATTTCATTCAAACCAATAACATAATCATATAGAACTAACTAATTACATTGATTTGTGTGCAAAATACTTTTACAATTATTTGATTAATTGTTTGTTCTGTAAAAATAGTGAACAAGACTAAGTGGAAACCATAGAAATGCATTCTGTTTCTATGGTGGGAACTCGATATGTGTGTGGTCGATGTGATAAATTGTGGCCAAAAATAGTCTCCAAAGCCCAAGCTGACATATTCAAATCACCTGTTCTGTCCAACCAAAAGCCCAATTTACTCCGCTTGCTTTCACAGAATACAACAATAGCAGCAAATATTCACATTTGAGAAGCTGGAGCCAGTGAATTTTTGGCCTCTTCTTTTTCTTTCCATCAACTAATCAATCGGTTAATCGACAAAGTGTTTCAGCTTTAGTTTGATTTCACATGATCAACGTTGTTCTTGTCAATAACCCAGGACCATGTCTTTGAACTCTTGAGACAGCTCAGCAGGAATATTCTTGTGAATGGGAAGTTAAAAATAAGCGATTAGGGGAACAATCTTTACTCACTCTGCAGCTTTTAAACATATTACACAGTTTTCATCAACAGGATACGTTTGATCACTGTCTATTATTCTTTGAGGATTTCTCGTCCATGCTTTCTTAAAGTTGAGTCCACTTACTAACTTGTTCTGGAGCTTTTGACTGTTGGCAGCAACATGACCTTGCTTCTATGTCATTTTCAGTGGAATATGTTTTGGGTTTGGACTGTTAGATGGACACATCGAGACATTTAAACGTGTCACATTGGACTCTGGGAAATTGTGATAGACACAATGTGAGAAATGTGATTAATTGTTCAATGGTGTGACTAATTTATAAATAAACCAATAATGAATACATTTTAAACTGTGGCCCTGCTTTACACGTCTTAGTAAACTAGCCAATGTTTGCATGTATTTGATGCCGAACTCATGATCAGTATCAACTGATCATCATCATCAGATGTGTCTGTTTTTATTTAGCTGGCAACAAGTCAAATTTCACTTCCCATTCCTCCCTTGCAGGTATTTCAACAGTGGCAGTGCTCCTCTAGAATGTGACAAGGAGTTCTGGGATTTGAGGGACAGCGTGGTGCAGTGTGAGCTCCTCATCCTCCGACGGCTCAACTTCCAAGTCTCCTTTGAACACCCTCACAAGGTGTGTGTGTGTGTGTGTGTGTGTGTGTGTGTGTGTGTGTGTGTGTGTGTGTGTGTGTGTGTGTGTGTGTGTGTGTGTGTGTGTGTGTGTGTGTGTGTGTGTGTGTGTGTGTGTGTGTGTGTGTGTGTGTGTGTGTGTGTGTGTGTGTGTGTGTGTGTGTGTGTGTGTGTGTGTGTGTGTACTCCTGTCTCCCCCTATTTGCCGTCGAGCCTCTGTGTCTGTAACTGTTACTGTCGATGTCGTCGTTGTTGTCTAGATGTGTGTGTGTGTGTGTGTGTGTGTGCCGTTGCAGTACGGTCTGGGTCAAAGGAGTGTTTTCAGATTTTAGTTCACTTTTCTTAGCTGATCTGATATTCTCAAGCTTTTCTAATTTCCTCATTCTATTTCTTGCATTCAGTGGTCCAGAAATTGTAAGTCACTCTGTTGTCTAGTGACAGAAAGGCCAACTCAAAATGATTTAGCTGACCTGTGATTGGCTGATCCCCGTTCACACAATCCATTTGTGCATAATGTAATAAACTGTGTTTTTCTCTCCAGTATTTACTCCACTACCTGTTGTCCGCGAAGTCACTCGTGAACCGCCATGCTTGGTCTCGAACCCCCATTGCCGAGACTTCCTGGGCGTTGCTTAGAGATTGTTACCATGGCGCCATGTGCATCCGCCACATACCACAACACATCGCCATAGCAACGTTGCACCTGGCTCTAAACAGCTACGGAGTGGAGCTGCCTGTCGGGGAGAAGGAGTGGTGGCAGGTGTGTGTTCATAATGATGATGTGTGTGTGTGCCACAGAGGCTGTTTAAATAGGTGGGTTTATTAAGATGGTATCAAATGTGACACATTAGCAGCTGTGTGTGTGTGTGGCGGTAGTTTCAGCTGGGAGATGTGTTCGAGCTAGGTTCCACAAGCTCTAATAAACTCACAAAATGTCAAGAAAGGAAATACTCTTACACCTGTTCTCTTTAGTAAACACAAAATACAACCGTACACCTTCTGAATTCAAGTTCCTCTCTTTCACTCATCTACCACAGGCTGAATTGCCTTCTTAACTCATTGTAAAACACACTTCATTCAGAGTCGATAGAATCAGAATAAACACTCACCAAAGCCGTCTTTCCACTGTTCCAACAATCACCGGCTCTGATTTGGTGGAGATAAACCCTCAACTCACAGAGTTAGATGTGAGAATATTGTGGCTACACGCTCTCCTTCATCAGAGGCAGACCATTAACTTAGCTAAATAAAATTGAACATTCACCCAAAAAGTCGCCACAAAAGAACTCAGTCTCAGTTAGGGTAGACCAATAACATCATCAGTTAGCAGAAATCTGACTATAGTCCACCTGTGTGCAATATAAGTGTCACGTGATCTGACGGTCACAAGATCTAACCGAGCACCGTTAAATCCATTATTATAAACTGGAAAGAATATGACGTCGCAACAAACCTGCAAAGAGAGGACCAATACTCACAGCAGGCAAGGAGGACATTAATCAGAGAGGCACGAAAAAGACCAAAGAAAGCTCTACAGCAGGCTTTATTGAACTAGTCATATTTTGGTTAGGGTTAGGCACCAATACTACATGATTGGTTTAGGAGAAAAGATTATGGAGTGGGTTAAAATAACTAGATTAGTCCAATAAGTTATCTAAGGGGGTGTGCCTTGTACAGACCCTCCACACGACATACAGCTGTAAACAGGAATGATGGTGTCTGTCGCAAACTGCAGTAAAAAAGACTGCAGACGCGATTGAGCTGCATATTCCGACTGTGTATGTTTAAAGAAGGCTCCTGAACCTGAATAGTGTCAGCATTTCTCACATGTATCACATTAATCAGAAAAAGGCCTAATACTGAATATCCAAACAGAATATGCTGTTGACATGACCTGTATCTAATTCAGAATATTGTCATATTCCGAATGATAGTGGAATATTAGTGTGCATGTACATTTAGACAATGTCCCGTTTTTCTGGATAATCCACAGACCTCGCTGTAAGTTTCCTCTGGAGTTACCAAAAAAAAGGCCCTATGACAAACTCTTACACAATAAGGATACACAATGTTCCATCCTGTCGGAATCCGATCTCACATTTGGTGGAATTTAATGCATGTGTAGTATTCAAATGAGTCCGTCAGGACTAGCTGTAGCCGTGCACAGGTGGCCCCTGCTTTTGGAGTCATGCCAACAGCAACCATACAGCTTTGTACCACTGTGCCCTTTAACAACAGGGACATTATCACCTGACCATCCAGCTCCATCTTATTTTTTGTTATTTATTGGTTTATTTGATGAGGGACAGTGCACATTAATAAAAACATTTCTGTAACTCTTCAAAGCAGAAGTGTCTCGTGTAATTGTTCATTGTAATTGAAGGCTGGTGGCCAATGAGGTCTCTTTTGTAAGAGCTTTGATTTTGTACGTCACTAAATGCAAATGGAAAAGGTCAGGATTTGTTCTGGTTTTCTGCTTCAGGCCTCAAGGCAACAAGATCCAAGTTGTTTGAACAATGTGTGGACCTTTGATGTCCATGTTAGTTGAAGTCAGGTGTGGAACTGAAGCCTGTGTTTTTTTTGCGTAGGTGCTGTGTGTGGATGTGACCAAAGCACACATCGACGCTGTGGTCTCTGACCTCCTTCAACTCTACGACATGGAGGCCAAGTGTGTCTGAGGGACACGCCTACGAGACGTGCTCACTGGAGACGCATGGGAGTTGTTGCGTGTGAGCAGAATGAGTAAATGTGCGTATGTCGTTCCCTGTATGTCGGGGTTCAGGTGCGTTGGTGTACTCGTGTGTGTTTGTGTGAGAGAGAGGAACACTCTGTATTGCCCCAGTTAGTCTGTGAGCTGTGACAAAAAACACACCCGCACTACTGCTTCCTGCCACCGTGGGGAGACATGTCTTGCTTTCTGCTCTCTGATCACCCAGCCCTGCAGCATCCTGATGTGCTCTGGAGTTTATCATCAGCACCAGAAATATCTTCACACTCCTCATATAACATGTTTTTACTACCATGTCCACTGTATGATATTATTATTAAATCAATAATACCAACAAATCCATGAAAATGCATGGGAACGATGACCGCATGAGTGGCATTATCCTCACAGATTTGGGTCGGGAGCCACACGTGGGTCGCCAAATAAATTAGCCACATTCTTATAGTCTTTTATTCAACGTTTCTATCTGCAGTAAACCTTTGAGCCACATGAGGGAGCCTGAATGTTTGTATTCTACTTATAACATAGAATCTGATATGACTAGTGTACATTCTGTTTGTTTAACCGATGAGAGGAAATGAGAGCCTGTTAACTTATCTGGTCTCATTTATAGTATTGAACATGTGTATATGTTTGCAACACATGCATTAAGCAAAGTTGTGATTTATCAAACATACGTCTCTTCTTAACGGCTGCTTTACCTGTTCAACATAATATGAGATGATGAGGAAATGGCAGTCAAAATGATCAGGACAAATACTATATATAAAACATAACTTCACATGTGAACGACCTCCCCATACAGTAAGTGTCATCATGGTGATTGTAGTGGATATCTGAGCGCTCTGCTGCATCTCGCTGTATGAACTCTTGTCTTGTGTGTTTTGCAGTGCTGCCATTCCCAGAGACATTTTCATGAGTTAGTGAAGACAGTTTGTAATTTTATGAGGAGGACCAAGCAGATGAAGAATATGTGGCCACATGATCTGCTGTATGTTTTTTACTAATGTCTCTGCTGTTAAAATAACATTGTTTTCATTTGGCCTGTGTATTGTTCAAAATGAACTCTACAGACTGCCCCTTTCTGTTTCAAGGACATGTCTGGTGATATTCTATATTTTCTTGTCAATAAACATCATGAAAAAACTGAAACCAACAAGGAATTGACAATACAAGTGCGGTCTGTGAATCAAAGCCTTATGCATCTTATTCCTCTGTGCCAGTGAGCTCCATTGTCGTCCAAAAACACATGAAAGAGCCAAAGTGTTGCACTGGGGGACAAGTTCCTTCATCCCTCACTAGTTTATGTTGCCTCCGTCCACAGACACTGCCCTGCTGTCACAGATACTCACTAATTTTACTATTTCCCCTTGGATGAATCATTTTCTATCTTATCTTAGAGAGGGAAAAGTGTATTAATCCGTTCCCAACAAATGTTGTATTTGCTCCTGTTTGAGTAACATTTGGTGAAAACTAGTGACCAGCTGACCATGATCTTCCGTTGCGTCCCAATTTACAGTGTAACTGCACCCCCGGGTCTGAAACTAAGTCCACCTACTGCATAATTTGAAAGAATTCAAAAAAGTGGGCAAGGGGCTAAGAGATTAACCACGCCCACTTCCGTATGACGAAAGCCTTGATGCAGCATCTACAAACATGACAGCTTTTTGTACAGCTTGTAACGTAGTGATATGGCATGGGGCAGTGCATTTGATCGATTGACTGTTTATCAGACCATAAATGAGGCAAGAATTACATTGCACCCCGCGGTCCCTCCCTGCTGCTGGGAGACTACTTTGCTGGGAGTAGTGTCCTAGCAGCGGGGGGCAGGGACCCAGCATATACTATATGTATGTATATTCAGTGGGTACGGAAAGTATTCAGACCCCTTTCAATTTTTCACTTTGTTTCATTGCAGCCATTTGCTAAAATCAAAAAAGTTCATTTTATTTCTCATTAATGTACACGCAGCACCCCATCTTGACAGAAAAAAACAGATGTAGAAATTTTTGCAAATTTATTAAAAAAGAAAAACTGAAATATCACATGGTCATAAGTATTCAGACCCTTTGCTGTGACACTCATATTTAACTCACATGCTGTCCATTTCTTCTGATCCTCCTTGAGATGGTTCTACTCCTTCATTGGAGTCCAGTTGTGTTTAATTAAACTGATTGGACTTGATTAGGAAAGGCACACACCTGTCTATATAAGACCTTACAGCTCACAGTGCATGTCAGAGCAAATGAGAATCATGAGGTCGAAGGAACTGCCCAAGGAGCTCAGAGACAGAATTGTGGCAAGGCACAGATCTGGCCAAGGTTACAAAAGAATTTCTGCAGCACTCAAGGTTCCTAAGAGCACAGTGGCCTCCATAATCCTTAAATGGAAGAAGTTTGGGACGACCAGAACTCTTCCTAGACCTGGCCGTCCAGCCAAACTGAGCAATCGTGGGAGAAGAGCCTTGGTGAGAGAGGTAAAGAAGAACCCAAAGATCACTGTGGCTGAGCTCCAGAGATGCAGTAGGGAGATGGGAGAAAGTTCCACAAAGTCAACTATCCCTGCAGCCCTCCACCAGTCGGGGCTTTATGGCAGAGTGGCCCGACGGAAGCCTCTCCTAACTGCAAGACATATGAAAGCCCGCATAGAGTTTGCCAAAAAACACATGAAGGACTCCCAGACTATGAGAAATAAGATTCTCTGCTCTGATGAGACCAAGATTGAACTTTTTGGCGTTAATTCTAAGCGGTATGTGTGGAGAAAACCAGGCACTGCTCATCACCTGCCCAATACAATCCCAACAGTGAAACATGGTGGTGGCAGCATCATGCTATGGGGGTGTTTTTCAGCTGCAGGGACAGGACGACTGGTTGAAATTGAAGGAAAGATGAATGCGGCCAAGTACAGAGATATCCTGGAAGAAAACCTCTTCCAGAGTGCTCTGGACCTCAGACTGGGCCGAAGGTTCACCTTCCAACAAGACAATGACCCTAAGCACACAGCTAAAATAACAAAGGAGTGGCTTCGGAACAACTCTGTGACCATTCTTGACTGGCCCAGCCAGAGCCCTGACCTAAACCCAATTGAGCATCTCTGGAGAGACCTGAAAATGTCTGTCCACCAACGTTCACCATCCAACCTGACGGAACTGGAGAGGATCTGCAAGGAAGAATGGCAGAGGATCCCCAAATCCAGGTGTGAAAAACTTGTTTCATCATTCCCAAGAAGACTCATGGCTGTACTAGCTCAAAAGGGTGCTTCTACTCAATACTGAGCAAAGGGTCTGAATACTTATGACCATGTGATATTTCAGTTTTTCTTTTTTAATAAATTTGCAGAAATTTCTACATTTGTTTTTTTCTGTCAAGATGGGGTGCTGCGTGTACATTAATGAGAAATAAAATGAACTTTTTGGATTTTAGCAAATGGCTGCAATGAAACAAAGACTGAAAAATGTAAAGGGGTCTGAATACTTTCCGTACCCACTGTATATGCGTTTATATATGTATGTGTGTATATGGATACTGTACATGTGTAGGTGTTTTTCTTTCTTCTCTCTCCTTTGACCATGTTTTTGACATAGACACAAATACAGTGGTTGCAGAATCACATTGTTGGTTGTGGTCTTTTATCATTTGTTGCCAAGAAGAATAATGTAGAATCATTCTAAAGGTTGCTTGTAGATGATGTCAATCCGTGAATGCAGCGGTGTGAGACAGCCCAGAGCTAAAAGCCCTGATAGAGGAGAGGTAGCCCCGACTCTGTATCCCACTGGGCTAAGTGGTACTAAGTGTTTTGGCACCTTGTCCTGATTTATTTTAATAGTGACGATGTTTTAGGGGAATGTAAAGAAACAATGTGACCCTGCCAGATGGATGAGTGGTGAGAACCCAGCCAACACTTTATTATTGAAGAATACTGATAAAGGTTACTTTAATCCCCTTCTGTTTACTGCTTCACTTACAATTTCTCTTGTAAAATCAGGTGTGCCTGTCGCAAGTGTGTGTGTGTGTGTCCTGGAGTCACAGTCACATGATCCACACTGACACACCCGAGTCTCTCTTTCTGTCTCATGCAGCCTGCCTCTCTTCACGGGACAAGAGACATTATGTGCATCCCAATAGCATCACATGTCAGAATATTCCTCTTCCTGACACATTCTCTCTCTTCTCATCTGTCACTCTCTAACTCCAGTTTTTTTCCCTCCCTCATGTAGCTGCTGGGGTAAAATCTGGCTGTCTTTCTCTTCATTTGCTCCATTCCTGTCATCCTCTCTCCACCTTTTTCTTCTCTCTATCTCCATCTGCATCTCCTTTGCCTTCTGTCTCCCCTTCTCACCCTCTACATAACTCCTGTCATTTTTCCACTCCTTTTTCTCTCACCCTCTGTCCTCTTCACTGTCTCACACATCTTTCCCCTCTCCTTTTCGGCCTCCTTCCTCTGTCTCCCTAATGTTGTATTAATAATGGAGAGGGTGCATGTTCAGCCAGACTTCATGAATTAACCATCAGATGGGAAGGAGTACTCTTCTCCCTCTACACCAACGACTGCACCTCAGAGGACCCGTCTGTTAAACTCCTGAAGTTCGCAGACGACACAACGGTCATCGGCCTCATCAGGGACGGTGACGAGTCTGCGTACAGGCAGGAGGTCGACCAGCTGGTCCTCTGGTGTGGTCAGAACAACCTGGAGCTGAACAAGCTCAAAACTGTGGAGATGACAGTGGACTTCAGGAGGAGCCCCCCAACACTGCCCCCCCTCACCATACTCAACAGCACAGTGTCTGTGGTGGAGACCTTCAGGTTTCTGGGATCCACAATCTCCCAGGACCTGAAGTGGGCCTCCAACATCGACACCATCAGGAAAAAGGCCCAGAAGAGGTTGTACTTCCTGCACCAGCTCAGGAAGTACAACTTGCCTCAGGAGCTGCTGATCCTGTTTTACTCCACCATCATCCAGTCTGTTCTCTGCTCCTCTATCACTGTGTGGTTTGGATCGGCCACCAAACAGGACAGACACAGACTACAACGGATTGTCAGGTCTGCAGAGAGAATCATTGGTTCCAGCCGTCCATCCTGGACTTGTTCACCTCCAGAGTCAGGAAACGGTCAGGAAAGATCACTGCAGACCCTTCACACCCTGGACACAAGCTGTTCAACTCCTCCCCTCTGGTAGGAGCTACAGAGCTCTGTACGCCAAAACCACCAGACAGGAACAGCTTCTTTCTGCTGGCCGTCAATCTGATGAACAATTAATCAGACAAACTGCATATTACCTCTGTTTGCACTATTACCACCACTTGCACTATCACCTCAATTCCATTGCCATTGTTTATAGGTTTATGTTCACATGTGTGTGTTTATATATATATATATATATATATACACTTCTTTTTTTGGATATATATTTATACTTATATTGTATATAGCTGTTAAATGTTTATACCTATATCTGTTCTACTTTTTTTGCTGCCTTTTTTTATTCTTTATATATTTGTTATTCTTTATTGTAAAATAGTGTCTGTACATTGAGAGCAGAGTGGAAACCGGAGCCAAATAAAGCTGATTTTGATTCTGATTCTGAAAGGAGTCGGGAGGAGTAAGGGAAAAACGAGCCAAGGACGTGTAGCGAGGATGGGTGAGGAGAAAAATGAGGCACAGAGGGAACATGCAAGGGATGGAGGGGAGCTTATCTTTGCATCACACTTCAACACTCTCCAGCCTCCTCTGATCGCCTCTCCTCTCCGCCGTGCGCCTCTGATCTGCTTACACATCACTTCAGCCTTTACTCTGGGCTTGAGGGGAAGTCAGAAGGTCACACACACGACCGGCTGTGTGTGTGTATGTCTCCGTGTGCATGTGTGTTTATGTCAAAATGACAGTTTGGGATGTTAATATTATATCAGGCGTGCAGTCTAGGAGCTGAGTGCCCTTGGACCGATAAAAGCTCTTCAGCCTCAGACCTATTAGACATCAACTAACCGCTTCCAAACACTAAATGCCTAAATGCATAGACAGTAGATTTAAGAAAGCAAGTTTGTGTGTGTGTGTGTGTGTGTGTGTGCGTGTGTGCGTGTGTGCGTGTGTGCGTGTGTGCGTGCGTGCGTGCGTGCGCTCTTAGTAATGTGGGATGGAATGGAGCTGAAAGACAGCCTACGATGATTGAGATGAAACGATGGATGGGTCAGCAGATAGGCCAAGCCATCAGTCAAAAGTCTATCAAGACCTTTCAAGATGCACCCTTTGTTACCGGCAACATTAACACAAATATGGCTTGTTAGAGACGAGCCGCTGAAAGCTTGGTTTCTAATCTCAAGTATTTTTCTATAACCAAAGATAGGTAAAATGCAGAAAAGCTCTGAAACTTAAGTTATTATTTATTGAGAGTTTAAAGGGACAGTGCACCCCAAATTCTAAAATACACATTTCCCTCTTACCTGTAGTGTTATTAATCAATCTGTTTTGGTGTGAGTTCCTAGTGTTGGAGGTATCGGCCATAGAGATGTCTGCTTTCTCTCCACTATAATGGAACTAGATGGCTTTCAACTTGTGGTGCTCAAAGCGCCAAAAATAACATTTGAGAAACTCAACAGCAATGTCTCTTTCCAGAAATCATGACTCGGTTACTCCAGATAATCCACAGAACTTGTTGGAAGCAGTTTCATGTAGGAACTAGTTTCTTTCTACCGAACTACACCCGCCAACCGAATCCCATTTTAGAAGGAAGCGTGCATCTTCTCTTGGACAAGAGGCTCATAGCTAACCCATACTGCTAGCTCACCTAGCACCACTGAGCTAGCTAACGTTATAGCTCAGCTAAGGAGGAGACCAACTGTTTACATCTCATGCTGTCCGAGCACGAGCCTCTAGTCCATGAGTTCACACACTTCAAAACCAATGACATCCCCATCAGCCTTAGCCTCAGCTGTACTTTGTGTTCAGTTCTAATTAGCAAAGTTTAACATATTTAACACATTTAAGATGTTGAACGTGGTAAACATCAGACCTGCCATAACACTATACCATTAGCATGTTAGCATGTTGCCGTTAGCATTTAGCTTCTCCTCTCTCTCTTCTGTAAGAGAAGTTACATTACAGTCATTTTTTGTTGCTGTCATATTGTTTAGTTATCGACCCTGTAGATTTTGGTTATGTTACTTGATTTTATATTTATCATGGAAAGAGATGAGTCTCTCATTTCATACAATCTGGTCATGTTATGAGGTTATTACTGGACTGTTTCTGTTTTACTGGTTGCTCATGTTTCTGTTGGATTGAGTTATCTGGTCTAAATAATTTGATTTGACTTTGAATGCATGTTGTCTGTAGGCTACCAGTCAAGGAAGAACAGCCAAGTTGTGGGTGATTTCAAGGTGTGTGTGTGTGTGTGTGTGTTGTGTGTTGTGTGTGTGTGTGTGTGTGTGTTCCAGATGAGAGGTTTGAAAGGAGAAAGATGCCTTTACTGTGTATATTTGTGGAAATTATGAAACAGATTAGTACCCATCCACAAATAAAGTGTGAATTTTCTTTGTATTTGCCTCTGGGAGATAGTGTGGAACAGTTAAAGATAAGAAAAGGGAAAGATAAAATCAGCAACAAAGCTTTTCACCAAGAAGTGTGCACGTGTGTATATGAGTGTGTGTGTGTGACGTGTGTATATGAGTGTGTGTGTGTGTGTTGCATGGACCGACAAGTCTGTGGTCCATCTCCCTGCAGTGTAGAGGATATCTATTAATAAGTTCATCTGATTCATCTATAAATACATTTCTCCTCTTTCTCCTCACACTGGCTCACTGCATAACAAGCTTTGACAGTAGCCAGTTGGGTAAAGACATGCATGCGGATGGGGTGGTGTGGGTGAGTGGGGCTGGTGTGTGTGTGTGTGCGCGCTGTATGAAATTAACGTATATGGTCCTTTGCTCTTCAGCATCAGGGTGTGCTAGCTTTCAGCACGACGGACAGTGCCTCGGGCCTCTGCTTAGTTTGGTCGCAAGGAGGAAGAGAAGAGGAGGAAGGGTCTGCTGCTTCTAAACACAATCATGGGTTTATTCTCCCAGAACCATGATCCGTGGACCTCCCACAGGGGGGACCCAGTCCTCCAGTGCTCTTTGTGTGGGCTCCACGGCGTCCCCAGGTATAGTAAATGTGTACCTTTTACACTTTTGTTCACTTGTCAACCAAACATTGTATCCAACAAGTTAGAGTTTTAGTCGGTGGCACTCTTTGCCTCTTTAGCTATGCACACATACAAAGCGCCCATTTCTCTATCGTTCTCCTGTGCCCTCGAGGACTCCTCCCAGAACTAGATATCGAATGTTTGGAACAGCAAATGGAAAAGCTTTCATTAACTGGATACATGTTGAATCCCAAACGTGGTCAAGGATAGGCGTAAACAATATATATGTTGGATGTTTGAATTTCTACTGACTTACTAGAAGTTAAAATAAAGTGGTGGTAAATAAAGTAAGTACATTTACTCATGTACCACACTTCTGTGCGTCTTTACACTTCTACTTCACCACATTTCAGAGTGAAATAATCATTCATTCAGTTACTTTTTTAACAATTTTATTTATAGACATATGATCAACAATGCCAAAGATTATGGCTCCCAACATTTTGGGGTTAAAAAAAAGCAGTGGTTAGTTTCAGATGTCTATGAGCTGTTAGCAGTTCCACCAAGGAGATAATTCCCTTCTTGATTTCTTAGATTGTTTAATTTGAACAACTGGTCGAGGTCCACGATAAGAAAGATCCAATATTTCACAAAAAAAATTAAATTTGAGAAAAAGTTTTTTAAAAAAGATTACAAATTTGTGCGACGGTACATCCCCTCAGATGTATCCTGTGACCCTTTAGAGGGGGCTCTGCTCTAATCTCATTCAGCGGTTACAGCTGATAAGGCCGACCGACAGTGTCGTGGATGTGTAGTACCCCACCATTCAGCTCCCCCTACGGTAAACAGTTGACACTGTTGTCGTCGTTTGCACTGAGCCATGTGGAGGCCATAGATATGCTCTGAATTCCATGTTTAGCATATTTCACTAAATTATCCATGTTCTTCTACCCTGTGAATAAAGATGACAAGTTTTAATTAGAGGTACAGTGTTTTATTATCCGTCTGTGACCTACACTATGCACACACTGTAAACCATTTAAAGCTTTTTTTACTTAAAAACACAAGTTAAAATGAACTGAACTTCAGCAATCATTCTGAAAAATTAAATTAACTAAATTGACACCTTCGTGTCAGGTGAGCTCATGTCCATCTGGGCCCGAGCGAGCCCCAATTGGGGTTCTAGTGGTACCGAGCGGTACCGTAGAAAGCAATTTTCAGAAACAAATATAATAATCCTACAAACATGTTGCATATCGGCTTAATGAAGAAATTCTGATGAACAGAACCATGTATAACATTTTACACACTGAAAACACAATTAAACACGATCTAATACAACCTACAAGAAGAGCTACCACAATATCATGTTTTTTTCGCCATGACTCGGCGAGCCATGCACTCCGAAAAAAGCTCTGACCACGAAGCTAGAAGCTAACACGGACAAAGATGCTATCAAACAGCATTAGCATTCGACACGGACTCCGGCGATATCTTCAGAATTTCTCTCCGTGAAACCATTAAAAAGATACAAGCCAACAAGCACACAAAACCAAACCACACACCCCGCAGAAAAATCCATAAATGCCCCTCACTTTGAGATGAATCATGAAGAAAAGCATCCAATATTCTGTTTTCCCAGCTAAAATACACTGCTGCTGTCTATTTCCTGTCTTTTTCAACTGTTTCCTGGAGAAAGGGGGGTGAAACAAGGCTGGGGGACCATGTTTCACGTTTGGTGAATGGGGTTTTACGCAGGGCGACGTGCGGCGCATATCTGTTTTTTTCGGCAAACGATTCTGTCAATCAAACCCACGTTGCTCCCACTGCATTGGCGAGACCCTAAGGCGTCTAAAGAGGTGTCATAGTATGGGATTGACCAATCACAGGCTGAGATATGGTCCAACACACACAGGCAGAAGCGCATGGAGCCGTAGGTCACCAGCACAGAGAGGATTCTAGCTCTCACAAATGATGCCAAACTGCTGTATGTGATAGATTGTACATGTATAGTGATAAAAGAAGTGAAATATATAGTTATATAGTTTATAAAAGTACAATGGAACAGCTGGAGCAGCTGATTCCCAAATGACGACCTTTCGTGACCTCTCGTACGGAAAGCTCTCTAGCTCTGGCCTGCTTCACTTTATCAAAGCCAATTATTTGTTGTATGACTACTGTCCTGTTTTGCTATGATTGTGGATGGTTTTTAGGCTTGACAGGGACACATTTAAAATAGTATTCTCAATAAAAGTGCTTTTTCAACAGGCGAACCTGACAATTTTCAAATGGAGCTGTGTGCCATCTTCATTTGCTATTAACCAGTAACATATACACAATATGTACGCATATCAGCAAAGTTCACCAGTCTTAGTGTTATTAATCCATTGAAATTCTTCAAATATACCTTGTAGTTAGAGAAAAAAGCCCCTTTGAGTATGGGTATAGTATTTTTGAGCAGAAGCCTAAAAATATGGCTAGGGTCCATATTAGTTGATTTAATTTAAGTTCTGTTTTAAAATGCAGTCTTTTCAAGTTTCCCATGCATCTTTTCTTTCATTAGGCTATCCAGTTTCTGTCCAATTTATTTTCAATCTAGAATCATCACAAACTGAGTTTACAGCCCAACATGCTTGTTTAGGATCATCTGCATGACGGTGTTTGTAGTATAGCTATTTTTAAAAGATGGCTCATAAACACCAACTGATAAAACTCCAAAGGGTAAAGCTACACTGCGGCGTCTCTGGTGTCGTCTTCACGCAGCCGAGTAGGTGGGGGTTGACGTATACAGCCCCCCCCCCCCCCCCGTCACTCGGTTCCTCTCGCGGATGCTGCGACCGAGCTCCTGTGCGCGCCGGCTCTCTCAGTGGCTCAACCCCTCCTCCTCCTCCGAAGATGTCGCATGAGCTTCTCCTCTCAACGCGGCGTCTCTTTTCTTTTTTTCTCTTCTTTTTCTGCCAGTGCCCTTAACAGTTAACCTAATTCTGTCAAATTAGCAGCTCTCACCACCGGGAGCAGCTAGTCCTCGTCTA
Organism: Leptoclinus maculatus; assembly: GCA_032191485.1. Taxonomy (NCBI): domain Eukaryota; kingdom Metazoa; phylum Chordata; class Actinopteri; order Perciformes; family Stichaeidae; genus Leptoclinus; species Leptoclinus maculatus. The sequence continues at coordinate 21,395,496 of JAVDOI010000012.1, read as the reverse complement.
GGCGCACGGACTGCCCCCCTCCCTGCAACGGAGGTGTTTAAACCCTCAACCCGGTGTATCCTCTCTCTGTCTCTGTCTCTCTCTGTCTCTCTCTCTCTCTGTCTCTCTCTCTCCTCAATCGCCGCAGAACTCCGCCGACCAACCGTCAGGTGACCGCGCGGAGCGGAATATTCATCAGCACCGTCGTCGTCTTTCATCCCTCCACTCCTTCGGACGCCAGGCAACCGGAGCTGCCGCAGCCCCGGTGCCCCCCCCCCCCCCCTGTATAGCTACTCTCATCCGGCTTGGGACATTCTCCGCTCCACGCACACGCAGATTAACGGGGATTCTGCCTCCCCGCTCGCGCGCTGATGCTGATGTCCTTGAGCTCGGCCTGCACGGTGAGTCGGTGAGTCCGTGCGTGCCCGCGTGCGTGACTGTTATTTACCCCGGGCGCCCAAGCGCTGATTTTATAAGTGAAGATGCGCCGTGATTCAATAGTAGCATGTAGCATGGATGTTTTTAACGGACTTGCAGAGTGTGAAACAAGGCCTAATGTGGCATGTCTCCCCACAGGCCTTAAACTGCTATAATAATAGCCTACACAGTAGGGCATACCATAATTCTCCTGGCAAACAGCGCTATGACATTATGAGGGAGTATGTGTGGATGCGTGTGCGCGCGTGTATGTGCTTGTGTAGGGCTAATGATATCCATCCATCCTTCCATCCATCCGGTCGTGTCCCGTGTCAGTTGATGAAGGGCTGCCGCTCTCTTGGTGTTCCCGGGCGCCAGTATGCACCATGCTATACGCTATTGGGTATCAATTGCGTTGTTTGTCTCGGTTACGGCGCGTCGCACCTGCAGCGCTGAGCTGCGGGGGGTGCCGATTCGATCTGGTAATGATCTGTGGCCGGGGGGACCTTCATAAGTCGCCCTGCTGAGGGTCGGTTTGAGTTGGACCGGGCCGGTAACCTTGCGGAGGGACATAGGGCAGGCATGTGGCGCACCATAGGTCCACTCTCTTTCTCCTTCATTTTTTTAGTCTGCCTACAGTGTAGTGTAGTTCTCGGCACTAATCAGCACCTCCTCCTGTTGCCTTATATGTGATGAGGATGAGGATGAGCAGAGGGATGAAGCTCAGGCACGTCTGAAGGTGACCAGGAAAGGTCGTTTTGTGTGGGAAGCACTGTTTCATGGGGCCATTCCTGCACCGAAGTGCACAGTATGCTGGCAAATGCCAGTATTGTGTGTGTGTGTGTGTGTGTGTGTGTGTGTGTGTGTAGCCTTGGGTGGAGGTGGATAGTGGCTCATGTGGGACAGACATGGGACTCTGTGAGTGTGAGTCTTTGCATGTGCGTGAGATAGACACTCAGAGTGGACATCGGCCAGTCTCAACTGGGACTTTCTTTCTTTCTCTCGTTCTGTTCCAAGTCCAATCACATGCCCCTCCCTTTGCCAAGCTGTCACCATCATCATCCTCGTCATCGTCAGCATCATCCACTTGCTTCATTGTGCTCCACAGTTAATGCAGATATCTGTGCCCTGTTGGCTCCACACTTCTAAGTGTGCTATTCCCGCTGGGCATTTACAGAAGTGTGTGGCTGGCAGCGAGCCAGCGACGGCAGGCAGCAGCCCAGATGAAAGTGCCCCCGCCAGAGGTGACCCTTCAGATACCTGCCGAAAAGTAGGAACTGCAGGTGCACAGGTGGACCGCGGACGGAATGCTGACAAGTTCACACACACCAATTATGTGCATATAGAGTTCAGACAAGAACGCACGGATGCTTACTTACTTGTTAAGTCATATATTGTGTTTGTAGCCCGGGTTGCCCCATCCAGCTCACACACAGTCACAAAGCGTGTGAGGCCCTGCTGGCTTAGAATCAAATCCCGTGAGGACCTTCTCTCCCTTGTGTCCCCACTCTGTACCCTCCTCAACTTTCTTGCCTCTGCGATAAAGGGGAAATTCCCGAGGGAAAAGAACGGCCACTTTCTTTTGAAACAAAAAAAAAGAAAAATCAAATTTCTGCGACCCCCTGAGGGATGGTGTGCAGAGAAGCAGGACTAGCATTCAGGATAAATGGGCAGGCCGCTGAGGATTGTGGTGACCTTTTGTCTGACTCTTTTCATGTTCAAACACATTTTCAGCCAGTACAGCCCCCCCCACCCTCTCTTACTTTCATTTTGAAAGCACTGTGTGTGCGTCATGGCAGTGATCATGTAAGGGATATCTCTGGGCTGTTGGTGTCTTTTTGTGTATTGCACATTTGTAATGCTTGTATCCTGTGGCTGAACTGTATTTGTGTGTGTGTTTGTGTGTAAGAGTTAAAAAGGTATAACCAATTGTGTAACAAAGTTTTTTTTTTTGCAATTCATGTAATGCAGGCTCACATGTGCGCACACACACACGTGCACTGTGCATATCAAAGCTCTGAGACAAACGAGAGACACGGTCAGAGTTAGTTGCAATACGTAGTTGGGAGGCTGAACAGAAGAGCTTTTTTTCTTGCGTGAGCGTTATAAAATCAGACAGAATCAGTGAGTAAGAGATCGGGCTGGGAAGAAAATGCACGACTGGCTGAGTAAATAAATGATTGCAGTAGCAGGAAGCAGATAGACAGGGATAGCGACAAAATGAGGGAGTCAGGAGGGAGAAAGCGGATGGTAAAATAATAACAAGCAATGAGACAAACCAAGTAAACCCGTTTAGATAGAGTAGACATAGATAGAGATAGATAAAGATAGATAGATGGGAGGGTAGGCAAATAAGAAAAGATGGAGCGAGAGGAAGCTTCAAAGGCAGAGCAGGGTGACTCAGTCATAAACTAACACTCAGTCAGGATAGAGGCATGGCAGGGCAGAGAGGAAAAAAGGGAGGGAGAAGATGCAAGAGACAGAGGGAGCTGAGGGAGAGTGGAGAGGAGGGAGGAGAAAAAGGAATTCATGATGAGATTCTCTTCTTTTCTTAATGCTCATCCATATGTAAAATAGGACCGGGCATTTAGGATATGTTGTGTCATGTGTGATGCTGAGGATATTAGGTTACACGCAGAGCTAATTGCTCATGTGGGGTGAAGCCTTGTCTCACGCGGTGAGGCTGAAGTTGCCGTTCTACTGGAACGCCATCGATGTGAGATGTATTTGAATTAAATCAGAGTCAGAGATGCGTTGAAATGTTAATTCAGTGATTAGGAAATTGTTTTTCAGGGGATTCAACAAGAGCAGTTCACTTCAGGACATCTCCCTCTTTCGGGCGTCACAAGCCTTTTATTAGACTGGACAAAGTGACCCTGAATCAATCACACCTATGAGGCACGTGGATGTGTCCGGGCACAGCATGCTTTGTGACTAAGTGGATGGATTGGACATACCTGGTTTAAGGTAACATTACCTGGGTTAACCTACGCGAGGATGATGGTAACATCTTTATTTTTCTTGGAAAAAACAAAACCAACAATGAACTGTGCCATAGTGCTCCATTGTTGTCCAGGAAGTAGAGCACCAAAAGCTCCTGTTTGAGTAATGGTTGATAAAAACCTCAGAGCCAAGTTGATTAAGGAAATAGTTCGAAATGAAGCCATATATTTATGAGGTGTTTTTAAAGATTGAAATCTTGAGTAGGAAGCAATGGGCTTGGAGCTGAGAGCCACAGACAGTCAGGATAGGGAGAGACGGACCACCACAGGGTTTCTTATATATAGAAACATTCCATCCTAAAGGGAAGGAAAGAAATGTAATATCTCTATTCTTTTGGTTTTTAGTTCTTATGGATGAAAGCAAAAGGAACATTCACAACGTTGCTTGATTTTTGGAGCTAGTTGAAAACAGGTTTGGTGGAATGCAATGAGGCAACCTCAATCCAAGACTGTTTGGACTTTTTTTATTAAATATTTAAAGCTGATAAATGAATGTCAACTCTACAGCTCCTTTGACTTCTTCAGAGCATTTTAGTGACTTTTAATTTATTAATTTGGTTTTACGGACATGTACTTTACCTACCAGCATTACAGTCAGACACAGCGAGAGACTAGCTGGTGAACATAATGGAGCATTTAGCAGCCAAAGAGACAGATATGTTTTAGGGCTGGACTAAATGTTCCTCTCTTTGGATATTCGTTCGTCGTCAGGTATTTGGTTTTCAAACCGAAGCTTCAAATATTCGCTGAAATGTTATTCAGGACAGCGCTAATATTCAGTTGGTGGAGTGACTATTGGACATACATTTGACTATTGTTACCCATTGTTAGCAGGATGTGTCAATATGTCACTGTTTGCTAGCATGTTAGCCATATCCACTTCATAAAGTTATAATATGTCAGTGTTGACAGCGTGTTGTGCTGCCCCCAAAGTAACCAAACATATCAATGAATGCAGGTTTAAACATTGCATGAAGTGAGACAAAGGTGTTTACATGGATAAATGTGTGGACAAAAGTGAGGAGAGGTTTGGGTTCACTTACAGGGCTGTGATTGTCTATGAAGCTAGCTATCTCTGTATGTGTGTGTGTATGTGTGTCCTTCGCATATCTCCAGAACCGTCCATCCGATCTACTTCACACTTGGCAGGTGTATTGTTTGGGACACAAGGACGTGCAGTGTCAAAGTTAGTGCAATTTGGACACGTGACACATTCAATATTAATACATTATAAATTAACAAGCGATAGCGTTGTGTGTAGCAGCGGGGGCGGGGCTTCAGGGCTCTATGGAATGAGTGGAGCATGTTGTCTACAGCAGACCTTTACAGGCCGAGGCTCATTGACTGCAGTTCACTTTTGCTGCTAGATGCTGTATACACTAACGTTACAACTAAACTCTTCTTCACTTGACCTGCAGTCAACGAGGGATGAGCGGTTCTCGAGAGTGCTGCAAGCAGCACTTCCAGCCCGCTTCAAATGGGCACGCATTCCGAATGGCCTCCCGCTTCCAACAAGCATTAAATTATGATCTTACCTTAATAGATAATTAACGTTTCATGTTTGTACCCCATGAATGTATACTTACTACGTGTATTTGTTTAGATTAAGATTGATGTGGTGATGTTAGCCACTGAATCAAATGTACAAGTTTCACAACTGAATTCAGTCTCAGTGGTAATGTTGTATCTCTTCTTGCTCTCTCTTAGGTCCTGGTGGTGCAGCAATAGCTACCTCTGAACTGGATCCACTTACTGTGTCCGGTTTATCAGCCGCCTTTGCCTTGCTCGCCCCTCTCTCCACCTGTCCATCACCCCTCTGTCCCCGTCTGTGAGTTTGTCAGCCCGTCCGTCCATCTGTCCATGGACTGGCCGTGACCCTGGAGGGAGGGGGACAGAAACAAGGAAAGAGCGGAGTCGCAGAGGAGTCGGAGGAAAAGAAAGCTGGATTCCTTCAGACCTCACGCTTCTGAAGTGCCCCTGCTTGCTGTCCTTGATCCCCCTCACCCTCCTCCTCCTCCAGTTATGGAGAATTAAAGGAGCAGTGGGAGGCTAGGCCAAGATAGTGAGGCGAACAAAAAATACATAATCAATGCCCCTTCATTGCCCTTAAATGAAATAAAAAAAGGATTTAGGTGTGATTATGATTACACATTTTTAAATAAGAAATCAAGACCGAACCAAGATTCTCACTGTTGAGCACATGAACAACCCTCCACCAACCAAACGAAAGGGGAACTGAGTGGAGAACAGACTACAGGGCGAGAGGAGGAACAAAACACAAAAAGAACCTTACTGACATGTCAACAACAGCCACTATGGGTGAAATGGCAAACAGCGCAGTGGAGTTTTATCCCAAAGGGTCGCGAGGCGTGAGCGGAGGAGGAAGGGCAGACGGCAGCCACGCAGGGGGAGACTTTGGGGCCACGGTGACGGAGCTCACGGAGCTGATGGAGCTCCGAGGGAGCGATGCCCTGCAGAAGATCCAGGAGAGCTACGGAGACACAGAGGGGCTCTGCCAGAGACTACAGTCCAGCACCACTGATGGTGAGCAGGCCTGGATGGAAGAATGCTTGTTGAACTGTAAAAACAGTAGATTGGTTGATGGATGAATAATGGAGGAGGAGATGGCTAGCTGAATGGATGAGAGCACATTTATGAAAAGACAGATGGAAGGAATGGTTGGGTGGATGAGTGGATACATGAATGGGTGAATAGACTGCTGGCTTGCTGGATGAATGGATTTGTAGAGTGGATACATGATTGAGAGAAGGAGTGGAAGGAGGGATGACATTGTACTCTTGGGTGGAGTCACACATTAACACCACCGCGTGAGTGGTGTTTCTGCAAACTGTCCAAATCATCCGTCTGATTTCTACACCGTCATCACTAACCTGCTGACACAATGTTTTGATCACAAAAACTGAATGAATTCTGTTTCACTCATGCATTAGTACTACACAGGTAGACTGAATTTTCAAAAAATGCTACAATTACTGCAGTGCAGCACATCTCAGACAGAAGGAGGCCGAATGAATGAAAGTACTTCCATCAAACCGTCAAAACACATTTTATTCTGGACTGTAATCCTGGCTGGGATGGACTCCTGGATGAATTGATTGGTGAATGGATGATGGGATTATAATGGCTGAATGAATGGATGGGAAGTTGATAGAGTAAATCCATATATGGATGAATGAGTTAAAGTGGGCAAGGATTGACTAGAATCTCTAATAGGTCCATGTACAGAACTGCAACTTCTGATTATTGTCATTGTTTATATATATATGTATATATATATATACATAAACACTTTTGGAAGATTCTGCGAGATTCACTAGCTAGCGCACCCCCGCCATCTCTCCTCCTAGGAGACTACTTGGCCGGGAGGAGAACAGGTGCAAGCTTCCGGAGATGGACCTTCAGTTAGCAGATGTAGCAACTCAAATTCAGCAGGTCAAAGCCGGGTCTAACCTGTGTAACGGCAGCAGCAGAGAGGTCACTGATCCTGGATCGCCCTGACTCCCCTGACTCCCCTGACTCCCTGCTGGTTTAAAGTTGCTACAGCTTCTAAGTGAAGGCCCGTATCCGGAGCTGCCACCGCTCAATTGTTCTGGTTGTTTCCATGGTGCTTAACTGACCCGGAAGTACATTGACCAATTGTTTTTCATTTACATTGACCTTAATGAAAAAAAGATGGTCAACTAATCAATTAATTGACTAATCCTTTCAGCTCTAAATCATTTAGTCTATTTACATCTATTCTGTTTTTAATGACAAATAAAGAATAATAATTGGAGCTGAAGTGATTGGTCCATTAATCGATTGACTGAAAATGAATAAGTAACTGTTTTAATAATCCAAGAATATAAAGTAATTTATCAAATGGTAAACATTCTCCCAGCTTTTCACAATTTGTACACCATTGTAAAAATAGTCACTAGGTTAATCTATAATGAAAATAATAGTAATCACTCTAGTTGATATAATAATGAAAGATTTGTAATGACTAGTGAGGGTAGAATTTGGTTTTCCTTGTCTATAGTGTGTGTGTGTGTGTGTGTGTGTGTGTGTGTGTGTGTGCACACTTGCGTGTTCTAACAGGGGTGTACGCCCACTCCTTCAACTAGTTTGTAGCCTAGCAACACAACAGAGAAGTTGGCTGGGAAAGTCAGCAAGAGAGAGAAAGATGACTGAGTGTGTGTGTGTGTGTGTGTGTGTGTGTGTGTGTGTGTGTGTGTGTGTGTGTGAGCGAGAGAGATGGAGAAAAAGTGAGAGAGTTGGTGGGTGTTAAGTTACAGTAAGTCTGTGTTGAGTGTTGCTAATTTGATACTGCGGGCTGGTCAGGGATCAGTGCAGCAGGTCCCAACAAACCCAGCAGATACATACACACAGAGTCTGTGTCTGCAGTTGTCCCTACAGAGCACAGTTGGCAAACAGCAGACACGGACACACACTAACGCTGCTCTTGGACAGGTTTCTTTTTCACTGCGCTGACTCCCACAGATGACATATGGTGTCATCTGTGGTGACGATCCAGCCAAATGCAAACACTGATGAAGGAGGATGTCTTGTAGAAATCTAATGTCATTACTCAAAACTGATCAATCAGAACTGTCAAGACCAAAAACGGCAAATCATATCAACGATTTACTATAACAAAGAATATAAACTGAGAAGTCACTTTGGAGGTGTGGTGAGTTCGTCAGTGACATTAGCAGTGTTCATGTGGTGTGAGGCTCTCCAGATCTGGCTTCTCTGTCCCGGAAAAACAAAAACAAAATACAAAGTATGTATCACTACGTGACCATTGTCCTGCCCTGCCTCCTCGGCCTGCTTCTTCCCCCACCCATCCTCAGCCCCCCTGGTACCTGAGAAGCACACAAACAGGCGCAGCAGGTCAAACAGACTTATAAAGGCCCGGAGATCACAATGGCAAAGATCACAGGGGCACGTAAGACAACGCATCAGTTATGACATTGTCTTTTCTTTTAACATGTTGAATGTCAAGGTCATAGGCCGTAAAAAACAACAAACATCTGGCTTAGGGCCTGCAGTCTCCTCTGACACCTTGAAACCAACACAGGCGAACCACAGGTAACTGATGCAGAACAGACACACGCAAGCATCACAGAACTCACTCTAGATATTTGCTCCAGATCAGTGGTCTCATCCAGCATTTGTAGCTATACCAACAAACCATAATGCGACGTAATTCATAGAAATCCCATGAAATGATTTCATATGTTATGCACGTAATCTTGAACGAGGAAGTATAACCAGGTTATGTTCAGAGATTTGGATTGAAGTCGGCTCTGAAAAGCATCTTTCACTAATCAACTCCTTTGGAAACAGCGTTGCCATTCTTGCAGAATACGTTACATAAAAGCTTGTTGAGCCGTAACATTACATTAGTAATACCACAGAACGAAGCTGTGCAGTTACAGCAGCGTAAACTGAAGGCTATGCATCGTCACCGGAACCATCATGCATTCAGTCGGTGATGCAGAAAATCTGATCAAGAATTCTATATGCTGCAAGTGTAATTGTTTTCCTGTTTGCTTCAGGTAATATTAATGCTTTACATTTTACACAGCATATCATTCATACATGAAAATAATGATGAAGGCACAGTGACTTCATACTTAAGCACTATGGATGATGTTTTTTTGCTTGGTCCTGATTGGCTGAAGTCTGTTTTACACTGCCGGTATTGCAGATAATAGAACTCCGAATAGAAAGTTGATTAGTCAATTGGTATTTATCACAGATAATATGCAATTAAATCAAATGAAATACATTTTACTCTAATGAAGCCAAAAACTAAAGTAATTTCCACGTATCCTTCAGTATGGGACAGTGTAAGCTGTGCGTCCGGTGCATTTTCTTGCGGCAGAAGAGTCTGCTGGTGCACCGAACGACAGGCACACTGGAGGTCAGTCAGAGTTGGGGGTGCTTGAGAAAGTCAGTCCATATAATTACATTATACTAAAAGCTGCACTACATTCATGTTTTTTGCTTTAATTTGAATGTCCTGGATAATTTATATTCAATAGTTATTACCAACATTTTACACCATTTTCCAGGTCTCCGTGGGTTTTTAGAGGGCTTAGGTGCTGTGCAACCGTTGGGGTATGAGGGTTTTTGATGTAAAACCATGCAATTTTACCACGACAAAACTTTGAATAATTCCTTTATTATTTACAAGTAATACAGCCTTCTTTGAACATGTAACTCTTTTTTGCTCTGTAACATCATATTCTGTAAATCAAAGAGCAAGAGATTGGTTTATCAGTGCTCATCATGGCGCATTAGTAAACAGACAGTTGTGCCCCGGCATTCTAAGAGAATGACTCGCTGTTATCAATAATTTCAGCACCCTCATTCTCATCCCCCTCCCCCGTGCCGTCCCATGCTTCGGCTTGTCCTGATGCTCTCCGTGTTGATTTTACGCAGCATAAACAACCCTACGCAACGATACGCATTCATCACACGGAGTTCATATGAGACGATAGAAAACATATTCTAATTATATATATATTTTAAATTTCTATTGCGGTTAAACTATAGGCCTTTAGAAAATAAGGGTGCTGCAGCACCCATAGCCCCCCCAACCAAACACTCCTTTTTTATGAGAACGCACACAGAGCCTGATGAAGAAAGTCAAGGTTAGCAAAGAAAGCTAATAACCACCGTCGTGGTACCCTGTTATCTCTGATTGGGGCTTTAGCTTTTGTTGGGCCAGATTGCTCAAAGACAGACTGTGTGGAACTCACTCCGTCGTTCACCCCTCTGATCTGAGGCGTCTGACAACACAACTAAAGCTGCTGCCTCTTCTTAGTATGATTACAATAAACGTGATCACAGAGGAGGAACATGAATAGATAGATCGATAGAACAATGTGGGTACATATAGAAGAGAAATAGCACACAGGAATGCATATTATGTTGCAACAGTATAACACAAATAAATATGACACACACACACCGGGGTGAACGTACCACATGCCTGTACGACGTGATGCATCCTCTAATACGATAAACAGAGCAGAGTGGGGGTTAAACCAATACAGAATGGGATCTTTCCCTTGCTGTCTCATGCACACACACACACACACACACACACACACACACAGATATGGATACCCAGCACTGCCGTATGTGACCATTATATCCACATTAAAGAGACAGAAAAGAGGAGGCGGAGAAACGATGAGAAGGAAAAAGAGGAAATGAGAGAAAGAGTGTGTGTGTGTGTGTGTGTGTGTGGAGGGGGGGGCTAGAACAGCTTGCCGCATTGTCAAGGACACATCAAGGAGAGATTGAGAGAGGGAGAAAAAGAGAGGAGGAGAGCCAACGAGAGAGGCTGTGGAAGAGGATGAGGAGGAAGGGATGAACAACGGGATGGGTGAGAAATGGAGGGAGGGAGGGACTAATGGAAGGAGGATACAGCTCACTACGATTATTCAGCATAAGGCCTGTTGTCTCTCTCTCTCTCTCGTTGAGAAACCCTGTTGAGCATCATATTGCTACACATCTCTTTGGTAACGCTGGGAGCCACACATGAGTCCCTGCAGCAAGCACACTGGACTGGGATATCTCCGAACACACACAGGCAAACGGACGCAAAGATAGTCACCGATCTTGGCCAACCACAGCATACAAATTGCCATTCCCCCTCTCCCCAACAGCCAATCAAAAAAAGAAGAAAAAAAAGAAAGCTCTGCTCCAAACCTATCACACTGGAGGAATGACATCACCTGTTGCTAGGCAGAAACCTGTTAGAGACAGGAAGCCTGGACCTGATATCATGGTCACCATGGAAACTGAATTACTTAGGGGTGAGGTTGAAGGGGAGAGATCTGAATGTGTTGTGGATAGAGAAAGATTGTCTCGTAGGTTTTGGCTTTTTTTGGGTGATTCTTCATGTGTGTCTCAGCATGTCCTAGTGATAAGCTACTATATAAAGGCAAATCAATGTCGAGCAATTTTGCTCGCGCGAGCAGAGATATTTTGCGCGGAGTGATGTAAAAGCGCTCGCAAAAGTAATATACGTGCGCAGCTGTTTGTTTTGCACGTGCGGGACCTCTACACACGCACGTGGATCTCATTTGTGCTCTTGAATTTTGACAGTGATTTGCCTTCATACTACTACCTGCTAAACAGTGCTTTATGGAATTATATCTACACTTTTATGGATGATGGTGAACCTAAACTGATTCACAAAATTCTTCTTGAATTTGTCAGTGTGTGTGCAGATATGTTTTGTTTGTATCCCTCTTGGCATGTGAATTTTGCTTGACTTTTTTAATAGAAAGAAATTAGCTAACATCTCGGGCTTCTGTATTTCCCTCCTCTTTTTTCTCTCTCTCTCTCTCTCTGTCCCATCCTCCTTCTCCATCTCTCAGGCCTCAGTGGGGATCCGGCAGACATGGAGCGTCGTTACCAAACGTTCGGCCAAAACTTCATCCCGCCGAAGAAGCCCAAGACCTTCCTGGAACTTGTGTGGGAGGCCTTACAGGACGTCACACTCATCATCTTGGAGGCCGCCGCCATCATCTCGCTCGGCCTCTCTTTCTACCAGCCTCCCGGAAAGGAAAGCGAATGTGAGGGCAGGGGCAGAGAGGGTTGGGGAGGATGGTTTGGGAGGGTGTGAGAAGACAAAGGGGAGTAAGAGCAATAGAAGGGGAGAGACATAGACAGGTAACAAAGAAGATGAGTCATCATCAGCATACAGTATCACCCTATAGTATCCTGGTTAAAGAGGGGACCAGGAACGAGACAGGGAGGAAGCTACGGTTATAGGAAGAGAAGACATGTTTGGCTCTTCATAGAGCAAGGTGAGAGCTAAAGTAAAGGGACAAGGACGAAACAGTATCAGTAAATCAAGCTTATGTATCGGTAACGTATAGTCGAGGAGAGAGACATAGATTTACCCTCCACAAAAGAGAGCAAAATCCATGGAAATCCAATCTGCTGGTTAAGACCATAAGATGCTGTTGAAAAAGCCTAGTAAGTGGACCTTGAGTTGAAGGTGGAGTCAGTGATTCTGGAGAAAGATGTGAACTCAACAAACCAATACCCCCCTCCAGATACACCGTCCCTCTCACTCCCAATGCCTTTCTCTTTATACGTCCATGTCCTTTCCCCTGTCCTGTGTACGAGCACGTTGCTGATTGGCTGGAATGGTGGTGTGTTACCCAATAATGGAGCTCGGGCCGTGGAAAAACTCAGAACGGACAGCTAGCAGGCCGTGAGGAGATATTCACTAGATTTCACAAAATGTGTGTTTCATTGGAATCACAGACTGCACCTTTAAGATAGTTTGGTCCAAAAATTCACTTTAATTAATACTCAAGAGTCATAAAATCAGCAAACTGATTCAGTGATGTCAGTTACACAGCAACATATATCTAAAATGTTGCTAATATTACCGTAGCCTCTTATGCTACAGGTTATGCCAGACCAAATATTGGGATAATATACAGTTATACAACTCAACAATAGCACAAGTAAAGAAGAGTTAAGTAAGTATAGGAGCAAAACCCCAGAGTTTATTGAATTGATCAACACTTCATGGGTAAAGTATTTACAGTGTAGTGGGAAGGGTGTCATGCCATTGTTCTGAAGGCCCATTGCTCCCAGCAACAAACAGAGGCACATAAAGAATGACCTCATGGTCCTTCATGGTTGCGATATTTTCTTTCAAATATGGCGAAGGCTTGACTCACCCTACTCTAGCTCTGATTGGCTTACCCTGATATTCTCACCCTAACCAATCTTGCTTTTCATGCGTAAACCTAACAATACAAACAACGGAGGCAACAAGTACTAGCCAATCAGAGGCGGAGTGGGGCAGGTCATGCCTTCACCATAGTAGGGGAAATATTTGGTAAGGTCCAATGACATCATTATGCATAATGATTAGCCATGTGCCTCTGTTTGTTGCAGGGAGAGTGTGTACATTCGGAGCAGTCGGCTTTGTTTGACACTTTTTGGACTATTGTTGTTTCGGAATAATGGGCTGTTGGAACAATGGACAGTCCCCATGGGACAAATGTTGAGGGAGGTACACATCAAAGTATCCTCTCTTTGAAGTTTTTAAACACCTCAGTGCAGAAAGCCTTTAGAGAAAATAACCAAGTTTTACCAAAGCATATGAGTCAGCTGGGCTCACATGGCATTCTTATGCTGACCTGACACGTATATGCTGCTGCTATATCTGCCTCAGATGTATTGAAACAACAAATTTCGAAATCAAACAGCTTTCAGCAAACAATCCTTAAGTATCTTAAGATCTAATCATCTTTATTGGTCTCATGGTTAGAATATGGAAATACACAAAAGCTGAAGGAATACAAAGCAAAAGGGATTGCAAAATGGTTGCCATTAGCTGTCTGGGTGGGTTTACCACAGTAAGAGGTCATGGTAGAGGAAGTGGGCTCAGTGAACAGAAGGACACTGTGGCACAGTGCGCCCTAGATAACAGCAGCACATCCAAACTATCCTCACATTCATTTCATGAGGTAGAGGTAATCATTTGTAGTCATGCACTGTTTGTCACTGTTTTAAACATTTGAATGGTAGTAAATGATATGATGACTGTAGTCAAATGCAGCCACTTGTTAAGAGCCACTGCAGTCTTAAACCTCAACCATATTGTTTGTCAGACTCAGAATCAGCTTTATTGGCCATGTATGCGTATGCATACAAGGAATTTGACTCCAGCTTTTCCGTTGCTCTCAACGTTCATGCACAGAAATAGGCAAATAAACCAAAAACAAGGACAACAAAGTAGAGCAGAGGTAAGCATAAACATTTAACTACCGGTACCAAAGAGAGCGCAGTGCCGAGGCTGCCATCCGCGGCGTCATCTTGTCTTAGCTCATACCTAAATGTCTTCCCGAGATTTTGATGTCAGTCAGTTGTTTTTTTTACCATTTATTTAAATTTGGATTACTGATTGCTTTCCATCTTACATTTGATAACCAAACTATCCATACCACCAATCTGCTGGTTCTTCAGGTGGGTTGAATACCATTTGATTCAGTTGTGATATCATGTCTCTGGCTGAGTAACCCACAATATATCTAACCAACCTTCCCTCTGTTCCCCTCTGCCCAGCTTGTGGAGAATTGTCGGGGTCCGCAGAGGATGAAGGCGAGGGTGACACCGGCTGGATTGAGGGCGCGGCCATCCTGCTGTCTGTTGTGTGTGTCGTCCTGGTGACGGCGTTTAACGACTGGTCCAAAGAGAAGCAGTTCCGGGGCCTACAGAGTCGGATTGAACAAGAACAGAAGTTCACTGTGGTGCGTAAAGGAAATGTCATCCAGATCCCCGTGGCTGACATAGTGGTGGGGGACATGGCTCAGGTCAAATACGGTAAGGAACCGTCACAACGCTTATTGTATAAAAGAGCAGCTACAAATATTTTCACTGTTGATTAACCAATTTATTTCTAATTAATTGATTAATTGTACACCCTATATAATATCTAAAGAAATAAAAAATGAAGCTACAAGAAGCAAAACTGATGCATTGCAATTTGAAACCCCTCCTCATTGGAGCACTCTTTTCACCTTTGACTAAATTGATAAAACTGATGATTAATCTGCTCTTTTTCAACAGGACATTTGTGTTTGTGTACAGTCAAACAAACGAGACATAATGTGGCAATTACTTTGGAGGTACTGGTAGTAATTTTAACCTTTAGTCAGAGTCAGGCAAGTTGTTTAGACCTGCTTCCAGACTGTATGCTAAGCTAGTCACCTCCTGGCTGTAAGCAGCTTTATATTTAGCGCACAGACATAAAAGTGGTATTGCCCTTCTCATCTAACCTTCAGCAAAAGCCCATTTCCTACAGTGTTGATTACCTAATATGTCCACAAGAGATGCATAAATGTCCCTGTTGACATGTCCCCAATCAAAAAGGACATAAACTACAAAGTGAATCAAACACTAATCTGTGCTGGTCTGTGTTCAGGGGACCTGCTGCCAGCTGATGGTATCTTGGTTCAAGGGAATGATCTGAAGATAGATGAGAGCTCTCTTACAGGAGAGTCTGATGACGTAAGCAAGTCTGTGGAGAAGGACCCCATGCTGCTCTCAGGTTTGTTTTCACAATTTAGATTTTCGGTGGACATGCCTGACAATAGGCTATGATGCAGGGAGATTCAATTCACAAATTCACAAAGATTTATAGAAAGTGCATGCTGGTTAAGACAGGGTACAAACATTTTTATGTAAATTGGACTAATTGAAGTCTATGAATGTCACTGCTCTCATCAACCTTATTTCCAGCCACAGAAACCAGCTATTTTCAGTGAAAAGGTTTTGGTAAACTTGCCTACCACCAAACAGCAGGCAGACCAAGTTAGGGACCACCTGGTGAACCAAGTGGAGCATTTAGCAGGTTAAGAGCCAGGAGTGAATATTTGAATTAAATTCATAAGCTGGCCAGAGCCACTGCTCCAAAAATCATTCTAAAGTTACTCTGTCTGCTGGATGTGTAAGTAAGCAATTGTTAACATTAAGCATCTTTATAAGGGGATAATATGTTGGTGTAGTGTGTACTTTCACAAGTGTCCAAAAATATATTCACTCAGGTTTAAAACTGAAATGAATAAAATAAAAGGAGAAACCTATTATAAGCATCTCTGTGTTTCCTATTACATTTTTTTCTTCTTTTTAAACCCTTGACTTTAGACAAAAAGCATTGTATGGCAGACGATGAACTTTAAGACAACCAGGTTTGGCATGCTTTTCTGTCAATACCAAAATAACTCAACTAGACAAGCCTTCTACAAAACTATTTGACCAAACTCCTTATTGTCTGACCCACTTGTCAGAACTATGCGTTGGGTGCACTCCAAAGGGCTTCATCGTTTTTCAAATGAGCTTTTTCTTTTGCCTAAATGATGATGTATCGTGTTGAGCTGAGCTCAAGGTGTGAGAGCAGCTCAGGCCATCTATCAATGTTGCGCATAAACAAAACCTTACAAAGAACCGTGCTAAAAATTTGCTATATCACAAGTTGTTGTTTCATTTCTGTAACCACTTGGGGTTGCCACTTTGCAAGCACCACTGATTTCTTATTTGACTCTACACCAGTAATATATTTGGACTTTAAGGTACTCATGTGATGGAGGGCTCCGGAAGGATGCTGGTGACAGCTGTAGGTCTCAACTCACAGACGGGCATCATCTTCACCCTACTGGGTGCTGGAGAAATAGAGGAAGAAGGGAAGGACAAGAAAGGTATGTGAAAGAGACAAACCAGTAGAGACACAGAAAATGTACCGAATTCTTTTGGGGCTCTAATGAGAGAAAGACAGAGATATTTTTGTTGAAGACATGCCGCGCCTTTTTAATAGTTCTATTTACTCGTATAGCAAAATGAGCAGACTAGTTAGTAAGATATCAGAAGCAAAAATGGTTTTGTTTTTGAAATATACCAACTAGAGGAAGTAAACAGATGCTTACAAAACCCAGGAAAGAAGACAGTCTTTCTCTTTAAATGTCCACCATCTCTGTGGTTGAATACCTCAAACTGCTCTCAGTTAGTTATTAGTTAACTTATACTCACACACATGGATGGATTACTGAATGGGCCACCAGGGTACAGGCACAGGTGTCCCTGAATGTATGGGCCTCAGAACCTCTGTTTGAAGTGACTGTTAATATTTATTTTTGGAAATTCAACCAAATGACTATAAAGAGACTCTAAACGACCACAAACACACTTAAAGCAACTACAAAGAGACGTGAAGTGACTACAGAGAGGCTCAAAACGACCACAAATACAGGTAAAGCAACTACAAAGAGAGGTGAAATTACTACAAATAGACTCTAAATGACTATAAAGACACGCGAAACAACTACAAAGAGATGTGAAATGACTACAAAGAGACTCTAAATGACCACAAACACATGCAAAACAACTACAAAGAGATGTGAAATGACTACAAAGAGACTCTAAATGACCACAAACACATGCAAAACAACTACAAAGAGACGTGAAATGACTACAAAGAGGCTCAAAACGACCACAAAGACACGTAAAGCAACTACAAAGAGGTGTGAAATTACTACAAAAAGACTCTAAACGACCAGAAACACACTCAAAGCAACTACAATTTTACATGTCTGTGCCCAGGGGCCCATTGTCTCATAATCCGTCCATGTACACATATCACAGCCTGTGTGTGTGTAGAATTAATTGGGTGCCTAACTGATTTCAGATAAGAGCTTCAACAGGAAACACACCAGTTTAACCTCATCGATAATTTAGCCCACATCCTCTTCATCCCTCTTGTTCTCATGCCCCCTCTCTCTGCTTATCCATTTTTCTCTATTTCTCTCACTTGGTCTCTTGTTTACCCTACCGCTGTGCCCTCTTTCACTTTCCTATCCTTCTGTTTGCTCTCCCCTGTTTTTCCTTCCCTCCCCTAATCTGAGAGAGAGAGGCTGCAGATTGAATCAAGGGAAGAGTGTTGGTTGGTCGGTCAATGCATGCAGCATTAGTCTGTGCTCAAATTTGTTTTGGAAGGGCCCTGCAGTCAGAGCAGAGCAGAAGACAACAACAGAGGCTACATATACTTTCAGAAGCACTTAAGGTTAATATCATTACCAGTGCACTCATCCATGTCTCTACCACTGCACTTCTCACTCATGCATGGGAATGTGTGTAGTATTGTTGGCATCTTGAAAAGGAGAAAACATGTAAAGCATCCTACAATGCAGAAATGGACAGCAACGATATAGCTGATGATGCTTATTTTATGAAAAAAATGTATTCTTATTGCTTGTTTTCCAAAGTGTTAGTTGCACACTAGGATGTTTCGCGCTCAGTGCAGCAGCCTCTGTGGGCTTGATCATTCAGACAGTCATTTACTGGAGCTAATACATTATTCATAAGACTTCTACAAATGCCATAACTTGTTAGTTTATTTTCCTCATGCAATGTGGGTTTGCTATGGTGCTATAGACTGTTCTCTTTGAATTGTCTCTCATTTGAGATTGAGGTTATATTCTGTTCATTTTTGTCATTCTATACAGTCATCTACAAGCATTCTGCTACAACAGTAGTGCCTACAAACACATTCACTACTTGAGTTTTTTATTCTTCCTTCCCTCTTTGCTCTCTTTTGTTTTCCCTTTTTGCCAAATCCTCTCACGTGCCCCAAAACCTTCCTTCCTCACACATTCCCCTAACAGAGGACAGTACTCAGTTGCTCATCTCTACAGATGCCAGTTTCAGCACAGTCACCAATGGTATGTGAGCACAAAGTTGTCTGCCTGCCCCGCTCCTTTCCTCAGCCAATGAATGGACCCCAGCACACAGTGCAGTGAAAGTGACCTATGATGAACTTACACATATGAAATATGTCTCTCAGTCTCTTGACCCAGTGTATGAAGATGTGTGAACCTGTATTATTCTTCCCTTTAGTGTTGTTACTTTGTGCTTTTCTGTCTCTGGAAGTGTGTCTTTGAAATATGAAATATGAACAGTTTTTTCAGCATATGAATATGCACACATGTGAACACTTGTCTTTCTATGTACCCATGTGTCTAAATCAGTCTCCCTTTCTCTCAGGAAAACAACCTGATGGAGCTGTGGAGAACAATCAGAACAAAGGTAAAGGCTCATGACGTGTGCATGTGTGTGTGTGTAAAGCTTGGTTTGGATGTAGGATGAGTTTACTTCATCTGCAGGTACGGTACTGAAGAGAGTGTATATGTTTTTTTTTTATGTGTTTCAGCCAAGAAGCAGGACGGGGGTGTTGCCATGGAGATGCAACCCCTAAAAAGTGCAGAGGGAGGGGAGGTAGAGGACAGAGAGAAGAAGAAGACCAGCGTTCCGAAGAAAGAGAAGAGCGTGTTGCAGGGCAAGCTCACCAAACTGGCTGTTCAAATTGGCAAAGCAGGTAAAGAACCCTCTGTTTCACATCCTTTAAGCAGTCGTTAGAGAACTATCGACACTAAAAACATGTAGAGTCGGTTCTGTCCCACAGAGCTACTGGGGCAATGATGTATAGCAATGAGCTCTCTGAATATGAGAAATGGATTGTGGGAGTTGTGTGAAACTTTGCACATAAGGTGGGAAGATTCATACTTAGAATGATGTGCTGCTCAATAACAGACATGTAAAAGATGATATTCTCACGTGCTATAAACTGTGATGGAATGTGAAACCATAGGTAGAGGAGTGAAGTGAATGATGAAGCACTGTGTGGCTCTTCATTCACCAGGCATGCATCACTTCAGACCCAAAATCAAACGTAGATATTAGGGCTGCCCCCTCTTAGTCTGTTAGTCAACCAAGATTTCTTTAATCAATTAGTCATTTTTCATCCCGAATAACTCATTTCCAAACACATCTGAGCACATCTTTGGTAAACACAAGAATTAAAGTTCTGCTTTTGTGTGACTCTTTGTAGAGAAACTCAGTTTTACAGATCTGTCGATTAAATCAAAAATCCATTAGTTGACATAATCGTATGAGAGTTAGTCGACTCAGAATGTCTTTGGTTGAGCTCAGCCCTAATAGATGAATAAAGTCTGAGTGACTGATTCCCTTCTTTGAATCTCCCCCACAGGTTTGGTGATGTCGGCCATCACCGTCATCATCCTAGTGCTGTTCTTCGTCATCAACACGTTTGTCGTTGAAGGTCTGTGTGTAAACAACGTGCCGAAAAGACACACGTACTATCCCAGAATGCACCTCTTTCACTTCCTGGCACATTTTAAAGTCTCGATATTTCTGCTGAGTTGGACTCACTCTCAATATATAGTATGGTGTGTGTGTTGCAGGTCACACGTGGATGGCAGAGTGCACTCCGGTCTACGTCCAGTATTTTGTCAAGTTCTTCATCATCGGAGTCACTGTGCTGGTGGTGGCTGTCCCAGAAGGCTTACCTCTCGCTGTCACCATCTCTCTGGCTTACTCTGTCAAGGTAGACCCACCCATCCAGTTTACTGAATGCTCAGCGAATGGAAATGTAGTTTAACGACTGTAACTGTGCATAGAGACCCCACCGGAGACAACCAGGTGAAGGAGTGCATGGTCCCCTCGCCTTTCAAAATCCTACTTTTACTCTCCTCACTTTTACAGTCTCAGTATGATTTGCTGACTAAAATCTCTCTAAGCTGTGCTTCATGACTGTCGCGTGGTCAAAATCCAGGTGATGGAAGAGAGGAGATGAAACAAATTTTGATGCTGCTGTTCTGAGTTGTCTTCAATTATTGCCGTGCACTAATAGCTATAAGCTTTTTGAGCAGCAGTGTGAGATATGGGCTTTTTTTGCTCCTAGCTTCCCCTCTACATACAGGGCTACATTCTCTATGATCGCTGAAGGTTGTTGGGGTTCAATGCAGCCCGAGACGAAAAGCTGCAAACACTGCTCAGAGCTATAAAGGCCTCCTTCTCCCCCTCCTTTGCATGATTTTAAGGATTGCAAAAATATTAAAAGGATAGGCCAGTACATTTTTATAGTATTTTAATTATTTGAATGGCCATTTTTGTCTTTATTTGACAGAGGACAGTATAGAAATGGGGGAGAGAGAGAGAGAGAGAGAGAGAGTATGACATGCACCAAAGGTCCCAAAGCTGGATTACAACCCAGGACGTTGTAGTTAAGGCTGTGCAATATGGACAAAATAGTCTATCCAAATATAGGTTGTTTCATATCTTGATAACAATATATATCACAATATCGAATGTTTTCTGGTAATTCAATAAGTAAGTAGTCAATATGAAATCACCACATGGTAGAGCGTAGTTTTGTATACTCCTGTGTGAATGAAATACTTGACAAATTCAAAGTAGGGAGTGCTTTCTCATTTAATTAAGAACTTAGGTGCAAAATGAGTTTCAAGTGAAATCATAGAGGAAAAAATAAATATATATTTCAGCTATAGACTGAGTATATTTACAGAGTAATCACATTGAGACATGAGTTTGATTTAACTATACTGGGGTATTCTCAAAAACAGAATTCTCATCACTATACTCATGTGCTTGTTATTATCAATTTAGTTGACATAATTGTATATCACGATATCTCGATATATGATTTCATTACAATATGATTCATTGAATGCCCTATATAGGACTGTGTAATGGCCACAATCTGGCGATGTGAAATGTATGATGATACGGGGGTTAGGGTTCAATATATTGTGTTACAAATGTTTTGAGGTGGATTATGTGCCAGACTATTCCTAGTTTCTGATAATTACAGTAATGTCACCTGCTGGAAATGAAAGCATGGATTTCTCTAAGTCTTAACTGGACATGAGTCATCTGATTCTTGCTATGTTTTTAAGATGGTGGCATTGATTTGCTATAATTTCATGTCGTGTCAGTTAAAGTTGAACTCTGAGTCCTAGATTGCACCTGATTTGGGACTTGGTATTTGGTCGTCAGATACATGAATGCTATTTCTCTTGTGATGTGTACATATTTGCCTGCATTCAGCTGAAAAAAGGTTCAGGCACATCCAATCATTTGTTCAGTGTCCTTGCAAAGACAATCTATGGAACTGCAGAGGCTTGGTGACAGAAAAGGGTGCATTTGGGTTTTGTCTACATAATTATGATAGTTGATGTTATTGTTTGTATGATGTGTAAATGTTAATAAGAAGAGGACCAATGATTGAGCCTTGAGGAGCTCCACACATCATGTTGGTCCCTTCAGAAGCGTAATTACCAATTATTGAGACAAAATGTTGTGAAGATGGGATTGAACCCTTATAGCACTGTGGCTGAGATATTCATATTGTATGATCAACTGTGTAAAAGGCAGCACTTTGATCTGATAAAATTAGAACTGAAATCTTGCCTGAATTAGTTTCTAAACTAATAGCATTCAGATCCACAATCAGAGTGTAGCTAATTTCAGCAAAGTTACTGTATAAAGTTGTGTATCAATCCACTTGAACACGGTAATTCATCAATGTGTTATTATGTAATTGGCCTGCTGCACCATTTCAGCGTACATTAATTCCCATTCTTTACACACACCAAGTTATATGCACTGCTCAAAAATATGTTGAATGATAATGCCCCTGAATTGTCACAGTTAGAATTTACCGTGCCTCCCTCTCTCCTTCCACCCCTCAATCCATTTCTCTCTACCTCTGTATTTCTGCCCTCCCTCAATCCATCATCATTCCTTCCCACCACACCCTTCCATCCATCCCTCTGCTCTCCATCACTATCTCATTTGTAGAAAATGATGAAGGACAACAACCTTGTACGCCACCTGGATGCATGCGAGACCATGGGCAACGCCACGGCCATCTGCTCCGACAAGACCGGCACCCTCACCACCAACCGCATGACTGTGGTGCAGACTCACATAGGTGAGTGAAAAGCAAAAATTAATAAATAATAATAAATTATTATAAATGAATTCATATCACGAGCACGTCTTTATTGATTATCTGTTTTGCCTATGGTTCACTCTAATGAAAACACAAGGCAATGCTCAGATTGTATAAATGTTGAGAAATAGGATTACATTTTGAAAAACATCCTCCCTGCTTAGATGACTCAGAAGTCATGTGGTCCAACGTTTCTAACTTTGAATAGATCAGTGTTTCTCAACATGGGTGCTGTTGTGGCACCCTAGTGCACCTTTAGGAATAGGGAAGAGGTGCTGCAAGATTTTTTCACTACATTATATTTTTACCGTATATTTTAAAGTTTCACCACACAAACAACATACATTCTTATGTTTAGCTCAGAGAAACCCTCAACGCTCTCTCATTCAATCAAACAAGTGACTTCTTTTGACTTGGCTTTTTGAAAATGTATACTAGTTTTAGTCAAATTTAGATATTTGATTTTTATTAGTTTTAGTCCCCGTGGAAACTGTAAAAAAAAGAAAAACTGTAAGCATTTTAGTCTAGTTTTCGTCAATGTAAAGTTTGTCTAATTTTGATCCTGGTTGCAGACGTTGTCACTGTGCTCTGCAGTGACACAACAGACTGTACATTTAATCTCCAAACTGTGTGTCGTTCCTTGCAACTACCTGTTCTCTAGCCAATCATTCAGAAGCTGGTTTCACTCACATACTCACTAAAATACCGTTCAGTCTGGGTTTAGCTTGAGAGGAGAAGCTTTTGTGGTTTGTCTCAGCTGAACTCTTAGTGGATTGTACATGAATTTAGAACATAAACCAATCTGTAGTATATTATAGAAATAATATAGCATTGCTTCCTTTGTTATTTGTAAATAAAATCCTTATAAAAAGATATGCATTGGTGGGGATGGGCATGAGGATGCCATGAAAAATATCCCTTTGAAGTGTGCTGTGCTTTAGTCCACTGTTTGACACAATCAAATGTGATATTTGACCTGACAGACCTGAGCAGTGGGGGAATTCTCGTCATGTGTACTTGATTGGTTTTGTTCATACTTGATTGGAAAACAGTTCTTTAGCTCAAATACAGACTATTGCCTATAGAATTCCTCAAGAAACTTTTCTTGGCCAAGTTGTATTATTTTCTGTCCACACTCAGTAATGTGACAATATTAATTACAAATTTAGAAACCCTTAAATTTGTATCCACCAAGCCTAAGCTGAGACGGCCCAGATGACATCACCGATTTATCACAATTCGTTTTTTAGACTTGTCAAAGCTCCTCCTAAGTCACAGAGGACTAGATATTTCCATTTTCAGGTCACAACTGGGTGAATAAATGTGTAAATGCAATGAGCGTAGGCTGAGTGTACAGAGACTATAATTGATGTGTATTAATGTTAGATTGTTGTTGCCCAGGTGATGTGCACCACCGTGTGGTCCCGAACCCTGGACAGATAAACCCCCGGACACTGGATCTATTAGTCAATGCTATCGCTATCAACAGCGCCTACACCTCCAAGATCTTAGTGAGTCATGCACAGACAGAGATACCACTCTTCTGGCTTTATCTCTTCAGTAGTCCTGCCTTTTTTAATGTCATCCTCTTTCGTTTCCTCTTGCCTCATCCATCTCTTGTCTCCTTCTCTGTCTCCTTTCCCGACTGTCTCACGGCTAATCTAACACTCAAACTGGATTCAACCTGTCTCTGTATCAGCCGCCTGATGTGGAGGGGGGTCTGGCTAAGCAGGTGGGCAACAAGACAGAGTGTGGCCTGCTGGGATTTGTATTAGACCTGCAGCAGGACTACGCCCCTGTCAGAGAGCAGATCCCTGAGGAGAGACTGTACAAGGTAGGGAACCATGCACCGCATCCACCATCACTAGTTACAGTTAAGATAAATATATATTGATATTTGATATACATCCTGCATACATATTTCCCAAAAATGTGATGAATAGATAAACACAACGCAATAGAAGAATTGTACATCAAGCCTCTACATATTTTGCAATGTGCCAATATTACACATTTGATATTACAGTTTGAAGCTCAAGTGGTACCTTGAACTAGTCAGTGGTGGGTAGAGTAGACACAAATCTACTCAAGTAAAAGTACTGTTACTTTGCAAAAAAGCACTGAAGTAAGAGAAAAAGTAGTCATCAGAAAAACTACTTGAGTAAGAGTACAAAAGTATTTACTTAAAAAAATCTGCGCCTGCACCGTACTGTCTTGTTTGATGTGGAAATGTATATAAAGTTAAAGAATTGAACATTCACTGTATTTAAATGTATTACTGATGAAATTACATGTCATCATTTCTTGATTAGATAACCTGCCACTTATACACCAGACAATATTCTGTATCTCTCAAGTGAGATCACTAAATATGACTTTAGTATTATACTTTATAATTAACCAATAAGTAAAAGAAAATTACATTCTTTGCTTGTGGTCTCCTGTATTATATTATAATTTGGCAAATAAATCAGTAAATCATGTGCATAATAGACGGTGTCTGTGATGTCAGAAAGTAAATATAAAGAGTGTCAACATGTTGCACTGTCCTAAAACTTTGGTCCTTCTAGTGTAGATGTCCTAAGTCCAATCCCCGGTCCGGTCTAGAGACAATAAGATTAGAGAAATGGACAAATCAGTCTCTTGTCTTTGTGAAAATGTCTCATATCAGATGACTTATTCAGGCTAATCATGAGATAATGACCTATTAAATACAGGTGTGTTAAGGTCTTCACTTTGACCTGAGGAAGACCATCTGTGGTTGAAACACATCTGTTCTGTTTTGTCCAAGTGAAATAAAAGCACTTCGTCTTTTTCTTTTTTTCTGTGTGCATGATTTGGTGTCTACTTTTCTGTCTCTCTTCATCAGGCTACACAAAGCATGACTAGTTAAATCCACACTGTTTCAATATTTACATGACAACAGAAATCAGGGGTAGTGGCAGTTTTGAAGCATGATATACTGTGTGTATATGTTATTAAACCTAGTAGCATTAACACAACAGACACACTCGCTGTCAGCACGGTCCCCTGATGTACTGACTTCAGACCAGGGTTCACAACCGCAGCTGACCACCTGCCTCTTAACCAAATCATGCAATGCATAAAATAATAAAGAAATAAAAGTAGCGAGATTAATGTATTCAAATGTAAAATGTAAAAATCTAT
The DNA here is from genome assembly GCA_032191485.1 of Leptoclinus maculatus. Taxonomy (NCBI): domain Eukaryota; kingdom Metazoa; phylum Chordata; class Actinopteri; order Perciformes; family Stichaeidae; genus Leptoclinus; species Leptoclinus maculatus. The sequence continues at coordinate 21,369,549 of JAVDOI010000012.1, read as the reverse complement.
TCAAGTAAGGGTAGAAATTATGCTGCATTAAAACTACTCTGACAAGTACAATTTACTCCAAAACGTTACTTGAGTACATGTAATGGAGTAAATGTAACTCGTTACTAACAACCTCTGGTACTAGTTGCTCTTGCTAGGTCAGACAAACTTGACAAAAAGAAACAGAAGAAAGAAAGATCTGGGCACCATGAATATCTGCACCAAAGAGTGTTTGTTTTGGATCAAAAGAGTTTCTGCTTCACCCACATAGGCTCTTACAGGGGTTTATAATGCAACAACAATGGCATTGATTAGACAAACAAGTGTGTGCTGCCTGGTGCTTGCAGATCACAGTGGATCAAGCGGGTACATCATCCAACACACAGAACTGGGTTTCTAGTCAGGGCCATGTCCGTCTGCCTCTACTTTGACCATTCTGAATCAGACGTCTCTCTCTCTCTCTCAGGTGTATACATTCAACTCAGTGCGTAAATCCATGTGTACGGTGATCAAGCTGCCTGACGGTTCCTTCCGCCTCTACAGCAAAGGAGCCTCTGAGATCCTGCTGAAGAAGTGAGTGTTAGAAGAGGGTGGGGGAGGTGGTCTGGGGCAAAACATGACATCTCATGAATAAGTAGAAGCAAAAATAGTTCACAGGGGACTGGGTTAAAAATGTTAAATGTAAGAGACAAAAGGTGTTCTATTAATGAGTAATCTCGTCTCTCACTATTTTCTGTCCTTCATCTTTCTCTAGGTGTTCCTTCATCCTAGATGCCAATGGAGAAGCACGCTCATTCCGTCCACGTGACAGAGATGAGATGGTCAAACAGGTGAGACTAAATACTGAAAGCTCCGATGTGCAGAACAATGTCCTCAAAAGGGCAGTACTGAATGTCATTTCTATGCCTCCACGCTGGAGTCATTATGTTTTCCTCCATCTCTCCGGTCCATTCTCGTGAACGCGATATCTCAGTAAAACTTGGAGGGACTTTCCTCAAATCTGGCACAAATGTCCATCTCAGCTGAAGGATGAAGTGATTTGATTTTGGAAGTCAAAGGTCAAGGTCACTGTCCACAAATATGGATTGAATACATTTTGACTTTTGTCTAATGTCATTGGATTACTTGTGTTAATCTAAATGTATTCTGCTACATGTGAGTTCGTTGTTCGATAGCCGAAGCTGCATTAACGCGGTTAACGCTTAGTCTGTGTTATTGTCTCATTGAATAAACACGTACACCAAAACATCAGCTTGTTCCATTAACCACCTTAAAAATAGAAAATTGAGGAAAGGAAGTCAAGAGTCGGAAACAGAGACACCTCGCCTTCAAAGTAAAAGTTGCGCGTTTTCAAACGTGTTTGCTCCAGCAATCAATTTAAGGAGAGCTAAATTAAAGAAATAAACAAATATTCGAAATAATGATGAGTGATGAGTCTGACTGTAAAAGAATGGGTTACCTGAGGCCGAAATGTTGTCATGACAATAACGCCACTAAGCTATTCAATGTAAAATCCTTCAATATTTTTACTGTTTACACTTTTAAATAAATGAATAAATAAAAATCCTTTTGCTGGATTATCCTCTGGGCTGTATAAAACAAAAATGAGTCCAGAGTTTGGATAGAGTGCTTTTACCTCATCACTTATCATCACATTCAAATTATCACTGAGTTTTCTTTATTTAATTGAGCATTGTGCTAACCTGTACTTAAATAGCATTTTCAAAACGACAGTCTCCAACAGGGTGCACATGTGTAATCTCCTCACAACACGGGTCTGTATTACAATGCTTATAAACAATAGTAATAACATATGAAACAAATTTTATATTACTGTATTCACTGATCAAATTGCATTACTTTTAAGAAATTACAGATGTTTTGGCATCATGGTAATATGGATATAGCTCCTTCCCATCTTCAAACTTTATTTCAGACTAATTTGTCATCTCTTATTTAGTACTAATCATTATTATTGTCGCTTCCTTGTTAAATGGAATGCTATTGATTCAGTGTAGGCTACACAGAGACACTGCACACATGAAAAGAAAATTTAAGTTGTGCAGTAACTTTATGAGAGAAAAATCGATCTGCTGTTTCTATGACCTGACAAACTCGCCTTTTCATATTTGAACCTGTGGTGGAGGAAGTATTTAGATCCTTTAAGAAAAAAGTACTCATACCACACTTTTACAAGTAAAAGTCCTGCATTGGATATGTTACTTTATGATAATAAGTGATCTTGTAAGTTGATATGGTAAATGTGTTTATTTACACATCCAGCAGTTACAGAGCAACATTATCAGTTTGTGAACTGGTGTTTGTGTCCACCTGATGAATGTAGGTCCAATATTCAATCTCTTCTAACTCTGTTTTTGGTCTCGAACAACTCCTGAGGGAGATATCTTGATATCTTGATATCTTTAGCTGCTAAATGCTCCAATATGTTCAGCAGACTGACTTATATACATTCCAAATCTGTTATATATAAAACTGCTTTTGCCAGATCAGTCTAGTTGTAACTGAAATATTTAGCAGCAAAACACATGTATTTGTTCCACGTACAGTAGATTAGTCCATGCAGGGAGCGCAAGCATTGTGTCATTGACAGGCTGACCGACCTACATTTGGCTCACGATGAACACAGCCTGTGCATTGAGTAAAAACAGCTCTCTTCCATACACAACTTTATTCCAGCTCAGCTGTTCAGTTTGCATTGCAGCAGCTTTGTGTCGCCACATCATATTAGGGACTTTCAGCAGCGACGGTTGCTGTCTGCAGTAGGCTGGAGGTCTTTTACCTACAGCTGTGTCAAAGAGCATCCCCACAAACTGTATGCAAGCAGTTTGATCCAGTTTTTCTGCATCAGATATTGGAATGTAAATAACATGTCTGTAATCAGTAAGGTAAGCAGTCTGTGGTTAGATTTTGTGGAGCCCTTCCTGACCATACTTGTACTAATGACTTTTAACTAGGTGATTGAGACAATGGCATGTGAGGGGTTGAGGACCATCTGCATTGCATACCGGGACCTGCCATCTAACCCGGAGCCAGATTGGGAAAACGAAGCAGAAATAGTGGCGGAGTTGACCTGCCTCACTGTGGTTGGGATAGAGGACCCTGTGCGGCCTGAGGTAGGGTCCTGTTTAGTTTTAGTTTCAGCTGCTACTGTGGCTATCCATAATATGTGATTATAAGCTGTATTTCTAAAAGTAACTATTTCCGCCAGCTTTAAGCCTTTGGGAAGATCATGCGTTCTGTCATGTGTGTGTGTATCCGTCCGTCTGTCCACAGCTCATCTCGCATTCTACTGGACCCATCAGCCTCATATTTTTTGTGCTCATTTATGACTGCATGCTCAAGGACCTCTTGTGGTTGAGGTGATTTACAGTTTCTAAAAAAACAATTTTCTTGACTATTTATACCATCATTCACTGCTGAGTAATCACTCCTCTTAACCGGCCGGTAGGTGCCGCAAGTGATCGACAACTGCCTCAGTAGCAAAAAACATTTCCAGCAATCGGATAGGTTAAAACAAGCCTGACCTAGTCTGTTGTAGGCTTCGTTTTAGGCCTTTGTCGTGCCTCAAAAACTGAGATCCATAGAAAAGTTTGGTCTCATTTTGAAGCAGATTTATTACATACCTGATATGTTATGATCCACTAACATCAGACGTAATACAGGATGATTAAATCCCTGTTTTTTTTTCTTCGCCATCATCGCGACCATAAGGGAGTTATGAGGGACAATTGAGTGAGATTCAACTCTTCTTTGTTTGGGAGGGGAGAGAGAGACACGCCTGGCTGAGATGTGCACGTTAATGAGTGAACTTTTCTTGTTGGCATTGTGTTTTTGTGTGAACAAATTTCCCTGTCCCCCTAAGGTGCCTGAGGCCATCCGTAAGTGTCAGCGTGCAGGCATCACGGTGCGGATGGTGACTGGTGATAACATTAACACAGCGAGGGCCATTGCTGCTAAATGTGGCATCATCCACCCTGGGGATGACTTTATCTGTATAGATGGCAAGGAATTCAACCGACGAATCAGGAACGAGAAAGGAGAGGTAAGTTGGGGTCTCAAGTGGGCATTTTTGCTTGTAAAATGACTGAAACCATTCATCAATTATCAAAAAAGGTTGCGAAGGATTTTGTTGTTGATCAACTGTTGGATTGGTCGACTAATCATCTCAGTTATATATTCCTAGTTCAGATGTGCGCATCAAATCTCAAACATCAACATACTTTTTTTATTGTTACAACTGATGCATTAATGAGTAAGTAGCAGTTAACAGTTAACACAGTTACACTCTAAACAATTTCACCGTAAAAATAGTAGGATAACTGGGTTTACCGTGATTTTACGGTATATGCCAGAATGTCACCCTTATTTACAAAGGGTAATACAACCCAATACTTTTGCATTTAATTCCCAACAAATAAAATAATCACAATAGACATTCAATACATCATTGTTGCAGTTTAATACATGTTCTCAAGACAAACAATAAAGGGACATTTGTATTAGATCACAAAACTCACAATGTACTGCATGTTTAGAAGAAAACTAATAAACTAATAAAATCGTTAATGACCAGCTTAACTGAACTCATTAGCATCAACAGTGTAACATTGAATAAAAATAGCATTAAGAGTTAAATGCTGAATTAAAATAGTATCAAGAACAGTGTAATAGAACTGCATCACAGTCTAGCTTGTTAACAAGTCTTATACACATTTATAGTTAATTTAAACTGCATGAACTCATACATGAATGAAAACAATAAAGAGAGAGAACACCTTGAAAGAGGACTTGACTGCAGCGTCTGGCTGGTATCCTCAATCTCTGATGACGAGTTACTGTAAACAAACAAAATAAAAACTTTAGAAACACAATGTTCTGAACTTCTGGAAAGTTCTATGACATCCAGGATATTTATTTATTTTTATTTTATTTTATTTTTGCACAATTCAAACAAGAAAATTAAAAATAAACAAACATAACAGAGATAAATGAATATCACAGTGCAGGAAGAGGCAGAAAGCCAACTGGGCTTATTTGAAGCTTCCACCTTTATAATATTAAAATTTTACAAAATTACAAACATAAAATTAAATATGCATAAGACATTACATTACAACAAAACAAACAACGAAAGAAAGAAAAGAAAAAGAAGAAAAAAAATGTAATTGTGTCTAGTGTGTGTGAGTATGTGTGTGCATGTGAGAGTAAGCATGGGCTTGTGTTTGATCAGGGATGTTGGTTTATACACCTGCAGTAACTCATAGTAAGTCCCTATGAGTGAAACAACGATAAATGTAATATAACAGCTAAAACAAGAAAGACATGAACACTAATACATACTAATACACAATACTTTTTTTGTTAGGTGGGAAAAGTAATTCCATAATTTGGTTCCCCTAAATCTTATTGAAAATTGACCTCTGCTAGTCAGTAATTTAGGAGGATGAAGATGTGAAGATTGACGAGTTGAGTAAGAGTGAAACTGTGAATTAACTTTAAAGTAGGTCTTGAAATGATCAGGAATATTCCCTTCACCTGAAAGAATCTTATAAATGAAAACACAAGTTTGAAAAATATTGGTCATAAATAGTAAGAATCTGCAATTTCTGAAATAGAGGAGCAGAGGAGAAGTGTGACTCTGATCGGGTTGCGATCCTAACAGAACGTTTCTGGAGGACCAACATTTTTTGCAGAGTAGTAGGAAAAGTACTGATCCAAACTATATTACAATATGAAAGATAGGGATAAATGATACTGTAATAAAGAATAAGGAGACCCTCCTTATTATTAAAATTGATTTTTTTATTTTTCTACTAACACAGTCAATATGTTTACTCCAACTTAAACTCTCATCAATAATAATTCCTAGGAATTTTGTAGATGACACTTGAGGCATCTCAACAGATTCAATTTTAATTTTAGATAAATCCTTAGAGTACGATTTTTTGCCACTGAAAATAATAAAATTAGATTTAGAAGGTAGTTTATTTAATTTGAACCATGTAGCATAGGTAGTTAAACCAGCATTTGCTTCCATAATCAGTGAATTGAAATTTGAATGAGAGAGAACTAGGGTTGTGTCATCTGCAAACATTATCGGAAAAAGGCTTTTTGACACATTAGACAAATCATTAATATAAATAAGGAATAATAATGGTCCAAGAATGGACCCCTGTGGAACCCCACATATTAGTCTGGCTTTGTTTGAATAACAACCTTTAACACAAACAAACTGTCTTCTGTTGGAGACATACTTTTTTAGCCATTTGTATGCAATGTCATAGAATCCATATTTATGCAGCTTTTCCAATAAAATATTATGGTTTACTGTATCGAAGGCTTTGGAAAGGTCTATGAAAATACTACAAGTAAATTCATTATTGTCAAGTGCAGAGATAACTTTATCAACAAGGTAAAGTAAAGCCATATAAGTTGAATGATTTTTACAGAAACCATACTGGTGTTTGTAAAGAATTGAATTAGACTCTACATGAAACATAATCCTTTTGTGTACAATTTTTTCTAGTATTTTTGAAAAACAAGGCAATATAGATATGGGTCTATAGTTGTTAAAACAACATGGGTTTTCTGCTTTAAACAAAGGAATAACTTTGGCAATTTTTTAATCTTCTAGCACAACACCTGTTTTCAAAGACAAGGTGAAGATGTGAACAAGTGGCTGCAATATTGACTGTTTCACCTGTTTGACAAGAAATGCAGAAATGTTGTCATGGCCAGCCGAAGATATTTTGAGATCATCAATTATATCACTTATTTCTTGAATATTTGGGGGCATACAATTAGAGATAATAGGGACATTTGTTGGAATAAAATCCAGTGGATTTCCATGACAAGCCGGAATATTGTTCATTCAATTCATGACCAATATTTACAAAGAATTCATTACATTTTTGAGCGATATCAAATGGCCTGTCAAGTGAATTGTCACCATCCAAAAAGACTGAAGGAAGCTCTGGGGTCGTCTTTTCTCTTTGCAGCACTTGATTTATTACTTTCCACATGTTTTTTATATCTTTTGACCACTTCATAAATGTTTCACTGTAATATTTCTTTTTTGTAGATCTAATGATATGGGTATAATTATTTCTACAGGATTTATAAGCCCCATGAGTAAGAGGCGTGGGATTTGAAACATATTTTCTGTACAGTTTATTTTTTTTCCTCAGCAGCTTCAGTAAATGTATTGTTGACCAGGGCTTACTAACTTGACTGCTTTTCTTGGTGGAACTATTTACAAATTGGAAAACAATCATTGAAACTAAGGTTAATAACTTTCATAAATTTCTGATATGCCAAATCAGCGTTATTTTCAACATATAGATCATCCCATGAAATACTGGTAAGAATATCTTTACATTTTGAAATATTTGATTTGCTCATAATTCTTTTCTGCATCATTTTCTTAGTATGTTTAGCTCTCTTAATCTCGATTAAAGAGTACTGAAAAATGGGAAAATTATCTGACAAATCGGAATACAAGACTCCAGATTTGGTTCCTTCTCTCAAAGAATTGGTTAAGATGTTATCAATCAAAGTCACTGAATTTTCAGTAACTCGTGTTGCTTTATGAATAAGAGGGAAAAAGTAACTAGAGTAAAGAATATTGAGAAAATCCCCAGTAGGAGTATGTAGTCGATTTTTTAAAAGGTTTATATTGAAATCTCCTAAAATGTAACAAAGTTTATCCTCATTGTTTATCAGGTCAAGAGAACAGCCCAGACTGTCATTGAAAACTTTGATGACAGAGTCAGGTGGGCGATAAATAGCACCAACAATAACATTCTTTCCACCAGAGACACCAGAGAGCTCTAAAAACACAGATTCCACCTCATCCCTCTCTGACTTCAAAGTGAGATCATCCCTAATTTTGAATTCATAGTCACCGTGAATAAACAGAGATACTCCACCTCCACATCTATTCTCTCTTACATAGTGAACTGAATTGTATTTTGGTATTTTAAAGATTTCTCTTGAGTCCTCAGTAAGCCATGTTTCTGACAGGGCAATAACTGAAAAATCATGCTTCAGTAAAGATAAATAATGAATACATTTGTCATAATTGCTAGGAAGACTTCTTATATTCAGATGAAAAGTAGAGAATGTATTACGTGGCAGAGAAACACAGAAGTCATTAAACTGAGTTTCATCATAAAAAAACTACAGAGGTTAGATACATCAAGTGATGAAAGAAAATGTAAATCTGGGTCAATATCAAAATTATAAGAATCACTGGTAGAGAGATCAAAAGGCGTAAAGGTCTGGCCTTCCAGATCAGATTTGTTGTAGACCATAGTGTATGTAAAGAATCATGTATACAGATACAAAAAAATCTAAAAAGTACTTAACACATTCCTAAATGTTGGAGGCTAAGGAGCCAGACAAACACACTTAAACGAAGCTTTGGGTGTGCAACTGTGGGTTTGCATGTGCCTCACACATGTTAACATATCAGTGCAAGTCTTTGCAAAAAGCTAATACAACAATACCATACAGTTTAAATGAACAGACATGCCTATGTGATGAGCTGATTACGTTAGGTGAAGAAATGAAGCTAAGACAATGGACCACAATGGACTAACATTCAACAATAAAATGAGTTTGATCTGGTTTTAATGTTGCTCCTGGGATAACACACACTAACGTTACTGTTAGCGTTACCTCAACTGTTCATCGATTTCTGGTCCGCTCTCCATTTTGATAATCGTCCCGTTTGCGGTCCTACAGTCGGTTCAATAATAGCACAAGTAAACACAAGTTAGGTTACTAACGTTACATCTTAACACTGTAATTGGTGATTAACTTTATTTATGTTAACTTAACTTGCTATGCTGTTAGCTAGCTAACCTTTCTAAGGTTACTTGAGCTCGAGCTAGCTGACGTTACAGAGCTAGCTCTGCCAAGATTAGCAACCTAATGTAACAAAACAGACAAAGTGAAACATTATCTGAGATGTTAACAGTTCAATATTCATGAAGACAAAACAATACTGGAGACTTTGAATTTCGGATGATTTCGGCTCCTCGGTTGATCTCCACATGGCTGTGCTCAGAAGGATGAACTGAAGCTGTTGTGTCCAAAGTCACGTTCAGGAGCAGTCGTTCACGTCTTGTCACTCAAAAGTGGCTTGTAGGCAATGAACAGTTTGAATACTAAAAATATTCTATCGTCATTACAGACACATTAACCTACAATAGACAGTACGATGTAGATGGATTGTGATTTACTGAACTTGTATAGAGAAGCCAGTGCGGGCCGTGCATTTTATACCTGGGCCTTCAGTGCTGTCTTGCAGCTGAAACACCACCTAATAACCTCATGATGGCGCCACAGCTACGGTTATTTGTTTCTAGGGGTGTAACATCACGTATTCGTATTAAACCGTTCGGTACGAGGCTTACAAACCAAACAATACCTTTGAATAATACTAGTGCATTTGGAAAATGCAGAAGCTTAAATTGTGGGAAATATAATGTTTTCGGTGGACTGCACTCACGTAGGCGACAACGGTCCGTCTGTCTGTTTAGTTTCCGGGTCAGCATCTGACCCCGGAAGCAAAACAAAACACAGCGAGGGAGGCTATGCTGAACTAGCTTAGTAAGGAAAACAACACGCACAAACTCACGCTACACTCTCCCCGCAGAGTTTAGGTAGCTGTTCCCTACTGATTCAAACAGGGCTAAGCAATCGCCACACAATCCCCATTTCTCCAGACCATAATTCTTGCTTTGTAAAAGAAAACAGCCCAAACAGATTCAATTATCCGGACACTAAACACACGCAGCTCTTCTCCGACCCTGTCAGCCAGGAATACCATTCATAGTTTGCGGACTGAAAGTGGCGCACAAATCCTTTTCCTGACTGGGTCAGGGCTGCTAGCTGTGGGGTTGGCCGGCCATTTCTTACTATGTCCAGTTTGTCCGGAAATGTCCTTCTTGAGAAAGGCGTTATCAGTAACTCCGCCACAAAATCAGTTTCTCCTCCTCCTTCTGCCATTTGATGTTAAAAAAACAAAGCTAGGTAAAAAAAACTAAAAATGACATAATTTCTTCCATATCTTTCCACTTGAACTCTGACTGCTACAACCTAAGTTGTGCTAGCAAGCATACGTTTCACTTTAGTCACGTGCTCGCCCACTGACCAATCACAGCACACTCTGCACCTCACTGCAGAGCTGCACCTGGAAACTGAGCTGCACGTAATGCTGATGTAGTTGTAGGCCAGCTAGCAGGCTCTGGCACGTCAAAGAATACGCCCAACATGTCAAACTAAAGATCTGATTGGTTGAACACTATGACAATCAACAATATCGTCCCCATTCACTTAAACTGCAAAGGGATTCACTTGTGAGCCTGCAAGCCTCGGGCCTCTCTTCTTACCTAGAGACACAGAGGTGAAATCTGATTGGATAAAAGCTCTACTTCAAACAAGCTGCACTGGAAGCAGAGCAACTGAGGAAGACAGTAGCTGTGCAATGAGAAAATAAGATAATGGGAAAAATATTTTTATAAATTATAATACATGTAGTGTATTTAAGAAAAATTATTAAATTATAAAATAGCTATAACTTTGTGATTCTGTTTAGGCCAGCAGAGAAGGCCCTGACGGCCCACCACTGAGAGAAGCGTATTTCCACCACTTCACAGAAAATACTGTATTATGCTGCTAAATTACAGTAGTCTGCTGTTATTGTTAATTTACGGCATTAACTATTAATTTATGGCATTAACTGTTAATTGACATGTGAGGGATAAACATGTAACTGCATGTTGCAGTTATAATTAAATACTGTAAGATACCGTTGAAAATTCACTGTAAATTTACAGCAATTCGTTACAGTGTATGTATTGGTTCCCAACCTTGGGGTCTGGACCCTCCAAAGCGTCACATGATTAATGTGATGTGATGATGTGAAATGATACACAAATTTGTATTTTCCTTTTTGGAACTTTTTTCTAATCTTTTCTTTTGTTGTTTTAAAAAAAAAAATGTATAAGAAATCATAACCCCAAATTTGTTAAATCTGTAACAACTTGTATTTTATAGGATTATCATATTTTCTTAATGTAAAAAGTAGAATTATTCTCAATGATATGTAGCTGAGTAGAGGAATAAAGTGGCACAAAAATACCTCAAGATTGTATTTAGGTACAGTACTCGAGTAAATCTACTTACTAATCTAGTTACTTTTGTATCTAGTATTCAGATCCTTTACTTAAGTAAAAGTACTTATACCACACTGTGAAAATACTCAACTACAAATAAAAGTTCTGCATTCAAAACCTTACTTAAGTAAAAGTAAGTTGAGTATTAACAGTAAAATACACTTCAAGTAAAAGTATTGATTGTGCAGTAAAATGTTCCTTGTCTGTGTTTTATATTATTTATGATATTTCTGCTGCAATAATGTGTATGTTGCCTTTTACTGCTGTAGATATATTGAATTCCTTTATATCCTGGTGGCTGGTTTGATCTACATCAATGCATCATATTCTATAAGATCATCATGGGTTTGTAGCGTCGCTGTCCTGTGAGAACCACGTATCTCTATAAAGAACAGTCTGTTTTCATCTCTGTGACGATGCATTTTCCAGCTGATCCAAGAGGCTTTTTAAAGAGTTTATTTAGCTGAAGAAGTAGGAGGATTTTCTCAAGACATAAAGGAACACTTCATCCTTCAGTTTATTACAAACATTCAACATCAACACATCTGGAGATACGTGGTTTTACAATATTTACCTCTGAGATGTAGTACAGTAAAAAGTACAATACTTACCTCTGAGATGTAGTACAGTAAAAGAGTACAGAGATAAAGTTGCATAAATGGAATTATTCAAGCAAAGTACCTCAAATTAGTACTTCAGTACCACATCCCACCACTGTTATACTGTAAGCTGTTTTGATAACTAACAAATAAATTAATTGTGCAAAGATAACAAACTAAAGCCGTATTCATAGGTCAAATCCTCACAAATATGTCTGATGTGTGGAGGTTCCCGTCACATATCACCACTGATATTCCTGCATCCACTGTGGTTAGTGCACACTGTTGAAGCCAACATCCGTACAAGCTCTGTTTCATCAAAACCATTTCACTTTATCATTTGCACTGAACAGAATGCTTACTGCTGACTAGTGACGTGGCTGTGCTTTTCTATTTAAACTGATGTGTATAAATTATCATTATGTAAGTGTAGTGTGGTTATATTGATTTCAAGAGAGCACAACAGCTGGTCTCATCAACAAGGCTCAGGACCCCCCCCTCACCAAAACACCGGGGGCAAATTCCTTGTATGTGAAAACCTACTTGGCAATGACTCTTTATAAGAGCCAATTTCACAGTGCTTCTTTGATGCTTTATCCTCCATCCAAAACTCTGAATCAATAGTGACATATAGCGAGAGAAGTGGATAGCTAATAGGTTCTCTATGAGGGGGTGTATTCATCATCATACAACCCCCCTTCTCTCTATCTGACTGACAGATTGAACAGGAACGTATTGACAAAATCTGGCCCAAACTTCGCGTGTTGGCTCGTTCCTCACCAACCGACAAACACACCCTGGTCAAAGGTGAGTCTCAAGTTTATGAACCCAAACATACACACACACACACACATATTCATCCACCCAGATGAGAGCCTTTCCCTTCTGTTTGTGTCTAGGAATCATCGACAGCACCGCCCTAGAACAAAGACAGGTCGTCGCAGTAACAGGAGATGGAACCAATGACGGACCAGCTTTGAAGAAGGCTGATGTGGGCTTTGCCATGGTAACCTGATATATTATTCACCAATTAATGTTTATTTGGTGTTAAAACCCTTCTGTAGCTACAATAATGTAATCTCATAGAAGTATATGAATTCATTTTGGGAAACAAATGCCCACTATATATATTAATAAATATATTAAAGCTATAATTTGGATGTTTTGAAATGTGGCTGTATGAGAAAGAGACAGGAGTACCAGCATCAGTTTAAATGTACGTTATATTTAGAATGTTTTCACAGCTTTACCTTGCTGTCAAACAAGGAACTGAAGCAGTTAACGATGCTCTCTTCAAAGCCACAAACTCCCTTGACAAAAACATCATGTCATTTTACCTTGCAGCACAAGGTCACATGGTCTACCGCTGCCTCCATCGGTTTGTCTGTTCGTGTACTTCGTGTGGTTAGTTTGGATTCACCAAAGTCTCACAATAACCTAAACAGACGATAAACCAATCGAGGCAGCAGTAGACCAGAAGCTCCTACTTTCTGTGAGCTCAAATTACTGTTTTTGTCAAAGTGACTTTGAAGAGAGCACAGATAACAGCTTCAGTCCTCGTCAGAAAGGACTGTCTGACAGAAAGGTAAAGAGGTGAAAATATTATAAATATAGCTACAATTAAACTGCTATTGATTCTTTTAGGTGTCTAAAATACATCACAGCAGTACATGACTTTACTCCTGTGCCGGTTCTCCTGTCTGTTTCTCCAAACTTCATCTATTGTAGTAATACAATAGTATGAAGAAGAACTTCTGAACTATCCCTTTAATGACATAAGATAACTAATACGTTCAAGAAAATATCAGGAATTTTAGAAATGTTCTCTACCTATAAATAATACATGCTTAACATTTTGAATAATGTGCATTTGGTCACAGCTCTTACTCACGCCAAGCACTAGCACTTGGAGATGGGACAACACGATATTGAGGCAGTAGCACTCCGAAATAATTTGGATGCTGGAACGCTGGCATAAAATACGTAATGCGTCTCAGTCTCCTCCTCACTCTGTCTCAATCTGTGTCAGGGTATTGCTGGAACAGACGTGGCTAAAGAAGCGTCGGACATCATCCTGACTGATGACAACTTCAGCAGCATTGTCAAGGCGGTGATGTGGGGACGAAATGTCTACGATAGCATCTCCAAGTTCCTGCAGTTCCAGCTCACGGTCAACGTAGTGGCTGTCATAGTGGCCTTCACCGGCGCCTGCATCACTCAGGTAGACAGATTTATACATGCTGTCACACATGCATTTCCACCACATACAATTTAACAGACACATAGACGTCACTTCGGTAAACATCACTCATGTTATATGCTTAGACAAGGCAAATGCTAAAATGCTTTTTATGCATTCTTTACACCATCCTTATATAAGCAGAGATGTCCTGACACACATGGAAACATTTACATAGTTTGATATGAAAGAAATATCAACTTGCATATGTATGCTTTTATGCATTTAATGTTATTTGCAATATATTGCAAATAACATTAAATGTATATAAATATATGGAAAGTTAAAACATAAAGAGCAAAATTTCCCCTTTTTCTCAGTCGTTTTTCAACTCTAAAGTAATCACCTCCCCAACCAGAACATTATCAGACAAAAGAAAAACATATTGATATTTAACTTACAATTACTGGATCCCTGTCTTGGTATAAACACTATGGTCCCAAATATGAAGCATGACAAACATGAAGAAAAAAAAGGGACCAGACCATCAACAATATCAAGTTTTGCCATGATCTTTGAGAAACTATACTGTAGCTACTTAATACACCCGCGATACTTTCTGACATTTGGAGCAGATGTTAATCAAGCAATCAAGACAATAGTCATCAGATCCCATGATAATGAAAACAATCATTGCAGACCTACTTATCACCATAACAGCTCTGCTGCTAACTATATAGACATACATGTTTGTACAGTTTCAGTATTAATATTATTATCATCATTCATTTTACAGATTAGGGCTGTACCGAATAGCTCGAAGCTTCAAAGTCTCATTCATAAAGTTGACCTTTGAATCCAAAATAACATTTTAATGCTGCGCAGGTTGTAGTTTTTTGCATGTGTATTCATTGTGTTTAGAGCTGGTACTTCTGCGCAGTTGCAGATAAAAATCGGTCTACACTAATATTATAAGTTGTCCAAAAGTCACAATGTATTTAAAAAAGATGGATGTGTTGATTGCAAATCCACAATATTTTTGTTTAACAAAATATTCTGCTTCAATCCATATTTGTTGGCGTTTAGCCTTTCAAAAACAACATTTCACTATCCGGCTTACTTCACACAAAGAGAGGCCTGCCCTTGTATTAACAGAGCGGTCTAGCAGCAATCGAACAGCACTATAAATTACATTTATATTACCCCTTAATGGGTGATGACATCATAAAATATGACGCTAGATATTCAAAGCTTCATTCGAAAAAACTGCAATAGAAGCTTTGAATGTAAAAGAAATTACCAGTCCTAATAATTATACAAAATTGCTTGGGTTAATCCCAGCTTTTCGGGTTTGCAAAGATAACTTGAGCTTTTGCCAACCTACTGTATGCTGCAGAACAAACCTGGTCAGGCTTCTTGATCAAAACGCGTGAAAGAACTACATCCTCTTCAACCAACTACAGAAAAAACTTGACTCATATTTATATTTTATTTCACAACTCATATTTACAGCCCAGTTTATTTTTTCTCCTTTTTTGTCATGTTGTGTTTTTTCATCATTTAATTGCGAAGGTGGTCCTTGGATTTTTTTGTTTTGTTTTGTTTTGTTTCATCAGCAGTGGGCCATAAATTACAAAAGGTTGACACTCCCTGAGCTAGATTGATACAAACTTTTAAAGAATACACAGTAAGAAAAAAACGTTATTCAAAGAGTCCTCTGTTACCGCTGACAATCACAATCTTATCCATGAGCACACACATCCATGAGTGCCCCATTCACTGCACAACAGCTTTACCCTTCCTTCTGCTTCTTCACTGTGCAAAGCCACTCACTGCTTAGAGCACCATCATGCACACACCTGTTTCCACTCTCACTGATTGAGTATATCAACAAGAGGAAGTACATGTAGTACATCACCACAGTAGATCTGACCTGCTCTATCAGATCATAACCCTGTGGAACAGAAATAAAACTACACAAATGAAACAAACTTTTGTTCTTTTAATTCTATGACCTGACTGATACATTTACAGATTAACTCAAGCACTGGACTCAAATTAATGATTTATCCATATAAATAGAAGAAGGAGTGAAAGAGACATTGAACAGTTTTCTGTGGTCATTTGACGAGTACAAAAGAAAATGATGATTGCTTTTAGTTGTTATGGTACCAACCTTGTCAGTGGGGCCGTAAAGTGTAGTTGCAACTCGCCAGGAAGAGAGCCGACGCACCTTCGGTAAGATAGCTGGCTACTTAGCTAGGTAGCGTTGTCCTCCAGAGCGGAGAGTGAGGCGGAGAGACCATTATACCCAAAGCTGCCGCTGGCCACCAACCCACTGTCTGGCTCATTTTCTGTAACCGCCATCAAGCATGGTGGAATTAGCACACTAGCTAACTAGCCAGCTGTCTGCTAGCTAGCTAGCTTGCTAATTCCACACTGATTACAAAAAAAAAGCCAAGAAAGTATTCCTTCATCCTGCGATAGCAATGTGCTTTTGCAAGAGTGTGGATGAAGCATAGTTGTTAAATTTTACTCATTTACTCATTTACTAGTTACTACTCCACTGCTCGTTCTGTCGTTTGAGCAAAACCTCACCACAGTGAGTGAGTGCCGTTGGTTTAGCCTTTACGTAAGTTAGCCCGCTATAACCATGGATGTATAAATAGAACTGATACAGCAATGGAGGCATGGCCTTGTTCATTCCTACGAAAGTTGCTCAGTGGTACATGAAGCAAAAAAAGTTGGACTTCCGAGTATAGAATTCCGCATCCATGGGCCCATAGAGCAAGAACACTAGCATTTCCCAAGCAACTATAGCAGTACACATACAAATGGCCTCCGCTCTGATCATCCTGCTGCGTTGATTTGAATGTGAATGTTCATTCTACTCCTATTCTATTTCTATGGACTTTACATACATGAAAGAACTGTGAATCAGGGTCTTGTGGAAAGGGAGGCAGTTTTCTCACAGTGACTATCCCCAGTGTCTATAAAGCCAGACTCCTGTGAACATGGTTTGTGACACAGCTCTCTGGTTGCAAATCTCTTTGCAGGACTCTCCTCTGAAGGCGGTGCAGATGCTGTGGGTGAATCTCATCATGGACACGTTTGCTTCTCTGGCCCTGGCCACCGAGCCCCCCACTGAGGCCCTGTTGCTACGGAAACCCTATGGTCGGAACAACCCGCTCATCTCACTGACAATGATGAAGAACATCCTGGGCCATGGAGTGTACCAGCTGGTCATCATCTTCACCCTACTGTTCTTAGGTACACACACACTGAGACAACCAGGAATGCAATTTTACTATTTAAACAGCCCGAAATAGCTCGCTTTGATCAGTAGACTTCTTGTGGAATTAGAATGAGTGGGTTTATATTCCAGTGTGCTTTTAACCAGAAATCCAAGAGAAGAAACAAAAAGGTGCTTTGGTGGAGACAGACACACAAATACACAGCTACAGTGTTTATTTCTCCTGCAGAAGATCAAACACACTTCCTCATGAGCAACACAGCTGACAATTGTTCTTTTTTTCACACCTCTAATACTTTCTTCCTCCTTTATTTACCCTCCAGGCGAGCGCATTTTTAACATTGACAGCGGCCGCCACGCTCCGCTCCACTCCCCACCCTCTGAGCACTACACCATCATCTTCAACACCTTCGTCCTCATGCAACTTTTCAACGAGATCAACGCTCGCAAGATCCACGGAGAGAGAAATGTCTTCGATGGCATATTTGCCAACCCCATCTTCTGCAGTATTGTTGTGGGGACCTTCGCCGTGCAGGTAAGGTTAACCTTTGATGTCCTTTGACAGTTTTCTTCACTGTTTGGTCGAGAATTTTGAGGTTTTGATCTTGGTCTTTGGTATGTTGATGTTATTTTTATGTTGTTTAAAATCCATACCCTTAAAACAAATCTTGTTGTTCTGCCGAGTTTTTAATAGTTCAATATGACCCCAGGAAGAGTAGTTGCTTACTTGATAGTGGATGATGTGGATCCAAATAAATGAATAGATAAATAAGTCAAAATTGCTGACAATTATTTTTAAACTGAATGTTGCCATGACATGTAAATGTCAGTATGAAAAATCTTGTGTTATTTCACTACATATTGTATGTATTAAACACTTAGTGGCCACTTTATTAGGTACAGCTGAGAATCTAATGCTCATCCATACATTCTATATTTTTATAATAAAGGCTTTTATTTACTTTTACTGCTGAGGGTACCAGGCCTTTATTTGAAGCAGGCTTATATCAGACACAGGCTTTTATTTCTAATTCACTGTTTGTTAAATGTTTGTTACTGTATTATGCTGTTAATACAAACTCAATACTTAGTGTGTTTGTTTCAAAGGTGATAGTGGTTGTTGGGTGATTGTTCTGTATCTCTAAAGCAATGCAAGCTTGAATGTCTTCTACAGATGGGTGCTGTGTTTTGGTGATGGTCCGTGCTGTCTAGGTCAGTGGTTCTCAACTGGTCTGGCTGCGGGACCCACCATCGCTTTTTAATGACAAGCCGCGACCCAAATCGAGGAACATTTTCAACTTCTCAAATGTCTTTAATGAAAAGATGGTGCAGTTTGAACCTGAGCTGAAAATGTCCTCTGCAGTCGTAGTAGTAGGGAGCTCTCTTGTGCAGATAAATTGTTCCTGTAAGTCCCCGTCCCACACATGTTTCACGTAAACGAGTAAAACTGCTTTGTTTGTTATGTCTGTAGATTCGTCCATTTGTAATGCAAAATGACCACTTGCCTAAATTCGAGCTGTGGTCTGTTGTTTGATGTCATCCGACATGTCTTCAATTCGCCTACTTATAGTGTCATTTGACAGAGGTATAGTTTTCAGTTTATCCGCTGCTGATATTAGCATTACAAGTCATTAACGCCAAATATTGTTAAGGAGTGTGAATAGACAGCACTCCGCTGCATAAAAAATACCCTTCAAAATAAAAGCACAGGATTTTTTTTTTTTTTTAATAGGCACAATAAAACTATTTCACGATAAAACCTTCCACGATAACGATGATACATCCATGAGATTTGTAACCCCACACAGAAGTCCAGATTTTAGATTTCAAACCAACAAAAGGAGGACTATTTGTTGAAGTGAATACAAAAGAAATGCACTGAAGAGGGAATTTTAAGTACACAAAAACACAGACAAGCAAGCAAAGAGGGATATTTACTAAAGCTCTTGAGTGCTGGGTGGTACTCTGGGAAGAAACAAGAGAAGAGAGAGTGTTGGAGGGGATGGCAGTGAATTGGAGTGTGAGAGCAATGAAGAGACAGTTCAGAGGGATTTGGAAAAGTGGAGATAGAGAGAGCTGAAGACTGGAGGCAGCTTGAGAGGTGAAAGAGAGAGAGAAGTAAGAAAGATGGATCCCTCCTCCCTGCAGGAAGATATTACTGTATATGATACACTGTATCTTACTCCCAGTGAGGTTAAAGCAGTTTGGTGTCAAGAGGATAGTGTCACTCTGATAAACCTTGCTCTTGTTGTAACTGATTATGTTGCTATTTAAAATGCTGTCGCTACATCCACTGAGACAAATAGAGCCACAGGAGCATGGTGTTACTGTGGTCCAACTCTGGAGGTGCAGAATGTTATTTTGGAACCATTACTAATACAGTTTCTAGTTCTATAAATTCACTTAATGTGTCTTTTGTACACAGCTGGTGTGGAATGATTATTGTGATTAATGTTCCCAGCTCAGAAATAAATTCACTTTGAGGCAGTACAGTCCCACCACAGTATAACACCATGTTTGCTGTTTTTCCTGTTAAACAGATGAAATCAGAACGAGAATGGTCTTGAGAATGATTCTAGACTTTGATTTATGAGTCTGAAATTCTTAGTAAAACTGAGAAGCTTTACAAAAAGAAGTAACTTTGATCAAAGTGAGATGCTTTGCACTCCTTTAACATTGTCAGACTCACAGTGGACAGTGAAAAAAAAAGACATTGTCTTTTTTATTTCTATTTTTATCGACAAAACCTTGTGCCTACATTATCCACAATGCAACGTTGACAGTTTGGTCAGCCTGCACCTGTGGACATAGATGTAGCACTTCATGTGTTATTCTGTTAAGTGTACCTAAAAGAATGTAGCACTAAACACAAAGCATTTGGCCATTTCAAACATTTTGTCAGCTCACTTTTTTGAAACTACATTACATTTTTTTTAACTTGTAGTCTGGTGATGATGAGGTCAATGGCCCAGCTGCTCCGAGCAGCAGAGGTTGTAGATCAGCAAACTTCCTCCAATACCTCCTAATACTCATCAGGTTATTGTGTAACTGATTAGCTAAATCAGTCACTTGCTCCAGCCTAACAGCTGCCGTTTCACCCCTGGCAGATAAACAGAATGAATATATATTCTGACAGTGGCCGACCTTGAAAATGTACTTCCACCTCTTAAGTTCACTTATCAACATAGTGGTTCACTGAGAAATACCATGTGAGTTCTTGTAAAACCACAACGGCATTTTTTCTCTTTGGTTTTATATGGATTAATCAAACTTAGTTACTTAGTGAGCTGTAGAGGTGTTGGAGTGGTTTTGATTTTCTCAACAACTCTCAGCAAGAAAGTGAATAGCACATTTCCCAAAATAATCTTTTCCTTTAAATGACACTCAACACTCCAAAAACCAAAGCATCCTAAAAATAAGAGCAAATACCTACTCTGAGCAGATTTATACATACCGGCCTAGAGCACAATGCTCTCCTAAAATGATCCTAGTATGTATACAGACAGATACATTTCCATGACCTGATGTTAGCCAAGTCAAATTGTGAAAGCACGGCTTATGATCTTAATAGCCACTCAGGGTAAGATATACCTCATGAATAATGAAATGCAATACTCAAACAAAATAAAATGTCTGCCTGTGTTGTTCCACATTGTGGTTTGATGTTTATTAGATGCAGCAGGGCTTCCAGTGACAGTGCCACCTTGTACTTTGTGACAGACTAGAAGACAGAGGTGTTGACTGTTGACACATCCTGGCATTGTGACCCTGTGTTTGGATGTGTGACAGTAATGACGTCCCTCCCTGTGTTTCTGCTGCAGATCGTGATCGTGCAGTTGGGAGGGAAGCCCTTCAGCTGTGCCCCTCTCAACATGGAGCAGTGGCTCTGGTGTCTGTTCGTGGGAGTTGGGGAGCTCCTCTGGGGACAGGTAAGCAGCTCTTCATCCTGCTGCTGAGTCAGGCCCTACTGAACAAGTGTAGGCCTGGTTTACATTGGCTTTTCTCTGAGGTGAGGCTGAAGCCAAGTTCACGCTACATGACTTGCTGTCTTATAATCGGGACTTTTGAAGTTGTTATGCTATTTACACTACATGATTGACCGGCGACAGGACTTCACACACTACAAGACCTTTCCCCAGGAGGAATCCCTGATGAGTATGTCTGCTCTACAAACTGCGTTTTGTCACTGAAACACACACGAGAAGTAACATGGTAACACGAGTCGTGCTTGTTGAGGTCGTTGGCATGATCACGTCTATGTGGTACCCCACAATTTCCAAAACTCTCATAAGATGGTCAAGGTTAGGCATTGACCCTGAATAGTTAATGCCACGATAGGTCATCAGGCTGGGCCTCGCTGGAGGTTTTGCAAGTTTTCGCAAATTGTTATCGTTATCATACAAGGAGAGTGGAGGATGAATTTAGGAGTCTCACAGCCAGAGGAAAGAAGCTGCTCTGAAGTCTGGTGGTTTGGCAGCTGATACTTCTGTATGTCTCTCCAGACAGCAACAGGTTGTGGCTGGTGGGTTTAGTCTTAATATCCTTTAGCTCTTTGCAGGCACCTCTCATCACTAATATCACTGATGCTCAGTAGATGGTACCAGTGATGTTCTGGGCGGTTTTAATCCCCCGCTGTAGATCTATGGAGCCAAATCCAGGTCAATAGTTTTGATCATTTGAAAAACCTGAAAGTTCAAGTTGTGGTCTTGAACATTGAAAAATATAGCAATGTATTCAAAATAAAAATAAGTGAATGAAAAGTTTTTTTGGGTTGAATATAATTTTGATTCAGTTCTGGAATTTTTTTGAATACATTTTTTGTGTTCATTTTTCAGTTTCATATATATTTTGATATTTGAGGTCTTATATTTTTCAGTTTCAGATTTTATATTTTCAGATTCAAATCTTATTTTTTTCGGTTTCAAATCGTTTTTTCACTTTCAGATCGTTTTTTTTCAGTTCAGACTTTTGGCCCTGATCTGGTGTGGGGGGCGTGGCATCAACTGAGAGGGGCGTGGCATCATGAGTGACAGCATAACAAAGAAGGCCGAGGACCGTCCTCAATCACGTTGCCTTCAGATAACGTAGGCACCGTGAGAATTATGATTCAACACTTATTAATACACCATATTCACGTGAATGCAGTGGGGAAAAAACTGTGAGCGCCAGCTATCCTGAAGGAAACTTCGGAGGGAACCAGCAACTGGTTCCATTAGTCTTTCGGACGACCAATTTGTCCGTCAGGACGGGTTACGGGCCTCCACCAGAGTTTCCTCTGGCTTAGCCCTGCCCAGACGTAGTTCACCATGTTTCGGGTCCTGTCGCACAAACTCACGCTCCACCTCAGCCGGCGCGCTGGCCCTCACTTTCATTGTGCCACGGGGTTTGCTTCACCTATCACTATTTCTCAAGCAAACTTAATAAATAGTGGTTTAGGATGGAGATGTGTGAGGACCATGTCAGGTTATCTGTGATGCTGATCCCCAGGAGCTTAAAGCTACTAACTTGCTCCACCTCATCCATTGATGTAGACAGGGATGTGTGTCTTCACCTCCTTTTTTCTAAATCAACCATCAGCTCCTTGGTTTTACTGACGTTGAGCAGCAGGTTGTTCTCTGAGCTCCACTCTGAAGGTTATTGATTGTCTCTTTATGAAGTTGTTGTTTGTAATCCGGCCGATAACGGAAGAGTCATCTGCCAACTTCACAACAGAGTTCTCTTCATGTTTGGGGTAGCAGTCGTGGGTGTACAGCGTGAAAGAGGGGGCTGAGCACACAGTCCTGGGGGGCTCCGGTGTTCAACATGGTGCTCGTGCGCCGATGTGCGATGCCGAGCCAACGTTCATTTGCTTCTGATCTGGGGATTTTGTCGGGGAACTCCAAAAACTGCCCCAGAGTGGAAAATCAGAGCTTAAATCTGTGTACGGTGGTTAGAAAAGCTCAAAGCTGCTCAGTATAACGCCATACGAGCATCTTCTGGTCAAATAACAGTTTAACAAACCTGGCTCACAGGTGATCGCCACAGTGCCCACGGAGCGGCTGCCGTGCCTGAAGGAGGCGGGGCTGGGCCTGGAGCCCGGGGAGGATGAGGGGGAGGAGCTGGCAGACGATGAGGAGGAGATCGACTGTGCTGAGAGAGAGCTGCGCCGGGGACAGATCCTCTGGTTCAGAGGACTCAACCGCATCCAGACCCAGGTACTGTGACCAGACCACCAAAACAAACCTCAACCAAACCTCTTTCCCAGGAATAGACTCAGAGATATCCAGACAGCACAACACCTCTACCAGAAGCTTCTCTTGGTCATGACACACCAGCAGTTTGTTTAAGGTCAATTACAGATAAATGGGGATT